>CM060950.1:229137803-229145303 GCA_030765055.1 Mantis religiosa
TGGTTTCTTCTTCCTATAGGTTTATAGTTTAAGGCTATTTTTGATATTCTGTTATTATTCATCCTCTGAATTTCTATTTCTTTCAATAGCATGGTTTATTTCTTCAACTTCTAATTCTGTCCTAACATCCTGACTACTTTTTTTTTATCAATTTTGGTATATCCAGCTATTGCTCTTATAAATTTTATTTCTGATGACTATTGTCGTGCTATTTCTTTTTGTTAGTGTCCATGTTTCTGATTGATAGATCAGAATTGGTATGCCATTGTTTTGTATAGTTTTACTGTAGTCCTTTCTTGCTTAATTTTTAATGCTTTCTTTTTATTGTGCCTGTTATATAGGTCAATTTATTTATTTTCTCTATTATATCAGCTTCCCCTTGGTACGAGGCATTATATCCTAAATACTTAAAGTGTGATTTCTGCTCAATTGTTATGTTATCTAACACTATTTTTGATCTTACTGGATTATTTCCTTTAAATGCCATGGTTTTGGATTTATTTGCTGATATTTTCATTCCATATTCTGTAGCAATTTTATCTAGACTGTATAGCATTTTCTGCAGGTCATTTTCATGTGTGGCTATTATTATTTGATCATCTGCATACAACATAGTTTTCAATTTAGCTGTTGATACATCAATGCCTCCATTGACTTTATTCGACCAAATCCTTACTCTTTCGTCAACATACAAATTAAAAAGTTCGGTTGATAAAGGACAACCTTGTCTTACGCCACCATTAACTATTACTGGTTCTCTTTTATTTATTTTTGTTGTTGTGTCAATGCACATAATTTTCATAACTTCAGTTAGTTGTAAGGGTATGCCTCCACTATTTAAAATTTTCCACAGTATCATTCGTGATACTTTGTCAAAAGCTTTATATGTGTCAATAAATAATAAGGGCGTCTCTAAATTTTGCTCTTGTCGTTTTTCTATTATTTGTTTAAGAGTAAAAACATAGTCAATGGTGCTTCCTCCTTTCATAAAACCAGTTTGTTCTTCTAGGAGTATTGCATCTGTTATTTTGTTTAACCTAGTACTTATTATTTTGGCATATATTTTGTAGGCAGCACACAATAAACTAATCCCTCTAACACTTCGCCTCAAAGTGCGTGGGATTCAAGTTTAAATGGTACATACAATATCAAAATTTTTAAACCTCATCTGCTACGATTTTACTAGAAACTAGGAATACAGCTGAGGACTACAGTTCTGGTGTATTTTTGCAGTGACATAAAGCAATGTTGCGCCGAGAGAGAGAGGCTGTGAATTCAGTTTATTACTTTTGGAAGCATATGGTCAGCTCTAACTTTGTATTTACGTCCTCGTAAACAACACCTGCATCAAATTCAGAACATTCATGTCGTTTCCGTGGAATGTGTTCTCTTTGGCGACTGTGCAAGTTTCACGTTGCCATTTTATGGTTCTTTGCCTTTCCGGAAGCATTTCAAAATACGTGTACCTACACATTTGGAACGGAACAACTCGCGCAGGTGTACAGTCTCCAAAGTTATGGTGTACGAAACATTACTGTCACTACTGTTTCTGTGAGAACTTGCACTAATACTAGCTTTGTGATTATATACCAACCGCACCCGCATAGAAAAGTAAAGAGGTTATTTCCTACTTGCTTACGTCGACAATCCAAGAAGGAAATAACCTCTTTACTTTACATACCACTTTTGTATTGCAAGTAGAAGATGTATAGAGCAAGTACTTTATTCCACCATAAGTATCGATATTGAAATCTCATGGGTTACCGTCGATACATGGGAGACTATTCAGCTTTATTTTCTGCAAAGTGCCTCCAATGATTTTGATTAAGATACTATATATTAAATGAGGCGCTAAGAACCATAAGGGCCCAGAGCACAGAAACCTAGCTTTGAGAAAAATAGATGTTTGTTAAAATCAGAAAGTTCCTATTACGAAGTACTACTTGCGAACGTGATGTAAAGAGCTATTATGTAGGCAACACTAGATAAAGAATAGCGCAAAGCAACAAAATGATACATTGTGCTTTGGGCCCCTAAGTAACTGAATATCACGAAAATTTGCGAGAAAGCTTCTTATGACAGTTTCATTAAGAGAAAGCAGCACCGAAATTGGCTAAAAACATGGGACAAAATAATTCTTTTGTTTTTGACCTAATAAAATCTTTGAAACTTATAGTATCATAATCTAACTAAATTTACGAGTTTCAGGCATTTAAACACCCTCACATGACAATATAAATGCCAGTGCACCCGTGCATGCCGGCCCTTGGGTTCATAGAATTCTGTCATTTGAGTTCGATTGAAAGTACTAAATTAATATATTTGAAATTAACGGTAAAAGTTTCTGGTGGAATTTTGTGTGTTGGTATGATGGTTATTTCTTACAATATGTGGCACCTTCGAAACAAAACACTGGCTGCAAACATCGAAAGCAAATAGTAATGTTTGTGTTTTGTTTTTCTGTGAGTTTCTAGCTTGGTCGTGATTTTCTTGTGTTTCTCGATAAACTGCATACTGTTTGTATATAATTAAAGAGTTTTAGTGTGCCATTTAACATTTATAAAGGTATTCATACATCAAAACTCTATATAACTGTTATATAGGTTGCAGGTAAAACAGTCTTTGAAATAACTGACCTTCAGTTGACTGTGCACATAATTAGGATCATGAATAGGCTAAACGATACATGGGAAAAAACACCTAAACTTAACACAGTAATGGGAACATCCTTGAGACCTGATGTAAGAAAACTAATGCCTGTGTACCAAAGGCTGGCATCAGATGAAATCCTACGGAGATGTACATTGGGTAAGACACAAAATGCAAATGAAAGTTTACATAACATTATATGGCATAATTGCCCAAAGGAAATATTTGTGCCAAAGAAGAGATTTCAGGTTGCTGTGACATCAACCAACAGTGAATAAAATTTTGGTTGTTCTTCCTCACTCAAGCTGCAGTCATACATAATGGACACTGAGATTTCGCAGGTATCTCTAAAAATTAGCCAAAAGAAGGACCATTTACGCTTACTTCATTCAGCAATATCTGCGAAGGTAACTTCCAAACCATCCACAAGGAAACTGAAATTGAAGAAAACTGCTGCAGAAGAGAGAAGGAAGAGGCAAAAGGGTACAACTTATCTATCTGGAGGGTTTTAGTCTACTTCAAGGCATGCAGCTGAGAAGGAAAACGTTTTGGATTTTAAAATTTGATTAACTCAGTTATATATGTATCTATATTTTGTCATTAAAAATGTTTCAAACGATGCAGTTTTGTTTCAATCCCTCTAAAATTTTCAACTCATGTTCTTATAAAGCAAACAAAGTTTTCTATCATATGAAGTTTTAATATTCATTATATTTTTAAAGTTATTGATATTTAAGTCAAAGGTTTAACCATTTCTTGGCTTTGTTTGTTACCTCCATACCTAACTTTTTTCCTCTGTAACCAAAGGCACTATAAGAAATTCATATGATATATCTTTTCTTCATAAACATCTGAATATTTTTAGAAATAGAAAAATTAATATTTTTAAGAATTTTATCAAATGGAGCGGTTTGAATTTTACCCAAATTTTGAAGTTCGCAAATTAATTACTCAAAAACTATTGAAGATATAAAAGTGAAGTCTGTGTCCACTATGCATCAGAACTAAGTAGTTAAGGTTTCAGCACGATTTGTTGAAAGTTGCTGGATTTGGGGTTTTCGGTGCTGCATCCCCTTAAATCAAAGAGGACCTAAGGCACTTCTACAGTTAGTTGACCACAAGGTTGGCAAATGTCAGGAGCATGCACACATGCTAAAATCACAAAATCGACCATGTTGTGCTTTAGGCCCGTATGCTTCTAAGCGCCTCAAATGTTTTCTATGACTAATAAAATCTATGTTTTCAATTTTCTGGGAATAGCGTCTAATGTACGATTTATTCAGTAGGAATACTGTTGAATCTTACACAACTGGTGAATGTTAAGCAGTAGACGAAAACGTACCACACAAACATATAGGTCTCTTTGAAACAGTTTTTGCTAAGTCTTTGTACCATACACCACTTCCGAGATATTCATTATAAATGCCTCGAACTCTCCAATGCTTTCTCATTTTTAAAACGTTCTGTTTCGACAGTCAGATGATTATCTCGACTGCACCGGAGTATATGCAATTCCCTTTCGACTTATTTTGTGGTAAAGATGTTTTCCATTAAAACGCTTATTAAAACAAAGCAAGCAGTGTTTTATTCCCATTGGACTTTTTATTTTATTTTTGCGAGTATCTATCGTACAATCCTTAAACAGTTTATTGTCATATTCGCTTTATACGTTGAACAAAATCTGTAATGCACCAATTTCTGCAAGGCATTGTAATTATCTGAAATGAAAAGAGTTAAGATGGAGAATACTTCGTGGAAATATTCTATATCCACTGATGAAGATAGAGGTTTCTGAAAGGCATGTAAGTGTAAAACATTAGATTTCTCAACCGAACTATATGCACTTTACTCTATTGGTTCGTACTAAACTATGTGTTCTAGTAAATTCAATCCATTTAGTTTCTCTGCCAGCCAGGCAAGGTTTCATTACTTAGATTTCATTCCGAAGTATGTACGTTCTCTGAAATGTCACATGAATGCAAAACTTCACATATAGAAAGAACATCCTTACGCGCTTTTCTCTAAACACTATTTTCTATTTTCATAACTCATCGACACCCTACCAACATACCTTATGTTGATAGACATCTCTACCTATGCTGACGTTGCCCGCTTCATTAGCGTAGTTGGTAGCATGTCTGCCTTACGTTCAAGAGGTCCCGAGTTCGAATCTCAGGATGAGCAACCTGGATAAGGTTTTTCCGGGGGTTTCCCTTATCCTGAAAGACGAATGTCGGTGTTGATCCTATTTATTGACAAAAGTTGGGTGCTATAATGAAATCCAGTTTTTCCTTTGTGCTAACCAGAAATACAAAATGGTGCAACGCCCAGTCAGAATGACGTGATGTTCACAGGATGTTTGCAGAAAATCCAGGATATGCACTTTATTATTCATATAAGTGCCTTGAAAGTATGCTGTCTGAACCAAAATTATTGAATCAATTTTTCAAAAAATCAGAAAACAATGAAAAAAAATCCTCACTTTCTTCTCGGGCAGCCAGCCAGGTAAAAAGATGATTATATATCATCGGTTCGGGAGTGTACATCTCTCCCATCAGCAAGATAATTATAAAATGTTATAACCTCAAATGAATTACTGGATACAGCACAATTATAAAAAAAGGCAAAGCACTATCAAAATTCGCATTACTGAACAAAAGACTGTTTTGGGTAAATTAAATGACAGGTCAGGAGATGGCGTGAGTAATAAAATTGTATTAAAGAAACGTAACGACTTAATTTGATTATCAAGCTATATTGATATTTGGTTCTTAATTCGACGGATTTCCATTTTAAGGCCGGTTTCCAAGAGCAGCTGAACTGAAATCCAGCATCACGATTAAGCGTGCTCCTTTCAGAGGAAATCGCCAGAGCCTCCTTAATTCTCCGCTCCCAGTAACTGTTGCATTTTGCCAAGATGGTCGTCTCCCGAAAAATTGGCTCTATGGTCGTTATGAAAACAATGCTCTGCCAGCCTAGACTTCTCAGGTTGCATTAAACGAATGCTCCGTTCATGTTCGATTATTCTAGTAGCGATGGTCCTTCCGGTTTGTCCTACATACGTTGTCCCAGATTCACAGGAAATGCGGTACACTCCCGGAACTTGGAAGTCCAGTTTTTCTTTCACTGGTCTCAACAGATGTTTAAGCTACGGAGGTGGCTTGTGGATGGTCCTGATGTATTTGGCAAACCTTCTGCTGATTCTGCCGGATAGATTGACGGTAAACGGGATGCACGCTGTATCTGACGCTTGCTGTATTACAGGTTTCCCTTTCCTAGCTTTGGTGATTGAGGCTTCAACGTCATATTCGGAGTAGCCGTTTTGACG
Source organism: Mantis religiosa (assembly GCA_030765055.1). Classification (NCBI taxonomy): domain Eukaryota; kingdom Metazoa; phylum Arthropoda; class Insecta; order Mantodea; family Mantidae; genus Mantis; species Mantis religiosa. The sequence goes on from CM060950.1 coordinate 229,143,781, forward strand.
GAAAGTAAGTCTCAGGTGCTGTAATTCTTGTTTCAGGTGTCTGGGATCAGAGATAGACAAAGCTCTGTGGGCTAGTGTATTGAGAACTGCCAGGCGTTGAGACTTATGATGGAAACTATGAGCGTTCAGATAGAGATCGGTGTGTGTAGGTTTGCGATATACAGTATACCCCAGTGTACCGTTGCTGTTTTTTGAAAAAAGAATGTCCAGGAATGGAAGAGTTCCATCCTTCTCCACTTCCATGGTGAACTGCATTTGAGTTCAAAGGCTGTTGAGATGCGCAAGAAGGCTGTGCAATGTGTCTGATCCATGAGGGCAAAATACAAAAGTGTCGTCCACATATCTATAGAAATGAGATGGTTTAAGTGGAGCTGTGGCAAGTATTTCATGTTCTAGGTATTCCATATATAAATTAGTTATAACTGGTGACAAAGGGGAGCCCATTGCTACTCCATCTACTTGTTCAAAGAAAGTGCCTCCAAAAAAGAAGAAAGTGGACGTCAGGGTATGTCGGAAGAGCTCTATGATATCAGCCGGAAGATGCTCCTTCAGAAGTTGGATGGCTTCTTTAAGTGGTACCCTTGTAAATAGAGAAACCACGTCGAAGCTGACAAGAAGATCAGAAGGGTAATGTTCCTAAGTGTATGTACAATCTGTGTGGAATTACTCACATGATATGGGCAATCCCCTACTACAAGTTGTAATAAATCAAAATAAAATAAAATAAAATAAAATAAAAGAGCTTGTAATAAAATTTAATGAAACAATTCTCTTTGTAAACAGTATTTTAAGGTTGCGGACTTTTGAAAATTTTAGTATCGTAGCTTTGGAAGATGGATACCAAGTTTGGGGACATGAAATAAATGTTTTAGAATATTTTATATGAGTGATTGGTGATATGAAGTATATAGCAAGTAGATTTTTTTTTGCACAGGAACAGTGATTTAAATAAGCATACATTATACCACCAATTGGCTTAATTGTGTAACCCCCCAGGTATGATACTCCCCTGTCGACGAAACTTTCAGTTTTATTATTGCCACTCCTTGCCAATTATTTAGTGTTAAAGCACTAAAGTTCTGGAAGCAATTACGTCTGGCAGAATTATAGAGCAACGCTTCTGGGTTTAATTTTTGTTCTCTGGTGATATTCTTTACACTGACTAAATGCTGTGTTACATTAGCGTTGAAATATAATCCGATGCAGATTCCCATACAGACGATATTCATGGCACAGTGTGTACCATTATCTTATAAGCTTTGCTTCGTTTTGTTGCAACTACAATACGGCTTTGAATGTAACAAGAGTCTGGTGTAACTTTACACTAGAGAAAAGCTTTTCTCTTTTCTTCACGCCATTAGGAACAGCATACGGATATAAATCTTTCTGCACCTTGCTGCTTTTTATGATAAACCTGGTTTGTGTTTCTTTCAAGTATGTATTCCAGTTTCATATCCAAAATTGTTTCACTGTGAAATAGTATACTACAGTACAAGGTCGAGAAGTGACAGTGACAAGTAAAA
>CM060950.1:229150303-229172803 GCA_030765055.1 Mantis religiosa
TATTATATAACTAACTAAGGAATACCATTATCATTAAAAATTTACAAATGTCTATAAGCATTCATTAAACAATGCGGTAACACATTACAGTATTGATAAATCTGGAAGAAAAATTGTTTTTGCGGCAGAAATAACAAAATCAAATTATATTGAGCTGAGGAATAAGACCGTCACAGGTGGGTTCACAGACTGCTATCATCATATTTTAATGTAAATGTTAAAATTAGAATGGATATTTCATCACTTCTGTTCAGAGCGTTTAATATACAACTCCTCCAGTCAATCGCGCTCTTTATTTTCAACTAGCTCTTGTACGCCATTTATTGCATCGCATTTAATCGTGACTACGTGATAATCCAAACGTCATATTCTGCCTGCCCAGCACAAGAAGATAAGGTAGAAGAATATGCAATGTAATTACTTTTTCTGTTCCCACGGTGTTTATGCTCGCCTTCCGAGTATGAAGGGAGTGCTAGGTTCGTTTACAATACGCAAGTGTTGTCACATAACTCACCCATATATAATCCTTCTTTCACATAGGCTTGCCCCATATCTCTTAACGGTCACGTAACCTTATTTTCTCTCATTGGCTGTTGTAGTATAGACTGTTGTGTGGTAAAAATTCGTTCCTTATTTAACATGGGGATATATATTTATATGCTAGAAGAGAATTGTCAAATTTATATTTTCGTAACTGCTTTAATTAAATAAATTACGTAACCAAGTTGATTTATCTGAAAAAAAAGTTAGTTCTCAAAGTAAAGAGGGGGTTCCTTTGCTCTCAAGCACATGACACGATAGCACGTGCTTTAGCGGTAGTGATGACATATTTGTTTATATGACTTTTAGCACTGAACTTGTTTTGAACTGAATGAGTCATATATTGCCATTCGAAGGCGTGTTGTGCCGAGTGCGAGAGCTAAATCATTTTATTGATCGTTTATTGCGCGTGTAATTATTATATGTACAACGGAAGAGTCTATCGCCAGTTTTTCGCTGAAGCATCGCAGGGGAAAACCTTTAAAAAGCGGCGAAAAAGGAATTATGGTGCATGCGTTTAATGCACTCACAGAGAAGAATCCGTTTTTGTCAATGAGAGAAGACGAACAGCTGTGCTCTGACCTAAGGGTGAGTGTTAGGTCCGTAGGAACATCGCGACATGAACTTGAGACAACAGGAAAACCTACCACTTCAGAGGTGATATTGCTGTGTGGTGAAGACGTTAAGAACAATCAGACTGTACCGAGATACAAATCGCAAAATATGCTACCTGGACGAGACTTGGTTAATGAAGGACACACAAGTATGGCGTGACACGAGTTTTAAGACTGAAAGATAAGCATTTTTGCAAGGTATGTGTGCTGGTATAAAAAAAAACAGTGGAAAAGGCCGAAGGCCTTTCATTATAAACTTGTTTCAGTTTCATTGCTCATTCATTCAGTTTCAACTTGCTCAGTTTCATTATAAACCTGTATTTTCGCATGCCTTCATATTCTTATTTGTATGCTTTTATCTATCTTCTTGGCAATTATTATGACGGTTACTGCAGGTTTAAATGTGAGGGAAAGGCACCGCCTATGGCCTTTGGCGCGTAAGCATTAGGCAATTAGGGTAAGGTGGAAGGTAGTTGCATGCGGAGTGATACATGTCAGCGGGGCAAGGTTATATGAAACAGAGTTTAGATAATACCTATCACTACAGTTACTGCAACAAACATTAGATCTGGCAGCATAAGTGACTCATATGCACTCTCATACACCAATTTCCTTGTAAACAGATCCAATAACAGAACAGATTAGCAGTTCAAGCCTATCTCCTCGTTATTCGTGTCCTGCTTTCTTGTGATGGGCGGACAGACCTTGGGTTTTACTCTCGGTTCTTGCGCCTTCCGATGTGTTTATAAACACAGTATTTACTTTCCTAAGAAGTTCCATGCTTGTGACACTCCCAGTCATTTCCACCTTTGAATACTAATGCTTCTCTTTGTACTGGGCATACAACTCTGTAGTATGTAGAGCTCCATGCATTCTGATTAATCGAATGACAAATCATCCTTCAGATATTTCTCTCAAACTTTTCAATGTTTACGGTGATAATTTTAATAAGTGTCTATTTCTCAATCCCATGTACTATGGATCCCACAACGGTTTTGAAAAGTTCTAGCTTAATATCCCTTTAAATTATGTTGTTTTATCTACTATTAAAAGTGCAATATGCCCTGTTAATTAAGGCAATTCTCTTTTATACTTCATTCCTAAATTATTGTCCTATATCAATATTAAGCCATTACTTAAATTCTTTTTATATTCAGCAATATAATCATTCTTATTCAAAATATAGGTAGGTTTTTGTAATTGGCTATCTGAGATTGGTACAATGACTTGATGATTTGCAAGTAAATACTTAGTTCTTAAACCATTCGCCATGAAATGCTCTTAGGCACCTCTGTCATTTGCAAGTGAATACGCGAGAGTAAGTTGGGAGCACTGCCTAACTACTGAATTTTTCTCCGCGGCAATTCCCTTCATATGTACGAATTTTAACATTACAGACATCCTTACTGTGATCAGTAAAATAACAATTACCTCTCAATGCTTCTCTTAATTTAAATCACTAAATACTTTTCTTATTATAAGACATATTTCTTCATGTACATCTAATCCAATTTTATATAATGCTTGAGGGATAGACTGAATTGCAAGATATAGTACTCATAGCTGTTAACGCTAGCGGTATAGTTCTGCTTGTGATTGTATATTTATGGGGGCAACGTTTTCATAAATCTTTTATTTTTATATATTACTTTACTTATATAGGGTTTATAAATAAAAATCAAAATGTGCTCTTTATACACTGTATATATGCATTATTAAAATTATACCAGAGCTGTTAAATAAAGAATGATCATAATTTTTTTTACGGTCATAGTTTTTCGCACTAAAATTCAATCTTATATATTGTTAGCTTAATGTGAAACAAAAACGCCGTAGCAGTTTCATTCTTGGTACTCCTGGTTCCCGCCTGTGAGAACGAGGAAAGTTCAGACATGTTCAGTATCGCCTACCGCTGCAATGGAGGTAACATACAGTTAAAGTTGATGTTAGGGGAAGATCCGGAGGTTCTTTCAAACGTAATCACTGCTGATGAAAATTGGCTACATCATTTTGATCCTAAGAGCGAACAGCAAAGCTCAGTGTGGAAATCTCCTTCATCACAAACCCCTAAAAAAGCAAAAGTTGTTGTTTCTGCTGGGAAAGTTATGATCATCTCATTCTTTGGTACTTATGGAATTGTTTATCAGCATGTTGTATCTGCACACGCATCAGTAACTGGACAATACTTCAGGGATGTCTTGAAAATATTACAAGTGCGTATCAGGCGCAAAAGATCGCATTACCGTGAAGCAGGCTGGATGCTGCTACACGATAGTGCGTAACCGCATATTGTCAATGTTGTTGCTGAGTATCTTGTAAAAATCAACGTGAAGTGCATCCCTCACCCTCCCTATAGTCTGGATTTAGCCCCCATGTGACTTTTTTCTATTCCCTAACATGAAGAAACGCCTTCGTGGGAGGCATTATTCGTCATCAGAAGCTATGGTGGAGGCTGCGGAGGCGTTTTTGAAGGATTTCTCAGAAAATGGTTTCTAGCATGTCTTTGAAGACTGACATAAATGCTGGGACAAGTGTACCGCATTCAGGGGAGACTATTTTGAGAAGGACCATCAAAATTATGAGCATGGGTAAAGGTACGTTTTCAAAGAAAAATTTTGATCATTCTTTACTGAACCACCCTCGTATATTTAATTTCTTGATTACTATTAGTTGGAAATTTAGAGAACGTTTCTGTCTCATGCAAATAACTCAAATATTTAGTGCTTAAATCAAAACTATTCAGGACGTATCTCTGAGAAATGTAGTTGATTTTCCGTTATCAATGTCCGTTATGGATGGGATAGAACTCTACGCAACTCTACGTCTTTACAAAGTGACTTTTAATTAATAAGGATGGGCCATACAGCTATTCCCTCACTTGTTTTTTGCTATCAAACATTTATATTTTCTGTAAAGTTATCACCACTATCATGTAAAATCTTTGCCAGTTTTATTTAATATTTAAATAAAACTAAACTATTTGAGTTGAAAAGTCTTGTTCATTAAAAGTGTAAATGAAGTGTATTGCATTAACTTGATCTGGAATAAAAAATAGGTATTTTCTTTAACTGTGCTCACTGAATACTTCGACTGGCAGGTAATTTCTTCTTTTGTAGCTGATGACAGTAAATGTTGCAACTGTTTTGGTTTTACACTGAGCACATAATAAGCAGACGTTTAAGTTATATCATTTGTGTTATTACTTCATTAGAACTTAAACAAGTAGGTTTCAGTTTTTAAGTACTGCTGCTGCACATTAAACATTTTGCTGAAGTACAAGAAAGAACTATCCCGGAAATTAAACATCATTAGTGAAATTAATGAGCCAAAAACTTCTCAGCGCTATTGTAACAGAGTGCAAATTCCACTCTACGGGGGACCTGACGTTACCTGTCAAGTGCGATTTTTTTCCACCCATCACTAATCGGAAGCTTGCTGTTTCCAAACGTCTCAGAGTTTCGCAACATTTTACTACTAGTATTTGAAGAGAGACAAGAGCAGTTTTCAACAAAGTTTCTTATTATACTCATTAAGATTAATCTCGAATTTAAAACCGATATGTGTGCCCCACATGGCTGAACACCATTTAGTGATTTACGTGGGCAGTTAAAGAAGAAGTGGTATATAACCTACATAGCAGAAAGGTAAGCAAAAATATCACAAAATATTACATTTTTAAACACAAATTGGATTCAGGGAATACATTATTACTTTTTGAAATGTTACAGAGTGTATATTTTGAATACACTAAAATAGCAAGAAAATTAATCTGAATAAAACCACAATGTTTCATTCCTCAGTGTTACACACGATAAAAGATTAAAAATCGTTTTATTGACTTTAAACAAATGACAAGATTTAATGCTCTGTAACTACAGTATCAGGCAGCGATTAGGAGGCGGCGAATTAATCAAAATCAGATATTTAAAAAAGAAAATAAAGTAATAAAAATGCTTTGCTAAACTAATATAAAAATCTTGTTATAATAATATGAAATTAGAATGGATGGAGTAATGGTTAAAATAGCCTTGAATTAAAGAATAAGAAGGGAAGAATATAATTTAAATATAACATATATACTAGCATCCAGGAAACAAAGAGACAATATTCTTGTAAAAATCTGTACACGTCGGAGAGACAGGAAGGAAGGACCGTTACCTTCTTTGTGCTAGTAAAAGTTCAATGTCTGAGAACTATAGTATACTTTCAAACAGGAATGTGTTGGGACAAAGGGCTTTCAAAATGCAGTTGAGCATGAACGCTGAAGAGATTTACTTCGCTGATTTGATAACGACGTATTTCTTTATAAACAACTCAGGGAAGGCGTTCCCCAGCTCTGGGTGGGCTGAACGTCAATGAGTTAGATGAGGTTTCAAAACCAATGCGAATATTCGACATAAGTGAAAAGCCAATAATAATGTAACATTTGAGAAGGGTGACCTAGTTTGGTCATGTGATGTAGTTAGAGAGGGGGTCAGAATAAGGTTCGAACTGAATCGCGAAGTAAGAAAAATTTACTTAAAAGGTGATACTACGACAGGAAGGACGTGTTCATGCGCATTCAGAAGAGAAGCGAAGATTTATAAGACTGAAATGTAAGGATGTTAAGAATAGCGCAACCAGCGTAAATGGAAGCCGCATTAGAAGTTTATTAGAACAAAGTAGCCGCCGTATAAAGAAGAAATAGAAACCGCGCGGAAGTAACTTTAGACAAATAATCCAGGGTTTCAAGTAAAATTGAATTTATGTTAGGAATTTTACTAACAGGTGGTCACCGATCCAAGTCGATAAGCAAACTTATTAGGAATTAAACAAAATAATTCTGCAACAAACAAAGCGTTATTATTTCGACTGAGTGGCCAACAACCACCAAAATACATTTCCTACAACCATTCACCTGAGGATAAGAGAACTCATAGCTCCAATTAGAACCCAATCAATTTAACATTGGCATTCGAGTTTGCCGCAGCGCGTATGGATATATTTATAAGATCAATTTTTGTTTTAAATTATTAAAACATTTTCGCCAGTAATATTTTATTTTATATTTATTTTTGTTTATGGTTTTTTCCAGGGCTATGGTGTACTATAAGAATTTTTAACATAGAATGTTAAATAACGTATTTTAAACGTTGAATTAAGTTTAGTCGTAGGTGCAGTCGTCTTTGAAAATTTTACAGGGAATATGAGCGCCATGGTGGCTCATGCAGTAAGAGCTTCCAGTTGGTTCATGTAAGAGAATTGACATGGATTTTTAAACTATACTTCCACATTGCAAAGCAAGTATTCAGTATTTGAAATCCTAAAAATATAATTATTTTACATTGCAAACCTAAAGGAAAAGAAACGTGTATGGTTCTTAAAGAATAAACTTACCATTTGTTTAGAGAGAACTGCTAGATTTCCAGGTTGCAATATCTGAAACCAAAATGAGAAAACTCATCAAATTTTTCATTAAGAGCAGGTGACATGCAGACAAAGCACTTTGTACAAAAATTAATACTCTTAAACAAACGTCCGAAATACACGATTAAAACCATATAAAATAGCAGTAATCTTTTAATAACATTGATCTTTTAACTTAGTCCTAAAATACCAATAGGTATATTTTCGTTTGTGAAAATTACAATTCTAGTTTACAATTTATATCTGGTAAGCGAATTCCTTTCCATCGGTGCTATCTTTCTCAATACAGGTTGCAGTACAATATATCAAAAGAAAGATGTTTTTAAGCAGAGTGAGAATATTACTTATTATTCTGTTTAAAGCAAATTTTGTGTTAACATTTCAATCTCAGCTTGTTTAATTCAAACTATTGTTGAGTTTTAAATCTAATTTATAGCCTTGATGTTTTCGGGTACCAACACCGCAAACATTAGCTATATGTACGTAAAGAAGTACACCACTGTTATACAACATGAAGACACTTATTTGCAAATTGTGTTCATCTACACAAACATTGTACAAAGGGTAGTATATACAATGTCAAAGCCGAGATTTAATCATATACCTTCACTTTAGTATCTCACTTGGTAGAAAGAAACAACATGAAAAGTGTGCATCTGTTGTTAAAATCTTGGTTATAGCATTTCATTTTTCTATCTGAACCTGTTTTTATAACATAAATGTTATGTTTAAAACGAGATGGTTTTAGTCTTATCCATTTTTTCTTCATAGTCCAATTGGAAGGAAAAGAAATAATATATTAAATTGGGAAGGAGTGCATGATTGTAGCGTTGTTAACGTCCACTGTTGCACAGACGTCGATCGAAATTGGCACAAATAAATTTTTATATATGCTCAGCTTAGAATAAAAAATTTCATTCCATTTCCTACAATTAATCATTCTATTTTATATAATATCGACAAAAGCTCACAAGACGAACTATAACTTTGACAACGATTATTATAATAGGTGAAATATTGCCAACATAGGAATAACTAGGTTTTCACGGCTTAGGAAAGCAACGAGGTCATATAATATTCGTTGACCTCTCTGACGTCGGCCATAGAGTAATAACCAGTCAAATTATTTTGACTTGCTGTACTTTTTGAGTAATATTCTGCATGTTGGTAACTGAGAATAAATATGGTTATATATTCTCTATAACTTTGCTTTTCCCTAAGCGTCTTTCATTTTGTATAGAACAGTAATGATGCCTTATCAGATTCGTCACTAGGCATGTTTACATTTCTGTATCCCGTCACTTTCTTGGCGTTTTCCAAAGATTATGCACATTATCTTCTCTTGTTCTTCATGTCTGTCCCAAGCAGTTACGTTCCAAGTTCTTCCTAAGACAGATTATACTTCCATTGTTCCTTAAACATCTCTTATTATACTCGAGGTACCTTTAGCAGATTTATTTCTTCTAAATTCCAGATTTTTATACCAAAATTTCAATGCCCTTTTAATAATGTTTCCGCTACTTATCACTGTGCCCAGTTCCATTTCAGCTCCTTGCCTAACAGTTGTATCTAGTACCCCAAAAATTTCTATTTAACATATCCTTAGCACTTCATCGATAACTTCCCATTTTCCTTCGCCTTCTCATGTTTCTATACCATATCAAATTTTTCTTTCAATCACTACTATATAATTGTTCCTTTCATTTGATATTTGTATTGTATACTCCACTTTTACGGTTTATTTTGCTCTATTCAAAATGCTGCTTGGATCTCAATTTGTAAGGTAATAACCTCATATTTATAGGAGAGTTTCGGGGCTTACGGATTTCAATTTTGTGCACAGTATTAAAATAATTTAGTTCCTTTAGTTGACATTACTTTACAAACCTCTCATTGAAAATGTAGAATACAGCAATAACATTCACAATTTTTCTCTAAAGCTAGCTAAAATTAAAAATTACAGCACAATTTTATTGTGTTGGAATACTAAGGAAACGTTTAAAATTTTGGGGTTATACGACAAAACGTAGGATCCCAAGAGTATTTCATATTATCATATCAAACGTGATTAACTGCCAATAAAAGTTAGTAACTGTTTGTTAAGTTGCTTTGTTTACCATTGGTCACTGAAGTGTTACGTGCATTGTATTTTGTGCCCATATGGTAAAATGGTTAAAGCAATCACGAGAAAATTAAAAATTGGATCTTCACAATTGTGAATGTCACCAATGCAACAGGAGTAAAGAAGCGATCTGACTTGAAAGCAGCTGTTAATAGCTTCGAGCTCCGTGAGGTGGTCCGGCCCGTAGCGAACCACGTAGAGCTCTCCCTTGTGCTCAACGCCTCACAATTAAGGATTGGTGGCGTGAGGAGGTTAAGGAAAGGGAGATTGTAACCGGTTCGAGGCGACTTGTAGCTCCCGAGTGAGAACTCTCATCTGTACTTCCGGAGCGGGTGCGTCCTGACTGATTGTGGGTTGAATGATGACACCTCGAATCTGGTAGACACAAGTTTATTGTTGCCTTTAGGCTCCTTTATTCACCTCCGTAAGGTCGTCGGCGGTGTGGTTGCTGTGTTTAGCGTCACTGTCAATATTGTGATGTGAAGAGCAAGGGCAGTAGCACTGTGTAGTCGAACCGGATATATTTATCGTCTTCCTTATATTTTACTCTTTGCGCTAACTCTCACTGGAGAGATTGTTAGATGTTGCACTTTGTCTCGGTGCCTGGCGTGGAAGTGTACTTTTTAGGTGGCGCCGAATACGCGTCCGTCTCACGTAGAACTCAGGACAGAAGTGTTCTTACCAGAAAAACCTAATTTCCTCCATCACTTTGAATTACCCCCACTCTAGGTATTTTTTGGAGTTTGCAAAATCATATGAACAAATAGCAATTCTTCATTGGCTGGTGCCTATCCCCACTTGAGATCAGTGTTCAGAATTTCCAGTTTCGGACCTGATATCAGAGACGCCTTTTCTAATGGTCTGCATGCACAAAATTTATGCGGAAGCATGCGTTCTGAAAAATGGTCAAAATCTTATAGCCTGTTGTCAGAAGCACGCATGGAATTTTAACAATGGGTTGGTTTCCGACTGAGATGCACCAAATTTGTCTTGAGGGCAAAACAGACAATAGAGTAGGGTTGTTTGTTCACAGGGATTGCAAAGGTAGTTTACTGACCTTCGCAGAGTGGCGTTGTCACTGTGGCGGTCTCCGGAGTATATGCTACCATTATGGCATATATCTATTCTGGTATACGTCATTTATTTATATTTTCCGTTTGTTATTTTAATGTCTTTCTGGTTTCAAGTTATATGTCGTGTCAGTGTTCCTAGGTGACGGGGGCTGCGTCATCCGGTCATTGCAATTTTGTTTTTGTGTGGTTATAAGAGATCCCTACGAAATTTCAGAACTTGTAGTTTCAAGCATTATTTAATAAAACAATTGAGTTTCAGAGATTTTCAGGCGATGTTAGTGTATTAGATAAGTAACTAATTAACAATGTTTATTTAATAGTAAAGATATTTAGCATAAAGTATTATTGGAAGACAAAGGAAAAGTCCTGTTTTGGGAACAATGGTTCAAATGTTAGCTGTAACTGTGCTGTGTATTTTGTGCCTTATCATTATCAGCCTTATTTAAACTATTTTGGCGTAAAATAAATTATAAAGAGTAAATGACCCTTCTACAGTTGGATTTAGTCACATCTGTGTATCCCATCGTGACTATTTGCTGAAAATATCGTCTGTTTCCAGTCGTTTTTATTATTCTTATTGCACGGAAACTTTTAGTGCCATTGAGCTGTCTGAATTTCAATTTCTGTGTTGCCTAAAGTATCAAAATTATTGGAAAAATAAAACTTTACAATACTGAGGCATCAGTAGTTAGGATACACAACTTTTCGGGGTATACTGCATATTTAAAGACATTTCTGTTACTATTGGCAGAACTCACAGCACCACTCGCGTTCTTATGTTAATTCCGGAAATTCCATTCTCATCCATTCTTTCCTTACAAATCTTTCTTCTATTCCCTCACTTTCTCCCCATGTATTTTATACTTTGTCTCATTTGGTGCATTGTACAGCTATGTGTAGAAAATTTGGCCCCAAAGCTTACATCGCATCATTGTTCTTTAGTTTGTAAGGTTTCGACATTTACGTAAATTCTGAATCGTACATATTTCAGGAAACAAACGAGATCCATTAGATGATGCTCTTCGTTCTGAAATGTAACCAGAGGACAGAGGTAGCTGCTTTTTTCCTGCGAAAGGTGCAACAGACTAGAGATGAGTAACCCTGTACAGAATGATTAGGAAAAACTGCAAGAGGGAGTGGTGAATGAATTACTTGTACCATCAAAATATGCACGAACTACAGCGTATGTCCAAAAGTCTAAAACGCATATTAAGACGAAGTATGACGTTCTTGACTCCAACGATAAGAGGAAGGCAAACTTTCTAAGGACAATCAGTCATATGTTTCTCAAAGAACCGTATCCTGTAGGTAGTAAAAGTATAGAGAAGAGGATAATTAAAGATAGTAATAAATAGGCATGGTTTTAACGTTTATTATTATAAGTTTTTAACTTATTATTTCCGTTAATTTAACCCTGGTCAGCTAATCAGAACATAGCTCGACGGAAGTATCTCTGCCCATCTTTTCGTATGAGGTAACTTTACTGTATGTCAGACTTCAATTTTATGTAAATATGTGGTAGAGAAGAGAGACAGAAAGCGATAGTGGGACAAATGATCGTTAGGTTGTTGAATGAGTCCCTAAAGAAATCAAATAAAATAAAGCACCCATTATCTTAACTGTCAATCAAGTCTCTAACAGCTATCTCACTGTCGCTGTTACTTTCTCTCTTCCTCTACAGACGTTTGTAAACTCCCAAATGTTGAGATTAAAGCCTTTTCGACCTTCGATCGTCTAAGTTGTCAAAACAAGTTTCATATTTAGAGATTTTAGACGTTGTCAAGGTATCCTGGAATGATATTGTTTAAGATGTTTAATATGAAGACTAACAATTTGAAACCATGATTGTGTTTCATGATAAATTCAGTCCTTTTTAAGATGCAACTAGACAAATCATGGCGAGAGGAAAGATATAATATCGCATAGTTACAATTTCAAAATAATTGAGAAATAAGTACTACCTTGTATAGGAATAGTATGTAAATATTAATCGGCCTCTGCCGTTTAGCCTTAAGCATTTGTTATCTTAGCTAGCATTTAGTTTACAAATACAGATATATTCGCATACCAATGACAGCCATGTAGACCTTAAGGTCATGGACAATTTCATAGTCAGTGTAAAACTGGTATTGGAGTGGCGCAAGTCCCGATGAGGCCACCAGGAAGCAAAGTTACCATTGATTGGTCGTAAATCATTGATGAATCTGTCTTAATTACTAGTCTAACAAGCTATAATGGAATTGATACTCAGAAAACGTAAGGTAGTATCAGTGCATCCTATAGTTCCGCTATTGTTATGGTTAAAGAACCTGAAAAAACATAATTTAGTTCGCAAAAAACTGTCAAAATTAGGCAAGAAGAAACTCTCTTGATCTTCCCAGAGAATAGCTAAGCAGGATGAACTGACTACACATGGAACCTATCTGCATGAGGCATCAGCAGAGAGATGACACAACTGCTCATCCGTTATGTGAGTGCTTTGCATTCCCTAATCAAAAGGACGCAATGTCCAAAACTCGAAGAACTATCATATCTCCCTATCCATAGATCGATTGAGTTCATCACGAACATCAAACTGAAACTAAGTAAGGTAAGTTCGAGTAGTGCAACATGTCTCTGTGTAAGGCCACAGTGCAGAATAGTAATCAGCCTCCATTTAAACTCAAATCAGCTCAACTTTTAAACTACATAGCTAGGACTACACAAGAGGTGCACTTTGGAGATGAAAGAGCTACACGTGCCACTTCCTATCTAAATTACATCCTTCTTTTACGGCCAATTTTTACTTTCTCTGCCACCTAAGAATAGTATAGTGCATAGAGAAGGTACTGCATCCCATTCATAAATTCGATAACCAGGTTTCATTAAAAATGAAGCTTTTGAAGTTTCCTGAAGCCAAAAATAGAACTCTTCGAAATTTGGTTCGTCTTTCTGTGTGTCTGTGTGTGTGCATTCGTGTGCCGGTTGAATGCCATACTTTGTATTTAATTCAACATTTTCTAAGGAAGAAGATGTTCTTTTCCGAAAATGTTGGTGTTGTTGTTAAAAATGACTCTAATAGCTTTAATTAAAATACTATACGTTTAAGATTTTTTCAGGACAAACGAGAATCATATCTTAAATTTTGCGTAAATAGCCACTGCGCCCTCTTTATTCTATATGATTTATGCATCTGTAGAACCTCACTTGAAACTCGTTAAATGAATCAATTCTAACATTCTGGCTTATATAGCCATTGGGTTTTTCCATTTCATTCTAGTTCTGGATTCTCTAAAAGAGAAAGTTCTCAATGTCTTTCTACAGTGCTTCTGGTTTTCAGGATGAGCGAAAGCGATATCGCATCTGCTTATCTCAATCGGTTCAACTGCCCGACGCCAATCGCTTTAAGTTGCACCTTAGCCACAGAGTGACAGTAATATTCTACGTGTATTTCCGTAGATTTTGGTTTTATTTGGATTATTTCTGCTCGGCATGTTTAAGATAAGCTGCATCCATATGGTGTAAGCTTATTCTGATAAATCACAAAATTCATTACATATATTCAAATATATTACATTTTCCTTATGTTTAATCTCATATGTTTCTTCCTTTCAATTTTCAGGGCCAAACATTCTCATTTCTCGATATCAATTTGTGCCCTACTTTCTATGTTGTACTAGCAAATTCCTTGCATAACTTTTTCGATTTTGAATTAGTTATTTATAAAAAGTTAAACAGATTCTGTTGTGAACCTTATTGAATAGAAGATCGTGAATCGAAATTGTGAAATTATTATTGGCGAAGAGCATCAAGAATATCAGGAAGGGAGACAATTAAAACTGAAGGAATGATATAAATCGTGGAATTTGAGGAATTGCTATTGAAGAGGAAAAAAATCGAAGTTGTACGTCAAATAAAGAGGGTGGGCAAAGAAGGAAACACCCTCCTTGGTAGCGAATTCTAATATTGGTCAGGGTGAGTTATTTGGATAAGGTTTTTCCGGGATATTTTCCTTATCCTTAAAGACGAATTTCGGGTAACTCTAAGCTCTATGTACCCCAGGCTCATTTGAGCATCATTATCCATTTCATTCATCGTCCGATATGACTTGATGTTGGAGGACGTAATTTACCAAGAAAATAAATAATAAATAAATAAATAAATAAATAAATAAATAAATAAATAAATAAATAAATAAATAAATAAATAAATAAATAAATAAATAAATAAATAAATAAATAAATAAATAAATAAATAAATAAATAAATAAATAAATAAATAAATAAATAAATAAATAAATAAATAAATAAATAAATAAATAAATAAATAAATAAATAAATAAATAAATAAATAAATAAATAAATAAATAAATAAATAAATAAATAAATAAATAAATAAATAAATAAATAAATAAATAAATAAATAAATAAATAAATAAATAAATAAATAAATAAATAAATAAATAAATAAATAAATAAATAAATAAATAAATAAATAAATAAATAAATAAATAAATAAATAAATAAATAAATAAATAAATAAATAAATAAATAAATAAATAAATAAATAAATAAATAAATAAATAAATAAATAAATAAATAAATAAATAAATAAATAAATAAATAAATAAATAAATAAATAAATAAATAA
This sequence comes from Mantis religiosa, assembly GCA_030765055.1. Lineage (NCBI taxonomy): Eukaryota > Metazoa > Arthropoda > Insecta > Mantodea > Mantidae > Mantis > Mantis religiosa. The sequence goes on from CM060950.1 coordinate 229,164,688, forward strand.
ATAAATAAATAAATAAATAAATAAATAAATAAATAAATAAATAAATAAATAAATAAATAAATAAATAAATAAATAAATAAATAAATAAATAAATAAATAAATAAATAAATAAATAAATAAATAAATAAATAAATAAATAAATAAATAAATAAATAAATAAATAAATAAATAAATAAATAAATAAATAAATAAATAAATAAATAAATAAATACAAAATAAAATAATAAAACGGAAACCCGAAAATAATTTTGGATTGGATACATACAAACAGGGCGAAAAAATCAAAACAAGAGACGATGGATGGATAGTATTAGGAACTGTATAATTGAAAGGAAACTAAAGGCAAATCATGTTGAAAATCAAACTCTATATATTTGGATCAGAAAAATTTATGAATCTTTTTCTGCTGTATATTATTTATAATAGTATTTGCCTGAATTGTTAACTAAATATAGACACGTCAGAAAGTACAACACAAAGAGCTACGATTACCTGCATACAGGCTGGTAGTGGCAAAGGAAAGTCTTGAATTGGACGTTGTTTAACATACGTAATTTTTAGCATAACGCGGCTGATATCTAGTTACTCATTCACTAATCTCTGTTTTATATAACCTTGCCCCCCTGACATGTATCACTCCGCGTGCAAGTGCCTTCCCCTCACCCTAAATGGCTAACACCTTCGTGCCATAGGGTATAGGGGTGACTTCCCGTCACATTTAACCCTGCAGTAAACGTCATAATAATGGACAGGAAAATAGATACAAGTCATACAAATAAGAATACGAAGGCATGCAAAAGTAATGAAGTTTATAATAGAACTGAGCAAGTTGAAACACAATGAATGGGCAATGAAAGTGAAACAAGTTTATAATGAAAGGTTTTCGGCCTTTTCCACTGGCATTTTTTAAACCAGCACACATAACTTGCAAAAATGCTTGACTTTCAGTCTTAAAAGTCTTGTCACGCCATACTTATCATGTGTCCTTCATTCACCCAAGTCTCATCAAGGTAGTATATTTTGCGATTTGTATCTCGGTAAAGTCTGACTGTCCTTAAATAACGTCTTCGCCACACAGCAATATCTCCCCTGGAGTGGTAAGGTTTCCTGTTGTCTCAATTTCATGTCGTGATGTTCCTACGCATCTCACACACCGGTAAGTTCAGAGCACAGCTGTTCGACTTCTCTCACTGACAAAGACGGATTCCTCTCTGTGAGTGCATTGAACACAAGCATCACAATTCTTTTTTCTCCGCTTTGTAAATGCTTTCCCTTGCAACGCCTCAGCGAAAAACTGGCGGTAGGCTCTGCCGTTATACATATAATATATACACGCGCAATAAACAAATAACAAAGTAATTTAGCTCTCGCACTCGACACAACACACCTTCGCATGGCCATATATGTATAATCCAGTTCTAAACAAGGTCAGTGATAAACGTCATATAAACAAATATGTCATCACTAACGCTAAATCACGTGCTATCTTGCCATGTGCCTGAGAGCAAAGAAACCAACTTCCTCTTTACTTCGTTTAAGAATTAACATTCATTTCAGATAAATCAACTCTGTTGCAGAATATATTTAATTCAAACAGTTACGAAAATATGAATTTGACAATTCTCTTCCAACATATTAAGATATATCACCATGTTAAATAACGAACTAATTTTTACCGCACAACATTCTATACTGCAGTAACAGCCAAGGAAATGTGATAAGGCCACGTGACCGTTTAGAGATACGGGGCAAACTAATGTGAAACAAGGTTTAGGTGAAATACTGACATTGTTCGTTGTTTTACTATTTATCCCTACAAAAGTTTAACCTTCGGTACCGCTTGCCCAATAGTCACGTGTTTGTTTGGACACCTTTTAAAATATTACTTAGGAATTTAAAGAGTTAATTAAACTCTTAGGATATATAGTGTATAACAACAAAATGTAGATCAAAACATTGATAATATACTGTGAAAATACCACAAGAGGTAATTGCACGTCTTGTACGAGTTGCATTCGGAGTTAAGCAAGGTGTTGCTTTTGAGAAAGTACAACCAAGCGTTAATATAGCATTTCATATATATATTATTTAAAGAAAAAAGTGAAGTATATCAATCCGAAGTTGTTTACCTTCACTATGTACAGTCAGCGAGAATTTGTTGATGTTATGGCTCACATAGCTTACTAATAATATCTCATGATCTCAAAATGAAATTTTATTTATATGGTTCCCTTTAAAAAATTATACAGATCATGTTGTCATTAATTACCCAAGCGTTGTCGTAGTTTTGGCGGATTAGCCCTATACTATTTTGCCTTATATTTCTCTTGATCAGCAACCTTGATTGTTGTGGAGGCATTTAAAAAAACAAGACGCCTATAAAGTTAATTAAAATGTTTCAATGAGGAAAAAAACATATTATAAAGTGCATACAAATACTTTGCAAAATGCTGTTAACAACAACAAATACCAGAGATAGTAATGATTGCTTCTCGTAAATCTAGCTAAGTGGCTATTGCGCTAAAGCTTTCGTGCTACGTTGTCACTTGACGCAGCCCTTGTCACCTAGGGACCCTGAGACGATATAACTTGATACCAGAAAGATATTAACACAAACAAACGAATAAATATAAGTAAATCACGTATACCAGAATAGACATATGCCATAATGCTAGCATATACTCCGGAGACTGCCACAGTGACAAGGCCACTCAGCGAAGGTAAGTAAACTACGTATGCAATCCCTGTAAACAAACAACGCTACTCTATTGTCTGTCTTGACCTCAAGGCAAATTTGGCGCCTCTCAGTCCGAAACCAACCCATAATTGTAAAAGTTTGTAAAATATAATTCGCTTACCCTTACATCTGGCGCCAAACAGACCTGCATGTTGTATGGGTGTGCAAGAGAGAGGGAAATAAAAAGAGGGAGGTAACAAGCTGCCAACGCTGAGTGTAATACGGCATCTGATTAGCTGCACTGCAGAACCCTTCCCTTTTTAAACGCATAATACTGGTAATTTACACAGCACGGACCATATCAAGAGAGACTTTCCATCTTCACGATGCGTTGCCTAGAATGACGTGTCCAGATAAGAGTTAAAATTGAGAGAATGAAGATGCAACGTTCACGCATGTTAGCATCATGGCTTTGGGAGTGAGCCACTTCAAAGAGTGCCGGAGTGAACGCATGGTTGGGTAAGAATTCATGATCTGCTGACGCGCCCGTTCGCTTTCGAATACACAAAGACCTTCTGGAGCTCCATATATTCAGGGAAGAGAACATTTTCAAGACCAGCATTTTCTGTAGATTGAAATCTGGTGCGAGGTAATTATAAATATGTTTTTGATTTCATTGCAGAAATAAGTATTTTCTGCATTTGTTGTCAAAGACACTACAGGTCCGTTATTTTAGCTGTATCTCTGCAGGTTCAGACTTTTATAAAAAGTTTTGATTGTTACTCTATGGCAAAGAAAATGGCATTTCTCAAGATAAATACTATCACACATATGTTTCATCCCTCATTACTTTCTCTTCTACAACTTACACTTAAGTAGAGGAAGTATTCTATTCCACCCATTACGATTTCCTTAATCTAAATAGAGCATTTGTAGAAAATGTTTCTTTTTGTGTAATTTTACGTCCTTCAACGTTAAGTCATATCGGACTGTGAATGAATTGGGTGAAATGATGCTCAAATGTGTCCAGGGTCCATGGAGCTTAGAGCTACCAGACATTCGTCTTTAAGGTTAAGGAAAATCCCGCAAAAACGGTATCCAGGTAGCTCACCCTGACCGAGATTTGAACTCGGGACCTCTTGAACGTAAATATGTGCGTTTGGGTGAGTATGTGTGTATGTGTGTGTGTGTGTTTTTTTAAGCTATAGTATATTAACCAACCCAAAAAGAAGCTACATCTCCCAGAAAATCGTGTACAACAAACAATCGGACTTCATCTCAGCCGTTTGAATAGAAACTAAACAAACCGTGGAAACTCGAATAAATACTGAAATCTATTATTTTAAACTGGGGGATGGTATATATGCGCACAGAACTTGCAGAATTTCAATATAGCTGCTCGTTCTGTTAGCAATGTTTCCCTTCAAAATGAGCAATTCCATTGCTACACACATTCTGCCTAGTCTCTTCTGAAACATATGTAATAAGCGATATGTATTTTTGTTTGTTTTGCAGTTCCGTACCTTCCTTATCGAAATCCAATAGTTCATTTCTCCCTACTTTCCATACATCGCCATAGGCTGTTGTCGTATTTGTTTATAAAAATTGCGCCATTCTTCAAACTTATATTTTATAATTCACATTGCGATGATTTCCCATTTGCTACTAAAATTTTTATAGGGGCCAAAGTTTAAGAGAAGGGTGTACTTTAGCACTTTTTAAATTTTACATAGACGACGTAATAAAAAGATGGAAACAATACATACAATGTGGAAAAAGAGAGGGAAGTAAACCAAAGATTAAGTGGAGTTTATGATCCTAAAACCGAATTGTGCTTATTGGTCAGTGTTCGAGGTCATAGTGCGATCCCCAAACAAATACTAGATGTGCCCCTCTTGAATGGGAGTTTTTCGGATTGGGTTGGGTTCGATTGGGTTGGACGGTTGGACTCGTAGATTGGTGTGTAGTGTGTTCCCGACTCCCAAGGGGAACTTGGTACCTCCGGCCAGGCTGCGGCCACCCGGAGGGTTACAGGGTTGCGTCATAAGTCCCGGGTATTAGCTTGCAGAGCTAGTAAACGGTTTGCTAGATCACCAGGCGGCCCCACCGAGGTTTTCGTTAGTCTTTCCTGCGGGGTTGATGCGCGTAAGTGGCGTATCCACTTCTATCCCGTCTTGACGTTGAGCTCAGCGAGGGGGGGGGCATTTTTGAGATATCAGGTATTGCCCTATATAAAGAGCCCCGGATTATCCATCGGTCTCAGGTATAAGGAGGCCCGGGTCCTTGGTCCTCCTGGTCCAGGACTAATGGGAGTAAAACCTCTGCACTTAACTCTCAACATCTTGCGATGGACTTCTGTTTCCGTTTGTCGTAGGCGCTAAGTTACCGTTTACATCTTATGTCGTTACACCAATATTTAATTTCCGTTGTGAGTGACCAGTATGCCTGGTCAGAAATAATGCAGATGTTTTATAACGAAATGTTCTTTGTAATTTGTAATGAGAGCTCAAAAGGTGAACAAATTCAGTCATAAGTCTTCTGAAACACTTCCGGAATATAGGGTTAGTGCTATAAATTAAAAAAGAAACATTTACGTTATACGTGTTTAGGGCAGGTTCTTTTAGAGTGGCGCTAGGACTCTCCTGAAGAGCCCTTTGAAACGAAAATAAACCCCTAGGTTTCGCCACACATACGCTTGGGCACCTGAAATACCCCCGGTTGTTCCAGAACCCCACACTTAATGAACAATACAAAGCAAGGGTGATGAAGTAGTGTTTCTGAAACACAAGAGAATCTACATACCTGAAGATTCAACGTATCCTTTCTCCAGCATTCCAACACGGTGCACTAATAAACCCCTCTGTTGTCATGCTACACGCCAACGAGCCATAAAGCCCCAAATCCAATCAAAACCTCCCTTTACAGCGGTAAAGACAATGGGATAAAAAACAAAGGGTGACGCAATCTTCACTTCCCCTACCTCTTTTATTTGTAACCTATATCAAAATTAAAGGATAGGGTTATCAAAAAGGGGAACGCATATATATATATATATCACTAGCGGGGGGATCAAATTGCCTGCAACCCATACTCTAAGTACAGGGGCTTCTGCTCGCCAGGGAAAAGAGGATTTTAAGAGCGTTGAGTGGCATGCAGGGATAAAATGAGGAAGGGGAGATAAAGAATGCGCGGCGCTTGAATTATTAGGGTACAGATTTAGACCGCCAGCTTGAACAGATGAGTGCGCCCCTGCACATAATTAAAACACTTTGTTATAAGAATGACTCCATATTCGTATTGGGCTACATGCAACTTTTTGGTGGTCTTTACTCATTCTGAGTATAATGGTGTAATGATAGCCATCAAATCAATGTCTGTGGTAGAGAAGGCATTTCTACCTAAGCTATTCATTGGAGGTTTTACAGGAGAAAAAGTCTTTGGAAATTCACATTAAGGTCGGAGTTATAGTGCAAGAAAACCATAGGGTAGGTTTGAGATTCTCCCGAGCTGTTCAGTAGTAAACATTCAGTTATGTTCTAATAATTGCTACATAATCCATTAGAAGGCAAAACATTTTTAAGCAATATACCCTTTTCAGCCTAGAGAATTTACCGGAAAACCCACTTACGGAACACTCATATAATATTATAATGTGGTGCAAGTGCTATTCGAAGAATGAAAAAAGAAGTTGTAAGTTTCTGCAAAGTTCTATTAATACATCCCTATTGCACACTGTATTTTCGACGGTAGTAAATAACACAAATATTTATATGAAAATAAAATTAATTACAGCCAGCTGTTCAAAGGCAGTAGAGTCTGTTTAGTTAATGCGTGTGCACTTCGGAGTCAAAGGAACCTGACCCGACCACCCAATAATGACCGTCATAGATCTATCTCCACACTTCAGAAATGGAACACTGTCGTTGAGGACCAATAGTAACGCTGATTTTCTCGAAGTGACAGTCGCATGTCTACTCCACGTGGAGTCTCAGTTGCCAAAGTTCCAACTTCCAGTTGATCTGTTTCATTACGTGCAGAAATTCGTTGTGGGTCACGATGTGGAGACCGTAGGAGGCAAATGCAGTGGTAAATGCAAATGAAGTAGTAGATAACTTTCAGTCACGTGAAAATAATCAAAGTGAAGGCAGTGTGAATAACTGGGCCGAGTTATATAACTGGAAAAGCCTCAAAAAACAAAGTTATAACGGGAACTGTTTCTAAGTAAATCAAGCTTTTGTTTTGAACACATATAAATATGTGCCGACAAATAATCTTGGTAAGGGGTCGTGCAATGAATCTGATGATAAATTCTGGCTATTCGCAGAAAGACAGTAAGAAATATTGTGACGAAAGGAATACCAAGGACGCCGATAAAGTGCGAAAACATAAGGAAACGTTTCTCTAAAGTAGATAATTTCACATGCGATTATATTCATCGAGAAATTTATAGATTATATGCCAAAGGGAGAGTGCTCACCTTAGATGAATTGGTTGCACATTCGCAAGAAATTTGTGATTTTCCTTATGGGCTCTGCAATTTGCGCGGCCTCCTAAAGGAGCTGGGCTTCAAATACCGTACTTCGAATAAGTTAGGGGTATATATATATATATATATATATATATATATATATATATATATATATATATATATATATACTAAGGGAGTTTCACAGTAATGGACATCATATAATTTATTTAGACGAAACCTCGTACGATACCCATGACGTATCCAGAAAGGTGGCAACCTTGCAGAAAGGACTGCGAGAAAGAGGGTCTGTCTTGTAAAACGATTATAAGGGTTCATCAAATTCAGAAGCCAACGTGCACACGCGTTAACTAAACAGACTTTTACCAAAGTCGATGTCTAGTCTCTCTCAACTGAGACACTGGCCTACTGATCACAAACTCGGCCCATACCGATGGTTTTCATGTGTGCTAAATAATGACAGCCACACGTCAGTAGAATTACTGGCAAGGAAACCAACTCCTGCGGAACGAAATTCCGTCACTTCGGTGGCGGTGATATCATTATGGCAACTGACAGATTTGTTATTTATTTGTTTATTTATTTATTTGTTAGTTTGTTCGTTTGTTCGTTTTCCGTTTTTACGTTTGTTCGTTAAGTATAAATAATAGTACTGAATAACGCATAACCAGAGTTAAATGCATTAAGTTTTATAACAACTGGCCCAACTCCTCACAGAAAGGCTTAAAATGCTACTTATGGCTTCATTATAATCCTATGTTAATGTCAATTGTTTGTGGAAAACAAAAAAGTCGCCATAAAATTTATAATAAAGCAATAGGTTGGCCAAATTTGATATTAGAAACATTGTGCAGAATAGGTACGTGATTCTTTTGTAAGAATGTATATGACAGATTGATTACTTTTTGTATAATATATGGTTTATAAAACAAGTTAATTATTTACTAATGGAA
>CM060950.1:229177803-229198002 GCA_030765055.1 Mantis religiosa
GTTTCCAGGAAAGCATCAGATCTTATTTTACTTGGATATATATTAAGAGTAAAGGTTCATTTACTGATACTTCTTGAATCTCAGACCTTATAAATGTTAGCTATAGCGCTCAATGCTGACCTTATTTCACTCGTACTTAATTTTTCTTTGAAGTATACAGGTTATGTTACTGCACTGGCCATTTTTGTAGTTCTATTTTAAAAAACGCATACAGATCTGCGATAAAAACATCTATATTTAAACTTAAAGGGGCAGCAAGAATATATTTTAATATTAAAGCTAATGGGCAAGATGTTTAATCTAGTTAATGTGACAGAAGGGACCAACATTGCTCTATAGTGATGCACTACGTCTTATTAATGATCCATAGTTAAGATTCATAGTGAATTTAATCAGGCTTGACCGTAATTTTCCTCCAATTTTGGAAACTGATCTTCCAGAACTACGAGCTCTTTACTGAAAAGTGTTTGGCACACTATAAACAATGTGCAGCTGCCTCATCACCTCTTGATGTCATCTAAAAGCAGAATTAACTTGTTCTTCCATCCCATGCAGGTGTACCTAAGGGGTATATTGTGAAGACGCCATATAATATGGAGTTATAACTTATCCCTGCCTAATACTAATATACTGTAACTTTGTGGGTTCGTAGAATTAAAAATCCAATTTGCAGAAATTTTAATGTTCTTTATTTCCGTAGAAATGCACTGATCACTTCTCACGTAACAACATTACATAACATACACAACGCAATCTTCCAAGCCCGATGACAATAACAAACAGCTCTCGTTACAATAACACTTTACAGCTGTTTTCTACTAAAACAACTCTTGTTTTATATCTCGTCACTTCCCTAAATACCTCATTCATAATTCGAGACTGTTCTGTACAATCACTAGATGTTCCTGGAATAAACAAGGCATCTAATGGCGTAATCCGAATATTCTATCACCTTCCAGAAGCGTGAAAACCTATCCTGGCCGGCAAGTCCTTTATCTCCGTGATACGCTAACCGTCTGTTTATTTGCCGGCTCTTTGTTTTCACACTGCCCGCCTATCAGTTCCTTGGTGTAAACAAGCCGCGCGTTCGTAGATAATGGGTTTCGCAACAATACTAGTGCCCTGCATCTGTCCAATGTCTGGGCGGGAGCTTTGGGGTGCCTGTAGGATTAGGATTAAGGTTTAACTATGGAGCGGATTCGGTAAGTAGGCCTCCAGGCTGGACCCTTAGTAACTATGCCCCCAAGTGGGACACTCTTGTGAGGAGGGATGTGGCAAGGGGAGACAGAGGTTGGCCTTCCAATGAGTCACGACAGTGCATAGTGCAGGGCCCGTACAGTCTTCTTAGATAGACACTTCCCCCGACAGGCCAGGAAAACGGACATGCTCCCCTACTACGGGACGGCAACGAGTACAGCAGTCGAACCCCAAAGGTGCCTGGCCGGGGGCCCGAAATGGTGCCATCAGGGGCGCGGAGACTGGCAACCGAGCTACCGGAGGAGGAAGTAGTTTTACTTAGAGCATATCATCTACCATGCACCCATCGACACTTCTACCCTGAAAGAGACCACCAGATGAGAAAGGATGTGAAATGATATTGGAAATGAAATGGAGGAATGGAAATTCGGGGGATGTAATTAACCTACCCAGCATTGGCCTAGCGACCCGGCAAACCCCCGATATTCCCATGGATCAGGTAGGTCGGCCACGGGAATGGAACCCGGGGCTCCCAATTGCGGGCCTCAGACAAAACCGCCTTAGCCATCCCGCTCGGTGGGGTGCCTGTAAATGAGAACTAGCTTAATAGGTCCCGATGACTGCTCCAGTACTAGTTCTGATATAAACCGGGCAAAAGGCTGATCGGTTTCCTTCTTATACGCTCTTTCATTGCTCAGAGTACACATATGCTCCGGCATTCACATCTGCTGAACTTAAGGGCACTGGGAGGTTATTTTTACCCGGACAGGACTAGTTTTTAACAATATTAAAATATAAATATACAAAAGACTAAGCATTGCAAGAAATTTAAATATAGTATGGTTATAGTATATGGATGTGTGCATTTAACGACTGTATAATATTTATATTAAGCTCATACAGCTCCTTGCAAAAGGAGCCTAAGACACTCTATGTATCGTGAAAAAAAGTATTACACCCTATACTTCAGGTCTAGGATTCTTGTAGGAATTTAAAGCTATATGCACTAATCTTTTTCCTGAATAACATAAGGTACAGTTTTATAATCTAAACTAAATAAAATGCATACATAGTTAGTACTATGCACATGAAAAATTATTTAGTTGTGTTAAAAAAAGAGATAAAATTTTTAAGGACTGAATTTTATTTCCCCCCCCCTTTTTATAAATCATATGGATATAAAAGTTAAATTAATGTGTTCAGGGAACATTAAAAGATAAGCACTAAAATTTTGTATCAATATCTTTTATAGTCTTTGAGAAACATGCACCTAAAGTATGAAAAATCAAGGTTTTGGGAAACCACGATCAAAGATTAAGCACCATTCTTTTTAAACTATAAATACTCTCAAAAGATGCCTGCTCTATATTCCTGCTCAATTAGATTTTCCTCATTTTTCTTTTCCTTTTCTTACTTGTAGCTCTACTTTCAAGCAACTGAGCTGTTCTTTTTGCCTCTGAGAGTCGACACACATCTTTTTTTAGACATGCTGCCCTCATATTTTCACCAACCTTCATACCCATTTTTGTCATTACGTACAATATAACAAGTAGCACTACCATATACACCAATTTTTAAAGTTTTTGGCCTAACATGCCTAGTTTTTGGAATTCTTTCCCATAGTATATGATGAGAGCTTTCATTTGAGATTTGGGTTCGACCATGCAAGCACTTTCTCAGTAATTCATCTTGAGAAAGTTCCCTAAATACTGGTTTAATTGCCAAAAGAACCTCTTCAGGAAGAGAGTGTTTATGTTTATAAATTTCTTTCCTAATATGAGCTGTTTGAAAGCCACAGCATGTATCTTCACTTTTAGGACACAAACCATGCTGTGGATTACTATCTGTTGATAATTTATGAAAATAAATGACCCAAATAGCTTATTTCATTTCTGCAATTGTTGTACCTGTATTTCTCCTCATAGGTAGTCCATAATACTGCCGGAAGAGGTTAATCTCACTGTCTGTTAGTCTTCCAAGACACGCAAGTGGTTTGCCATCTGGAAGAATCTTTCCCTTCATACTACATCAGAAAGTGGGCGTGTCATTGCGCCGCTATCTTGAAATTGACGGATTAAAGGGCTTTAATACCTATGCTTATACCCTATGCTATATATGCAATTTAAAAGCTGAAGAATTATATAACTTTTAACACTAAAATCAAAAATCAATGTTTTGAAGCCCATCGGCCTCCCAGTACCCTGAACTACGAGTAGCTTACAATTACTATTACTATGACACCTTCTTACACTCTCCCAACTTCTAGCGAAATTAGCAAATATCCCTATCTGAAAGACGGTGTCTGTCATATTACCCCGCCAAATATAAGCTTCGTACCATTGTATCAGAGATTTTCATCAAAGATATGAACCATGTAAATAATTTGTTAACACAGTTTTCATGTAAGTTAGGAAAACGAATCTAATATGTAATTGTGCAGCTATGACTGTAAACTGTAAGCACAATGTTATTATTTTTATGATATACTTTAAATGATTCTACTTCAATTTTAGTGTTCATTAGCTGTAGTAGAATACAACATGGAAAGTTAAATACAGTCACGTTGTCATAGCTGAAGTAACGAATACATGTTTTACCCACGGATATTTTATAAAACAAGGAAAAATAAATCAGAGTATTATGTTTGCTGTGTGTATTGATTTCCCTTGAGTGATTCGCCCTAACATTTGCCCCACGGTTGTGTATAATTGGCATGTCGAACCGCTTCACAGGTGTTCCACAGAGTATACTCATTAGATGAACTTGATTGGGCGATGGAATAGTTACATAGTATAAAAGCAGGAATTTATATACATTTTAGATATTGGGCTGACCTCCAATAAAATATTCCCAAGGAGAATTATAAATACGAGGCGGCACCCAAAAGAAAGCCGATCGTTGTCATAAAAACGTTATTGATGAACTTTTTTACAAAATTACTTCAGCCACCTTCAAAATACTCTCCATTACATGCGATACACTTGTCAGGTCTCTTTTCCCACTGTTGGAAGCATGTTTGGAATTCTTCAAGTTTGATATTGTCCAGTGCCCTTTGCGACTCTCTTTTTACCGCCTGCACATCGTCATAACGCTACCCTTTTAGCGTTTTTTTCATTCGTGGTAATAGGAAAAAGTCGTATGGGGCTAGTTCCGGCGAATATGGAGCGTGGAGAACGACAGATCACCTCTGAGATGCCAAAGAGGGGGTCACTCGTAAGGCCGTGTGTGCTGGAGCGTTGTCGTGATGCAGAAACCAGTTAACTGATCACCAAAGATCCGCCCATTTCCTCCTCACATCCTCTCACAGACGCCTTAAAACATCCAAATGATAGTGCTGGTTAATAGTCTGGCGAGGGGGTACGAATTCCCGAAGCACAATTCACGAACGTCCAAAAAGACAATGCTCATCGTCTTCACATTTGACCTCATTTGCTTTGCCTTTTTTGGTCTTGGAGAATTGGGAGTCCTCCACTGGCTTGACCCTTGCTTGTTTTGTGGGTCATACCCGTAACACCAACTTTCATACCCTGTAATGACTTTGTTCAAGAAGTTTGGATCACGTGGAATCTATGTTTTCAAGTCCTGACGCATATTCATGCAATGGTTTTGTGCTCCTGTGTGAGAAGACACGGAACAAATTTAGCAGTAACACGTCTCATGTGCAAATCCTCCCTCATAAACCACTGGCACGAGCTCCAACGAGCTGCTGTGTTTGGCTCATAGCGTCCTCCTGGAAAGCTTCCTGAAGCATTTGGTGTGTCTCCGTTGCAGTTGTTTTAAGCAGGAAACAAAATTTCACACACAGTCTTTGTTCTTTTAAAGTTTCCATAACGACTTCGAAGAGGTTACCCGCCAACAGTCAGAGAAACACAACAATACACCTGCACGTTCAGCTCTACACTGATGCCGCCTGCACAGCTGTTCCACGAAGGTCTCTACTAACCCCATCTAGCGTGAGAACTCTGCATTACGTGTACGAGTGGCAGCGCCCTTGTAGTCCGGTTTCTTTTGGGTCCCCTCTCGTATCTCTAAATAAAATTACCTAATAAACGATGAGGTAGGCATAGTTTTTTTGGCAAGAGGATCAGGAATGAATTCCAAATTCACGCCCAATTCTCAAATTTTGTCCTCTTTTACGGCTTCCTTCTGTTTCTCATGTAATACGAGCTATTTACTTCACTCTTGCTATCCTCTGACATGTTTCTCTGTCCCAAACTTCTTCCACATTCAAGACGTCTTCCACTATGTTTCTTTCCACACAATGCTTTTACGTCGTTTTATTCTGATTTTCTTCATCCTCCATTTCTAAAGTAGGTCGTATATTGTATGCCATAACTGTTCGCGACATCTATTATTCATTATTTAAAATACAAGGGGCGTCCAGAAAGTAAGCTCTTTTTCAAATTATCTCCGCTGCAGTGTTGCGATCGCAGTTCCGCACATGCGAGTTAGACGCTCTGGATCAAGGAGAAAATACGTGGGCCATTGTGAGATCGCTATCAGCCACGTACTTGTGCTTGTTTTCAATGTCAGTGTTGATTGAAAATACAGCAGCTTGTGAAATGAGATCTGTGATTCGCTTTCTGAATGCTAGGAGAGTGAAACCAATTCAAATTTATCGGCAAATTTGCGATGTTTGCGGATAAAATGCAATGAGTGATACAATGTTGCTAAGATGGGTCCGACTGTTCAATGAAGGACGTAGTGAAGTGCACGATGAAGAACGAAGTGGGTGTCCATCTTTGGTTACAGAAGAACAGGTTCACGTGATTGAAGACAAGATCCAGGAAAACCGCAAGTTTGCAATTAGTGCTCTCGCTATGGAATTTCCCCAAATCTCACGATCACTAGTTTATGAAATCGTTACCAAAAATGATATTTCGTTAACTTAGCTAACAGGTGCCAAAGATACTTACTGGGCAACTCAAAACAAAACGGAGGCGTAGTGCACTTCAATTTTTGACCCGTTATGATGAAGGCAGCGAAGAATTTCTGACACAGATGGCCGCAGGAGATGAAACTGGGTCTCTAGGTCTTGCGCTATGGAAAGCCCCACGGAGGTGCGGTTTGGGAACAGCTCGGTAACTCAAATGGTGCTCAAATGAGCCCGGGGTCCATAGAGCTTGGAGTTACGCGACATTCATCTTTCAGGATAAGGGAAAACCCCGGAAAATCCTTATCCAGGTAACTTACCCGGACCGAGATTCGAACTCGGGACCTCTTGATTGTGAGGAAGACATGCTACCACCACACTACCCAGGCGGGCGGAAACTTGGTTTCTTACGACACCCTGAAAGTAAGCGTCAATCAATGGAATAGAGGCACGCCTCTTCCCCAGCAAAGATTAAGCCAAAATAAATCTGGACACCTCCGAAAATGATGTGCACAGTGTTCTGGGACAGGTAAGGCATCTTATTCATTGATTTCTTACCACGTGTTCCAACAATGAAAGCAGATGTTTATTGCGAGATACTTAGTAAATTGCGCCGCGCAATGCAGAATAATTGCCGAGGAATTCTGTCAAAAGGTGTTGTGTTTCTTCACCACAACGCACGATCACACACTGTAAATGTGGCGAAAAGCACCCCACAGGGATTTGGCTGGGACGTGTTTGACCACCACCCGTACAGCCTTGATCTCGCTCCTAGTGACTTTCATCTGTTTTTGCATCTAAAATCTTTCCTCGGCGGTCAACACTTCAACAATGATGAAGAGCTAAGAGAAAATGTTTCCAACTGGTGTAAGACACAGGCGGCAAACTTCTATGAAGGAGGTATACAAAAACTTGTGCCTCGCTATGACAAATCATGCAAAATGGTGGCAGCTATGTGGAAAAGTATTTAAGAGTTTTAGAATTTTGTGCAATAAATACTTTTTCTGTATCCGTACACAATTAAAGTTTCTTACCAAACAGAACTTACTTTGTGGACGTACCTCGTAGATACGAATACTACTTATAAATAAAGAAATGCAACATTTCGAGGGTTGTTTTATCTCCTCTATTCGTATATACAGCCTGAATAGTGCGATTGGAAAGTTTTCTGTTTGCTTTCTTCAATACCTCTGATAAAAGCTATGTATTTTTGGAAAATTCCAGGAATCCAGAACAGTCAATTTGCTGTATCAATTCAAAGAACTTCTACCCATAAACAGCCATTAGTCCTTTTGGATTAATCCTGTTCTTCTCCCTATTATCGTTTATCTCCACTGTCATGTCGCGTAAATGTGTAGTGTTTAACGTCCGCTTTCTTTACATACGGCACCGCAGGCGCTGGCACTGATGGTACATGGGATAAAGATGGGGCACCGGCGAAACAAGATTGCGGGGGAAACCGGAGGTCTCGGAGAAAACCCGCCCCAGCGCCTTGTTGTGCGCTACAAATCACACTTTGCGGTCGCCTGAGATCGAACCCGGGCCACCTTGGTGAGAGCCAAGTGGTCTAACTACTGAGCCACGGCAAGGCCTATGTCGAGTAGGATTGCCTTCTCTTTTGTTAGCAGTTCTATATGATAAGCAAATATTGCAAATTTTATTCTTCTTTCTTCTTTTACCGCCCCACCTTTGCTCTTCCCCACATTATTAAACTAGATGTGAGACGTTGGTGATAATAGAAGCCTGTCCTTTTTGTTCTCACTGTAGTATGCTGTGTATTTTTTGCTAATGAGATCATTATTTTTATAAAATAATAATATCTAAAAATGTGTTAAATATTAATTTAATCTTAACTAAGAGTAAAAACATATTTTCACATTTAACTTTAAGTTAGTAGGATGTTCATAACTTACAGGTAATAAGGTGTCAAACATTACATAATTGCGGTTACTTTTTTCAATTGTTTAAATGAAAGCGTGCTGAAAATAAAGAAGGACTGCCTTGTCTCGATCTCATTTTGCGGGCGCTTCGCTTTTGTTTTGCCCATCAGTTTAAGCCTTCTCACTTAACCAGTAACAACAATACTATAGTCCACTGCTCCAGATGTCACACTCTCATACCTTAAGGGATGAATACCCTTAGTTCTTAACTGCCTTCTTCTGCAAGGTAATTAATGTTTTGGTCCCTGTAATCCTCATTTCCATGTAAAATAACAGCATACTTCGAAAGAGAAAATCTGACATTTCAGGCCAACAGTGTTCTGCTTATCTTCTGTGGCGCCATTCTGGGATGAATGATCATCCCATCACCGGAAGTGAAAGTACGAGAGATGCGGTGATAGGAAAGATGATGTGGAGCATCGTTGGAATGCTGATGCAGGAAACTGGAAGACCCGGAGAAAACCCGCCCCAGCGCAATGTTGTCCATCATAAATGTCACTTTACGGTCGCCTGGTTTCGAAACCAGCCCACCTTGGTGAAAACCAAGCAGTCTAACCACCCAGCCATGGCACGGCCATCTAGTACCGAAATAACTGATCAAAATCACACTTGAATGCAGAAATCACCCCTAGTGTATTCCTTTATGCAAGTGGAAACTCACTAGTGTTCTGGCAGAGAACTGGTGAGAAATATATCAGAATATCAATTTCGAAAACTTGCAAGCAATTACATAAAGGGAATTTCCAGTTTGAATAGCGATTTGTATTAAAATATCTTATGTGTTACCCATTCTTGAATAAATTATTCTTATATTAGCTTATTTTTCTATCTGCTTCATGTAGGCTTAAGCCTACTGCAAATCTTCAAAGATTGGTCGCTCTGTGATAACCTGTATATTCAATTGTCTTTGCGAGTCCAGGACCTACAAATGTCTTTAATATGTGGTGATATAATAAGAATTCGAGGAAAATTCTCATCTATTGGTTGCCCGCCTCGGTAGCGTGGTGGTAGCGAGTCTGCCTTACGTTCAAGAGGTCCCGAGTTCAAATCTCGGTCAGGTTGAGTTACCTGGGTAAAGTTCTTCCAGGGTTTTCCCTTATCCTGAAAGACGAATGTCGGGTAACTCTAAGCTCTATGGACCCTGGGCTCATTTGAGCGTCATTTCACCCATTCCATTCATCGTCCGATATGACTTAACGTTGGAGGACGTAAAATTACAACTACAACTACAACATCTATTGGTTGGTTTGCAATGTGTGATCTCATCGAAAATCTATATGTATTAACCTTGAAATATACCGACTTTAATACTAAGCTTTTGGTTTTTACAAATATTGCTCTCACATACAAGGATAAGTAAGTCATGTATAAGTGCATTTTTTAAAAAAATTCAGGGAGTCTCAAAGCTTTCGTAGTTGCTATTTGTGGTGAAATTGCGACACTGAATTTTTGAGTGGTATGCAATTCTTCTTTTACTTCATGTGAGTATGTAGTAGAGAAATTAAAAAGTAGGTTATAAAGCGCTTCTTGGCCGAAAAAATTACGTATATGCGATATCACGATAAATTGCTTACAATTTTATGTACAGTCATATGGACAAATCTAAGCCTAAATAATTTCACTTCCAGAATATCTTCTTCCTCTGTGTTGTTAAAATTTATAAGAATTTCTCTATATTTTTAAGTGCAATCACTTCGCAAATTTAATATTTTTTCGCTTTCTTCTGAGACAGCCAGCCAGGTGAAAAGATGATTAGATATCAACGTTTCGGGAGTGTACATCTCTCCCATCATCAGGATATTTATAAAATGTTACAACCTCAATTGAAATATTGGATATAACACAACTATAAACAAAGACAAAGCACTATCAAAATTCGCATTACTGAACAAAAGACTGCTTTCAGTAAATTAAATGCCAGATCAGGTGAAGCCTCGATCACCAAAGCTAGGAAAAGGAAACCTGCAATACAGCAAGCGTCAGATAAGCCTACCGCTACAGCCTGCATCCCGTTTACCGGCAATCTATCCGGCAGCATGAGCACAATTCTGACCATATAGATCAGGACCATCCACAAGCCACCTCCGAAGATTAAACCTCTGTTGAGAATCAGAAAGAACAAACTGGACTTCCAAGTTCCGGAAGTGTACCGCAATCCCTGTGAATAAGGGACACCGTATATAGGACAAACCGGAAGGACCATAGCTACCTGAATAATCGAACATGAACGGAGCATTCGAGTAATGCAACCTGAGAAGTTTGGGCTGGCAGAGCATTGTTTTGATAACGGCCATAGAGCCAATTTTCGGGCGACGACCATCTTGGCAAAATGCAAGAGCTACTGGGAGCGGAGAATTAAGGAGGCTTTGGCAATTTCCTCTGAAATAAGCACGCTTCATAGTAATGCTGGATTTCAGTTCAATTCGTCTTGTAAACCGGCCTTAAAATGGAAATCCGTCGAATTAAGAAGCAAAGATCAATACACCGTGATAATCAAGTTAAGTAGTTATGTTTCTTTGACAAAATTTTCTATACTCACGCCATCTCCTGACCTGGCATTTAATTTACTGAAAACAGCCTTTTGTTCAGTAATGAGAATTTTGATAGTGTTTTGTCTTTGTTTATAGTTCTGCTATATCCAGTATTTCACTTGAGTTTGTAACATTTTACAAATATACTGATGATGGGAGAGACGCAGACTTCCAATTCGTTGATATCTAATCATCTTTTCACCTGGCTGGCTGCCCGAGAAGAAAGTGAGCGTATTCGTCGCCAGGAAAGCCTCAGGTCTTACAATATTTGTTATTAAGCCTTAAAAGGTTAGCTTTTAGTGAGTAATTTGTTTGTGCTATGTGCGATATTTCAAGCTATTTCACTTAACGGGTATTTTAATTCAGTTTTATTTAGGTCTCACTTTAAAACTTGCGAAAAGTTTGAACAAGCTTAGAGAGAACTGTATCCTGCTTAAACTCTGCCTTAAATCAGCTGAAACTAAATTTATAGACTTCAAACGTTGTCACGTTAGGTTTTAAGTATATTTTAGAATAATTAGCCTGACATCGCAGCTATACTGGTCGCCAATCTAGAAAGTGATTGACAATTCGTACGGAGAGAGAGGCGACGTTGCCGCTTATAGGTGCCACTTGGAGAGCATTACGCGTCCGAAGGTGATTCAGTTGCGAGTGCAATGGGTATTTTATTATCATTGTTATTGTTATTTTATTAATTATTTATAATACTTCACACAAAGACAACAGAAAAGTCGCGGATCTACGTGCAAACGCTAGAACATGCAAGAACACATCAATGTAAAGATCATCGTAACAAAAGAGGCATACCTGTGACATTTTGATACTTATTGAAGTGGGAAAATGCCGCTTACATAATTTTTCCCGGGAGTTTCTAATTTCTACCACAATGTCTAACTTTCTTCTTTAAAATACTTTTCTTTCCCAATCTTAACCTTAATGCCCTTACTGATACCTACGCACGTGAAATCCTATCAAGCACCTTAGAGAATGGAATACTAGACTCCCATTTCAATTTCTCCTCATCGAAGAATTCTCTTAAAAAGCATATTACTTCCCGTGTATGTTCTTTAATTGGAATACCTTTACCAAATATAGTTTTATTTGGTTCCTGAGCACTTTCAGGTTTTCGCTTGTCATAATTAAACATTCATTAAACACAATTGCAAATGATCACAACGCACGCACAGATACACGGACTCAGAAACACGTAAACCAAGGCAAATTGCCACAAATAAAATGCAAAGTAACTTGCCAGTACAGGATCTCCATTTATTGCATACGTCAGGGCATTCTGTTTATGCAGCGTTATCGTCATGGGAAACAAACACCAAGGTATTATGATTACTGCAGCGTTTGCGGAACTCGCTCGCCCGCAAGTCATGCTAGGCACGTGTTAGAATATCGGCGTCCAAGGTTTAGCGTATAACGTTGTCATGGAAACGTCTCGACTCTAATTGGTCATCTTAATCGTTACTGTGACAACCTTTATGACGTACTTATCCCCTCCCATTTATTTAGACCGTTATTCCATGTGGTTACTGTCAATCACATTCCAGTTTGGCGACCAGTATAACTCTAACCCGCCTTGGTATCATGGATGTTAGCGTGTTCGCTCCAGGTTCAAGAGGTCCCGAGTTACAATCTCGGTTTGCATGAATTACCTGAATGAGGTTTCTCCAGGGGTTTCCCTTAATCTGAAAGAGGAAAGTCGGGTAACTCCAAGCTCTATGGACCCGGGGCTCATTTGAGCATCATATCATATTGATCCTCCCATATTACTTAATCTTGGATGCCATAAATTTAAAAAACTAACTCTACTACAGCCAATGAAGGAAGCTCTCCGTACCCCGTTTCCATTCAGTAGGAATCAAGTCATATCTATCGGAGATGTCAAATAGTTTCTCCACGTGGAGTAAATCACATGTTAGGAACCGATTTCGCTTTACTGCTATGATCAACTTATAGTCCATAAAATGGAATAACTATGGAATAAATAGTTGTTCCATTATGGGATTTTAAATAAATACGTAAGCTGAAGGGTGAGATAGGAGGGGGGAAAGGGTTAGTTTTGTCACACTGAAGATATGGGTGTATTTGTGACACTTTTTGACATACAATCGAGGAATAACATTAGCGGCCCACTTAATTTTTATTTAATACATGTTCAACCAACTGCGGAGACCAAATAAACATGTAATGAATGTAGTATGAACCCGAAACAGCATAAACAACGACGCTAAAGCTGCAATTTTATAATTTTATTCATTACAGCGATTAAAACATACATTATTAATGTAGCAACTGTGTATTGTGGCTAGGATTACAAACATGACGTGGCACAAAACATGGGATGAATAGAGAGCGATGCAACGCGTTCTGCGGTCATTCATTCTCTTACCGCTTTGCGTTCTTTGCATAAATATCGAAGCCATTCGAATTGCGACCCCAAACAATGTACTGGACTGAAGGATTAAGAATCGCTTCGCTTGCCGGCTGCGTTAAGAACTGTTCAGGCTCACATGTTCTCAGGAGTATTCTACTGTGTAGAATAGTAGAGTAGCTAAGTGTAGCCTAAATTCAAAAGCAACCGTGATATCTTTAATTTTAGGCGAAAGAAATTGTTAAATTAAGAAGTAGATAGTAAAAAGTAAAATCGGTATCGACATACATGTATACCGCGGGCGAAAGACTCATATGCATCTAGGTTTCTTTCAATTTATATAACCTGATAACGATATCTGCCTATGTCCTACCCTTTACGGCACAATAATGTATTTAGAAAAATAAAGTCTCCAAAATCAATGAAAAACGGTTTAGAGAGGCTAAATAGACCGACGTCTACGACAAAAAATTTAGGGCCTTTTACTCATATTGCACACGAATGTATATTTTAGCTGATTTTATAAAGTTTTCTTCTACTACCAATCTCAAAAACCTCAAAACGTAACTCACTGGGTTCCACTATTAAGGTAGCTGTTAATAAATTGTCGGTACAAACGATAGGCTGTATTCTATTAAGAGACACATATTCACAAATACTGTTGCACTTTCACTTAAAATAGAAGAATTTATCACTTCAATTCTTCTTCGAAGAGCATCGGGTACCACTGCTTCCCTGGCCTCCACGTTCGCCTGACACGTTACCTGTCCAACATGTCCGGGATACGGTTGGTCAGTATCTGGTGCGTCATGGTCCTGAAGTAACTAGTGTCAAGGAGTTGTGGGTTCGAATACAAACTGCATGGAGAGAAATTCTTCATGAATTTATGCAATACCACGGTGGAGCAACTCTAATTGCACCGCATGAAGGCCACATGATATACTGAACATTAGAGCTGAATAAGGCATCAGTATAAGGCCTTATACTGACTAAGGCCCGTGATGTATGCCGAGTCATCCGAGGGTTACCCGCGGACACTACCGCGGATGACATAAGGGCAGACCTCACCCGCCAGGGTATCATCCCAAGACTAGTGAAGCAGCTCACCCGACCTGCTCCAGATCGCCAGGGTACTAAAGCTCCCCTTCCCCTGTTCCTTGTAGTGGTGGAGCGCGTTAACGACCCCGAGGTCAAGCTGGATGATGTTCGCACCATCTGCTACCTCCGGGTTACTCTGCAACCAGCCAAAGGCTCTGGCGGGCCCCCTCATAGCTATCGGTGTCTGGGGTTTAATCACTCCAGCCTCTTCTGCCACCGTAATCCTCGCTTCTTGAGGTGCGGTGGCACCCACCTCAGAGAGGACTGCCCCCGTGCCATCACGGAAGTTTCGACCTGCGCCAACTGCAAAGGAGGGCACATAGCGTGCCATGGAGGTTGCCCTACCAGGAAGGCGGTTATTGCCTCTAGGAGACTAGCTCCAGGGCCAATAACCCAGAACACCCGTTCTGAGCCAGTAGCGGAGAGGGCAACCTCTTCCATAGCACCAGGGCAACAAGTGCCTAGCTCTAATAGTGCCCCATCCTTTGCTGAGGTGGTGCGCAAACCAGCCGGTGGCTCGACGCCTTCGCGGGGTAAGACACAACCCCCAAGGAAACACACACCCGCACAGCCAAAAACACTAAACAACGCACAGCTCCAGCCCCACCTAGAGCCACCCCCAAAAGGGAGGAGAGACGTGAGGCAGCCAGAAGGGCGGACTCGGATTCCGAGGCTGGGAATGGGACTGGTGATCCCAAGCCTGCTCGTCAGATAAGGGACGAGAAAGCCAAAGGTAGGCCAGCCCCACGACACTCCTCAACTTCAAAGTCCAAGGACACAACCCCGCCCCAAACTTACCACACTACTCCCTCCACCTCATCACGGTCGGAGTTGTTGACGTGGCTGTATCAGCTGTTACAGTCCCACGGTGAGCGACTCTGTGAACTGCTGGTGTCGTTTTCCTCCTCTTCAGACCCCGCAACCCGCATGGTGACAGCCATGGAGAGGCCTGCTCTTCTGACCTCCTTTATCCTGCTGGCCCAGAATGGCAGCACGAACTAGGTCTAGTACGTCGCGCAGGTTCACGTTCTGGAAGTGGCGTTCTGGAAGTGGCGGTTCAACGGGACGAGCTCATACATTTTGCAAGATCCAATGTTTTGGACCTCAACTTGGTGTCGGAAACCCATCTCTGCCCCCAGATTCCCTTCCAACTCTCGGGGTATCTCTGTCTCCGAACGGATCGTGCTGTTCGCCGAGGAGGTGGCACAGCGATCCTCGTGAGGAGAAGTGTGGTCCATCGAGCTGTCCAGCCTCCACAACTCCAGACTTTAGAAACCACGGCAGCCTGCGTGAACCTTGGCGGATCTGAAGTCCTGGTAGTATCTGCCTACCATCCTCCCCGTTCTCAGTTCGTAGCCAACGACTACCAATCCATACTTTCCTTACATCCTAATGTCATTATGGCCGCGGACTTCTATGCTAAACATGAGCGTTGGCATCATGGTCCCCGAGCGGATAGGAGAGGTAGTGGTATTATCCGCATGGTAGATGCGCACCCTCACCTTCGAGTTGAGGGCCCATGGAAACCCACTCATTACCCGCGTGGTCGGGGTCACCCATCTCATATCGACTTCGCTATCATCAAACGCTTTCCATTTCATTCTGTCTCACTTCGCTCAACGCATTACATTCAGATCACAACACAGTACTTGCTGAGGTAATACACGGATTGCCAATCATGACGTCCTCGGTTCAAAACCGGGATGCGGACTGGGATTGCGTCAAAGTCTGCCTGAATGACTCCATTCCCCCCAACCCCAACATAACCGACATCCCCTCCCTCGAGGCCGCGCTCTCGTCCTTCACCTCAGTCGTGAAGCGAACGGTCCGCAACCTTACAGTTATCACCCCAGGCCCCTCTTCATCCGGATGTTCTTCCCCTGGACGTCCTACTCCTTATCCGCACGTTCATGGGTAGCAAGGCGGCTCTACCAGAGACACCGCACGCCTCATAATCGAGGGCTTCATCGGCGATTGTGCCGAGAGGTTCGTGCCCACCTACATGAGCACAGAGTGCGCCCGTGCAAGGACACGATGTCTCGTATGAACCTCGTGAACAGAGCGGTGTGGAGGGTCATTAAAAGACTTCGGAACCGCCAAGGGACACCAAACTCCCCACTCCAGCGTACCCAAGGCCTATCCTACGAACCTCAGGCCAAGGCTACGTAGTTCTCCAACTACCTTGAGAGGACCATGAGGCCTAGAGACCCTGCCAGGACCCTGCCTTCTCTGACCACTTTAGGCAGGAGGTTCGTCGATACTTTCGGTGACCCCGGCTGAGGCGGACAGGACTCCCTGTTATAAGACCAGTGAGCACCAGGGCGTACTCCGTGTCTCAAACAAAAAAAAAGGCGGCCGGACCTGATTGCATAACGCCACACATGCTCCGTCACCTTCCTTTCAGGGCCGTGTTATTTCTTACAAGGGTCTTCAATATGTGTCTCTCTCTGAATCACTTTCCACGTAGTTGGAAGAGGCTCGGAGGATATGCATCTTGAAGCCAGGGAAATACCCGGTTAGTCCTGCTAACTACCGTTCCATTAGCCTCCTTTCTGTTCTCTCGAAGGTTTTCGAGAGACTTTTCTTAGCCCGCTTGTCCCCCTTCTGGGTGACATTCAAGCCATCCTCCTCACCAGTTTGGCTTTTGTCCTGGGCATTCTACGTCACAGCAGTTGCTGCGCGTGGTGGAGGCTGCAGCCCTGGGTTTCCAGGACAAGGCATTTACCTCGGCGGTTTCTCTGGACGTGGAAAAGGCCTTCTCTACGACTTGGCACGCGGGTCTTCTGTACAAATTCATCCAACTGGAGCTAACCACTCACGTCATACACCTTCTTCACTCTTTCTAAAATATAGATTCTTCACTGTCAAAGTGGCGGGAAAAACATCTACACAAAGGTCTATCCGCGGCGGAGTCCCCGAAGGTTCTGTGTTATCCCCGACGTTCTACAGCGTCTGCGTGGCTGACCTTCCAACCGAACAGCACGTCAACATAGCATAATATGCTGACGACGTGCTGCTATTTTCAAAAGACTCCACGCAGAACCTTCAACCCCATCCAACGCTACCTAATCCTCCTCCAGGATTGGTGCACGCTTTGGCGATTGTCATTCTTACGGAGAAAAGCCAAGTGATATTGTTCACCAAGCGCCGCTTTCCTGCCAATTTTCCCAATTTACCTACTTCGGGCAAGGGATCAGGTGGACAATTCAATCAAGTACCTGGGAGTCAAGCTGGATAGGGGCCTAACTTTTCGGGAGCACATCCAGAAGCAAGCTCATCGGTCGCGTGGTGCCGTGGCATCACTACACCTGTGCTACGGTCTGCGATGTCTGTTTCCCTAAAGTTGTGCCTCTTTTTGGCTCTGGTCCTCCCTGTCATGCTCTATGCGTGCGAAGTCTGGGGTATGGCCGCAGGCTCACACCTAGTTCTGCTCAACGTGGACAGAATAAATGTCTTCGGATTATATATTCTGTTTGCACAAGGCTCCCGTGAGATTACTTCACGAGGCTTCATCCTCCGATATGTGGAGGATGAAATTAGGCGCCAGGCGACAAAATTCTTCGAGGGTTTGCCCCAAAATCAGAGCGCCCTCCTCAGATCCCTTGGGGATTATGTACCTCGTGAGCGTCGCTTAAAGCGATACGGTTACCCCGCATATCTTGCGGTCATTACCGGTAACCACATTATCTCCATTCCAGCATCAAACTACATTTCAGCTAATCCAAAATTTTATTCTGGAAAATCAAATCATACATACCTTTCTTCCTAGTTCATTAACTAATCCACCAGCGGTCTGTAGCATCCGGTTCATCATTCCCTGAGGAGCAACAAGCTACCTCCCTAAACTAACCCACTTAACCTGCACCCGTCATTCTACAACATCCACATCCCGCCACTACGTGGTTAAGCTCTTCCCAGAGCAAGATACAAGGTTTGACCACCTTCGGGCTGTTCCAAACAGCCCGCCAGCATGGAGTTGAGTTGAGTTGAGCGGACAGTTGTAAACAGTCAGGCGAGCAGCAAACAACGGTAAAGTGTTGTTGTAACGAGAGCTGTTTGTTATTGTCATAGACCTTGATGTTGTAGATTGTGATATGTGATAAAATTCTGCTGCTACGAAGTATGTTTCTGCGCAAATAAAGGACATTTCAAATTTAGGCAAGTTGGACTTTTAATTCTACGAACTCACAAAGTCACAATATGCTTCATTCTTGTATGCCACAATGCCACCATATATTACTTTACTCATATCTCCTGTTATAGACTGTCTTAATAATTAGGACACGACACCAATTGGGATTCGATGCTTACTTCAGAATTGATAATGGCAAATGCAATTAAATTCAGTATAAGCATTTAATTGTAAAAAGGGCGTTACTTTCCTCTATTATATGCAATTTTATATGCATATTTTTACTTACATATAGTAAGTAGGGGAGGTATCACATCCAGATTTCACTAGAAATATATGACGTGAGACAACCTGAAATATAAAAGAAAACCTTTTTAGGACAAGTTTCGTGCCACGCATGTGTTCTTGTGTGTGTGAGTGTGTGTGTGTGTGTGTGTGTGTGTGTTTGTGTGTGTGTGTGGGTGGGTGGGTGGGGTGGTGTGTGTGAGTGTGAGTGTGAGTGTGTGTGTATGTGTGTGTGTGCGTGTGTGTGTGTGTGTGTGTTGTGTGTGGTATATAAACAGTATAGCTCAAAAACGAAAGGGGCTAAAATGCATAATTTTATGTTAAAGTTCAGCATTCTTGGTGTTAACACGAACATTTTCAACAAAATCACTCCCATTCCAGACCACTCGTTTAATGGAAGTTCGAAAGTTTTCATTTTCTCAAGAATAGATATGACGATATTGACTGCCACAAAAATGTGATTTGTTCATGACAAATGATACGTATATTTTGAACGTTCTAGCTTTATCCTCAGAAGACTTCCTCATTCTGGATGGCTTACATAACATTGAACCGAATGAGACCGATTGTGTTACTCTACCAGAAAATGTAGAGCTCTCTAAAACATAAAATTTATGTGAAATCTACTTGTTTTTGAATGAATTATTTGCCCCATAGTCTTTGTTGTACAATATTTTGACGTCTTCAATAACCTTTCTCAAATGGGATGTCTTTATTCGCTTTTTTATATCTTGGCCATACGAATAGAACGGAATTTCAAGGTCATCGCGTATTTACGATCTCTTCAAGGATGTAGCTCCCAGAAAATAGAAGAATAATCGCTTGTAGAATTGGTTTCTACCACGTGAGGAGAGGATGTTGGGGAGCTTAGAGTTACCCGATATTCGTCTTTCAGGATAAGGGAGAGCCCCGGAAAAAGCCTTATCCAGGTAACCCACCCTGACCGATATTCGAACTCGGGACCTCTTGAACGTGAGGCAGACATGCTACCACCACGCTACCGAGGCGGGTTGCCACTAGATGGGTCAGGCCAAGAGTGCTGTGAATCAATGTTAGCGGATAATAATCGACCTAACTTAATAGATCGATTCCGTTTCAAAAATTGAAATTAAAAGTGAACGCGAAAGCTGTCTAAAGCACTAATGACAGGTTGACTTATAATAAAACCCATCGCTCTTTGATAAGCGATACATCTACATGACTATTCACAATTTTGGAAATAGAGGCAATGTTAACTATTTTATTCTACATCTCTCTTGAGAAAGGAAATCTAAAGCATTAAATGAATAAACTGAATATTCCTTAGTACGAATTGTATTTCTGCTTCTATTTTGCAGACAGCTTAAATAGCTACTGTAGCGCCATCTCTGTGAAATCTCTGTGTAATGCCTTCAAATAGTTTAGGCCTTTCCACACAGATGTCGGAGCAGTAACATTGCATCTAGGCTGGCTCTACGTAACTATTGTGCGGTAGTGGACGGTAGTGGAAACACGAGGGGAAGGAGGAAACACTGCTATACCTTTTTGTTACTAAGTTGTGTACGGAAGATTTATAAATGCTGTAAGGTACATAAAGTGAACCCTTTTCAGTTGTGACCAGGAGAGTTTTCAATAAACAAATAATTGTGTATGTACATAGAAAAAGGGACAGTTAAATATTTAATATCTGACAGATACAAACCAATATTTCTACTTATTTACTTTCTAAGCAGGGGGATTTGTTTATTGCTGTATTATTACATACACATTGTTGAAACGAATGT
>CM060950.1:229199002-229351502 GCA_030765055.1 Mantis religiosa
ATTATCTTCCCAGCGTCGGCCATAATTACGGTCACAATAGGAAAGATGATTAAGCAAGTGGTGGAATGCTGACGGAAGAAATTGGAGGCTCCGGAGAAAACCCGTCCCAGCGCCATGTTGTCCATTAAAAATCTCATTTTGCGGTCGCCTGTGATCGAATCCAGGCCACCTTGGTGAGAACCAAGCGGTCTAACCACTCAGCCAGCGAACATAAAGCAACGTATATTATTTTACATGAGGGCTTATACCATCATGGTGCACATAAGTGGCATATTTCAATAAAACTGTCTTTTACAGTGGTAAGTTTTTATTTATTAATATTTTCTGCTTTTATTATGCAAAATGCAACAATAAAACAGAAAATTCTATTCAGGGAAGATTTAAACTCAAAACTGGAGAGTTTAATGAAAATACAGCATAATTAAATACACTTTTTCCATAGAAATTAATTCTATAGTGCGAAAATTTATGTCGTCTTTGTATTACATCTAAAATATTATATTTATAAAATTTGTTGGATTTCAGAGGATATCAACATTTATATCTCCTTTGAAATCTCAACCCTAAAATTTTGGAAAGGATAAAATCTTCCTGAGTCTACAATAAGTAGGCCTTAAAGAAGGTTACTAGGGTAAAATTCAAGACAGTTTTACTTCTTCTACCACATGCTTACAGTAAATACAGGAAGTGTTCCACTGAAAAAATCGGAATTGAAATTCCTTAGAAATGTGTGTTTTGAGACCCCCTTTTATTGAAACTAAGGCACTTTTATTTTCACTCGAACGTGCCTGCTAGAGTGCTACATTTCATGGAGTATTGTAATACTAGATTTTAGTGGAAATGGGCATCCTGAGGCCCCTGATTCCAAACAGAGGTCTTTTTAGACATTTATCGGTGCGCGCGCAATTGTGTGTGTCGGTTATATACCAAAATTGATATTTAAGCTCAGCGCCCTCCAGGAGTACGATATAAATATTTTCAAGAAAATTCTCCACCCTAGGTTCAGCCTAGATGAAACAGTTTTGAAAATGTTAGGTTTTCTCGGAAATGGTTCTCAAGGTTTTGATTAAACTATCATACGCTTAAAATATTTCCATGGCGAATAAAGCTGATATCAGAAGGACTCTTCATCCTTACTTACTGTACAAAAAAATCTTACTGGACAAAAAATTTCGATCTCGTTAAAATGCACAGTTTATTGCAAATAAACCTTATTGTGGAAATAGTAATTTTCGAAGTATACCTTGTTCTTGGTTTGAATTTTCAAATGCTTGGACTTCTCAAAACAGAAAGATCTTATTCATTTTTAATCCTGGACATGTAAACAGAAAGGGATTTGTCATTTGTTATTTGCCCTTGTCTTTAAAACACTTGACTAGTATGACATAAGGCTTCTTAAAGTATTTATAAGTTAATATGCAATTAAACTGTTTCTACAAACATACATCTCGATTAACACGAAATAGATAGAGGAATAGGCACGTTAATGTCAGAGGTTCTACTCCCATTAGTAGTGGACCCGGCCTCCTTCGAACAGGGAGTTACCGAGCTGTCCCAAAAGGTCGCCCAGCACCTCTGTGGGGCTTTCCATAAGGCAAGACCTAGAGAATAACAAGCCTCCCCCCATCTGGTGCTATGGACACAAGACGAGATGAAAGTGGACACGCCACTTACGCGCGCCAACTCCAAAATGGGAAGGCTACCGATATGACCTTGGTGGGGCTGCCTGGTGATCTAGCATACCTTCTACTAGTTATGCTGTCTAGTACTCGGGAATATTAATGGCTTCCTTCGACCCCGTCTGGAGACGCACCCGATCACCCAAGGGTATCGGGAACTACTGCCCCCTCGAGTCCAACCCAATTCGAACAACTCCCAATCAGCATGGGGCTCGAATGTTCGGCCCGAGGACCTCTAGTAACGTCAGAGGTACCACGAGTGCTAGGAGTCACCAGCGCCCGCACCTCGGCAGCTGAAGGGGAGAGGAATACGCATGTTTAGAACTAGTTTGTACAAGGCTGACTAGAGAAAATTATTTTTAGTGCACACATACGATAGTTCTTTTTAATGTTCATGCATCGCGAACAGAATTTGAAAACCATCACATAACAAACGAGTTGGAACACTTTGACTACCACGTTTGTTTACTGTTTCTTCTATTACAACGGAATATGTAAATGTGTAACGAAGGTTTACTTACATTTACAAGAAGCAGACAGAGGAATAAGCTTTTGAAATAATTCTTTGCAGGAAAGTTAATATAGAAAATAGTGTCAATTCAGGACATCAGTTTTTGTGGCAGTAATGTGGTAGCTTCGAAGCTAAATGAGGTCAGATTTGAATTAACTTTCATTCGGTAAAAGCACAATTTTAACAATACACATTTATTGGTTTCGGGAGTCTTTCTCATACCTATTAATATCTTTAAATATGTAATAAAGTACGATAATAGTTTCGTCATAGATAAGCATGTATGGGTATTTCTTTGGTTCATCTTAGAACAGCGATTCTCGTCTTAAGCATCCCGTGGACAGTTGCCGATATAAGAAGCTGGTTGATCGGAGAAGGGAAACAATACTGTAGCCATTGATGCTCCAGAAAGAAGCCAACCTAAAAAGTCATCGCTTCGACCGTAAGGTTCTTTATGTAAATCGCAATATTGCTTTCACAGGCACAGGACAAATCTTGTGTCCCGATTAATCTGGATTGTTCCATTTCAGATTCAGGGAGTTTTCCTCTGTTCCAATGTTTTAAGATTAGGAGACACATTTTCATTCACGATGTTTCCATCTTCTATCCTCTAAACCTTAGATACCTTTAGAGCACTAAAATATATGTTTTCTCATTTTAATACTCTTGGATTTACGTGCAACTTCTAAGGTGAAACAACTATACCAGGTGGTGCCCGTTTCGGTAGCCTAGATGGTAGCGTGTCTACCTCAGGTTCAAGAGGTCCGAGTTCGAATCTCAGTCAGGGTGAGTTACCTGGATACGGTTTTTTCCGGGGTATTCCCTCATCCTTCAAGACGAATGTCGGGTAACTCTAAGCTCCATGGACCCTCGTCTCATTTGAGCATCATTTCACCCGATTCATTCACCGTCCGATATGACTTAACGTTGGAGGACGTAAATTAAAAAAAAAGAACAGGTGAGTCAGCTGTCCCTTATTCTCGAGGTTTATGCAATCAGCATTTTATACTCCAACATAAAAAATTGACTCCATTACTAGGTTCTAGCCGTGTATTTAACATGGATGTTAAACACTCAATGAAATCGGTACTAATATAGATGTTATCACATCGCCTGTAGTATATTCGTAATTAGATGACGTTTACACGTCTGCAAATGTTCACGGGAACCAGCGAATGCTCTATGTTAGATGGAATGTTAATTGGAGCCCGGGGCCCGTAGAGCTCATAGTTACCCGACATTCGTCTTTTAGGATAAAGGAATCCCCAGAAAAACCTTAGTCAGGTAACCAACCCTGACCGAGATTCGAACTCCGGACCTTTTGAAAATAAAGCAGACACGCTACCATCTACACTACCGAGGCGGTCCATGAGAAACAGAAAAACTTACAGCCTAATATGTGAGGCTTTCTCAAACCCATAATTTATTTCAGATAACATTTTGATGAAAGCAGCTACTTATAGGGTGTCCGTTGTTATTCGTTTAGATGTTTCAATACTTCTGTAATTTTTTTAAGCACTGATGTTACAAATTATATCTTCGAACTTTATGAAAAGAATATGCAAAGTTTAAGGCCAGCATTTAATGAGCCGCTTTAAACATCTGACTGCCCATTGAAACGTGTGTGAAACCATTTGTGCAAACGTTTATCTGAATTAACAGGAATTAGATAGAAAAACAAGCTTTCTTATATAGTGAAAATTACGTAAATATGAAAAATAAGGTTTTTATGAGCAGAAATAAAGCAAAATCAGATTTTTAAAATTGAATTATTGCATTTTTATGCAGTTTTTTATTTTTATACGAATGATGGCATTCAAGATCTTGATCCTAAACGCTACAATGCATACATATTTAATAGAAGTACTTGTAGGAGATAAGCCATTAAGTAAAAATAAATTTAAAGATTTGTAGAAGTTACATAAAGTAATAATAGTGGTCCATGTTATACCATGTAAACCATCATATTTTTAAACAGATTTCAGCTTCGTATGTGTATACCACAAAGAAACTGCAATATAATGTGCATTTTGCATTTCAGAGAACATGCTCCACGAAGCATCGGGTCTTCCATACGTGGAGGATGAAATTAGGCGCCGGGCTTCAAAATTATACGCAAGTTTACCATCACACAAAAGCGGCCTTATTAGATCATTGGGAGATTATGACCCCACCAGACGCCGATCAAGACTGCACCGGGTCCCCCGTATGGCATGCGGGCACCCTAGATAACCCAGGAGCTAATCCTATCAGCAGCTAAAGCTGAGCTCCTCATAATTCTTCTAAGCTGTTTGGCATCTAAATTTCTCCCCAACTAAAATTTAATCAAACGATTTGGGTGCTAAGTATTGCATCCTCCCCTGCAACCCGAAGGTACTTCGGTAACCTCTAAATTAACTCCCAATCAAAAAACCTACACCACATTCATCCTACAAAATTCAATTCAAATCCTACCTTCGGTAAAACCCTTAACGGGTGGCCACGCAGCAAAAACCTTCTGGCTGTATACAGCCAGCCAGCACGTGCAAGCGAGCGAGCAGATAACATGTAGAATTATCGACTGGAGTAAGGCTAAAAATGAATATGCTTTAGCAAGTAATTTTCTGAATAGTATGTCTTACTTTTATAAAAATATGCCATTTGAAAAGATTACAGCAACCTGACAACTGATTCGAAAATATGAAAACACAATGTTTAGTAAAAGCTACTACGAAGAAACAAGCATGAATTACTGAAGAGCCAAAGTATATCTTGAAATGATTACAGTTTTGATTGAACGAATCGACCGACACAGTTATTCTATATTAGATGTCATTTCACACCATATCTAAATAAATTTGCTCTTTTGATTTTCTTTCTTATTGAATGTTACTGATCATTTAGAGGCTATACATCAACACTTTCATACATTACCTTAGCAAAGTTCCTCAACCGACTCCCATTTTCATCAGTAAACTGGAAGGCGTTCTCACATTTACGGGGTTACTACAAATTATTCGTTCGTTTCCAAACCGTTATCTTTTCCAAAACACTTTAAACAATTGCTTATACATCAAAATAATCGGAAACCCGCCAAGTTTGTGTACGCTACGCCAGATGACAAAATGCCACAGTGGAAAGTATTTACCTTCACAAAATGGTAACAAAAGGATTAGATTAAATTAATTTGCGTTCAGTAGGTTCACTTGTAGCCAGAAAAGGCTGTGAACATTGAACATGTCCAGAGGTATAAAGTTTAATACCATATATATGTACAAAAGTTAACATAAGACACATATTATGGTATACAGGCAATATGAATAACATTATAGAAAACAGAGCAGGGATAATTATATATGATACAAAATTAAACAGCTTTAACTTGGCTTATGCCAGTACGTCTCAACCTTTTTGCAATAGATACCATTCTTGTTATTTCTTAAATACATATGCATTAAAAATAAACTTTCAACATGCATCAAATATTTATTGGTAATGATTTGTCATTGGAACAGTTGGATACTACTTATACAGCTACAGAAGCGTTATCAGGATTATTTGTCATTCAGATAATCTTGTACAGAATATAACTTTTTTAACAAAGGTACTCTCTAACAGCATTTTTAAAAGTGCCGAAATTTTCATTTTTTTCTTTAAGAAAATTAGGAGGTGCGCAAAATATTTTGTTAGTTTTATAATACACACCTTTCTGGAAGCAAGAAAGTTTAGCGCTGGGATAATGGATATTATACCTTTGTCTAGTGTTTATTCTGTGAATTACATTATTTGTTGCAAATAAGGCACGATTTCATACAAATAATTTTAGCATCGAGAATATATACATGCAAGGAAGCGTTAATATCTTCAATCTTCTAAAAAGATCTTTACAGGAGCATCTTTTGTTGGTGTTAGTACTGATTCTTATAACCCTCTTTTGCATAAGAAATACTTTTTTACTTTCTACTGAGTTACCCCAAATTAATATTCCGTATTGCATAATAAAGTTAAAGTATGCATAATATACTAACTTAAGTGTGTCAATAGAAGTCACATTAACCAGCTCTCGGATAGTATAACAGGCACAGCTGAGTTTAGGTAGGATATAATTTATGTGAACTTTCCAATCTAAACATCTGTCCACTTGAATGCCCAGAAATTTTATACTGTCAATGTCATTCTATTTCATTGTATTAATTTACTCTGTTGACTCAAGTAGTAGGTGACGTCACCCCCTCCCCTACTTTATGACTGGATGAGTGGTCTTTAGGCGAGAGACTCTCTCTCTCGGTAACTGCGAGCTGATTGAACAACAGGTATCTGTAGGCAGCTCCGCCTCTGGGCAGGTAAACGGCCATTATAGCCACCTTTGTAAATCTGTTTGTTGTAGTAAATATTCTTAATTAAGTGAATTCCACTTTTAATCAGCTTTACCTTAGCTTTTTACCACTGAACCATTATAGAAAATTTCCCATCCTCTCCCTAAAGCATGTAGTTCTGCTCTGAGTGTTTGCTCCCGAGTGTTCGACCTGACCACGTGTTTCTCAATTATTCACAAAGTAAGAACAGGTCGTTACATATATCATTAATCCCGATTTCAATATGAGTATGTGACGTACGACAGGTTATAAATTTGACCACTTGTTTTGTCTAGATTCACAGATAATTTGTTCACTTTAAACCAGCATGATATACAGTTCAAAACATAATTCAGTTTAATTATACATTCATTAAATTTGTACTGGTCATTACTGAATTTTTGTGTATTGGAATATGCGAGTTGTACGTCTGATATGGCAGTGTAACGTGCTTTCAGATGGAACTAAAAACAAGAACCGCGTAGAAACCAAGCATTTTGTGGTGGTATTAGCAATTTAGGGACAGTGGTTGTCTGTGTAAAGGGATATCTACCGGTCGACCAAAAGCGCGAGATGAAACAAGGAAACATTCGTACGTAATCCACAGGAATAAACAAATAGTGGGAGCCGTGAACTTAGAATACCGCAACAAAGTGTTTAGAAGATTTTGTGACGAGAGTTAGTTTGGAAACCCTATCGTGTACAGCTCCTGTAACAAATGAAGCCCTAAGATTACGGCCGGCGCCTGCAAATTTGCACCACAATGCAAGAAGCAATGATGGATGAAGATTTCTCTGCAAAGTTGATATTGGGGGGGGGGGACTAAATGTCCTCATACATTTGTAATAGTTGCAAGAGATTCTCCGAAGCTAAACGTTTTCTGTGCTATGCCACAAAGAAAGGTATATGGATCATGTTTCTTTTGTAAAAAAAGGAACGGTTACGGGTATACCTTACCTGGATATGTTGCAGTTGTTTCCACAAATGAACAATGATTCTTACAATTTTGTATTCCTTCTCATTGGAAGCGTGATGTTCTCAAGTACCTGAACCAATGAACCTCCGCAACGTTAAACTGGGGGTGTTGGTTGATAACGAAATTAAAGGATTGCAATAAATAAATAATCGTGATGGATTTCAAAGAAACCTTGTATCTTTGTGAAACGCATACATGTGCAGTTGAGTTGAGTTCTCTTAACAACAAAAGAAACATAAGAACGAGGGTTTCTTAGCAGGAAGGAACTGTAAAGGAGTAAAACTCGACTCCGTTTGAATAGGTATTCTTCGGACCCTTAATAATGGCGTGACCGAGACTAATAATCACAATGGACAAAATAGTCACAAAGGGAATCTTTGTGTGAAAAGAGGGCTTCCAGAAGTGAAGGTCACACACACACACACACACACACACACACACACACACACACACACAGGCAGATGTGCCATGTTATGACACGCAGTCTGCGGAGACAGGTCGATTCAGGCTGTTATCGTTTTTGACTTGGTCGAAGGCAGATTGGAACCGGAGGCAAGATCTGTCGTTCATACGTAACGAATTAAGTATTATCGAGTAATAAGCATTCCATCTACAGTGACTCTAAACATCGATATATTCGTAACTCTTGGTTGGCAACTTCGAGTTTGATGTGTTGATAAAAATAAGCAGTCATTAAATCAGTTTGAAATTGTATTCCAGTGTCATTAGAACCATCCTTACTCATACATATGCACGCATACCCCGAGAGTACCTCATTGCTTTACCCTGCTCAAAATATGTTTCGCTTCATGGTGCAGAAGACCAGGCACTGTTTCCTTAGCCTCCGAGTTCACCTGACCCATCACCGTGTGACTTCTATCTCTGAGAGTACCTTAAGGACCGCGTCTACTTACCTCCACTACCAAGAACACTGGTACAATTGAAGTAACGTATCACCACTGCATGAATGGCCATTGACGAGATGATGTGCCAGAATGTTTGGAACGAACTGGATCATCGCGTGTACGTATGTCGTGTCACTCAAGGGGCATATATAGTACATTTGAAGAGTATGGAAGCAAACTTGGAGAGTTTCCAGATAATTTTATGCATAAACGGTTGTTGTAAGTACAATGCTTTGGAAAATAGAGCTGACTGAAAGCGAATGAATCATTTTTAGTGACCCCGTATTTTGAGTCAACATCTCCCAATGGCGACTTTCAATCTCGTAAGAACCCACTTTAAGTAATGGGCTTCATAGCTAACCACAGTTAGTTCACTCAGTGACTTGTGAAATACCGGTTATCAATAATTTTTTAAAAAATTCTAGTGGTAAATAGTGTAACCTGCTAATACCAAAGGGATAGCTATTTCTATTGATTTTAACTATAGACTCTTCTGTGAGTGTTCTGAGACACACTTAGCAAATAGGAGCGTGCATTCTTCAAAAAATATTCCAGTCACTATAGGAATAGAGTGGTCCTTCATTGGCTGGCGTAGAATTCGCTTCTACCCAGCTTCTGTTTAGTAGGAATCGATTCATACGAAATTTAGTCAAACTAAAACAAGATACTATTTTGCCCCCGTGGACTAGTTCACTTGATAAAAGCGGGTTCTGCTTTACTGATGTGATCATATTAGCTGCGATGTGTATATACTTAATTATAAAATGAATAATACGTTCAGTGCGCATCCTTACAGAATATTTATGTTGGAGTGACATTACCAATTGTACCCTGTTTATTTGGGCAAATATACTTCATATGCATATTTAAGTGCATAGTTTGAAAATGAAAGCTAGCATGTAAGAACTGTTGAATACACGTTGTCAAGCTTACGATAATTATACTGGTCGCCAAACCAGAATTTGATTGACAGTTAGTAACCACGTGGAACAATGATCTAAATAAATGGGAAGGGATGTGTACGTCATAACGGTTGTCATAGTAACGATTAAAATGACCAATTGAAATCAAGACGTTACCATGACAACGTTAGACGCTAAACTTTGGTTGCCGATATTCTAACACGTGCTTAGCATGACTTGCGGGCGAGCGAGCTACGCAAACGCTGCAGTAATCATAATACCTTGGTGTTCGTTTCTCTTGCTGATAACGCTGCATAAACAGAATTCCCTCACGTATGCAACTGTTAGAGATCCTGTACTGGCAACTTACTTTGCATTTTATTTGTGGCAATTTGTCTTGGTTTACGTGTGCCTGAGCCCGAGTATCTGAGCGCGTGTTGTGATCATTTGCAATTGTGTTTAATGAATGTTTAATTATGTCTAAATATAGTGGCAGGTGAACACCTGAACGTGCTCGGGGACCAAATAAAACTATATTTGATAAAGGTATTCCAATTAAAGGACATACACGGGAAATAATATGCTCTGTGAGAGTATACTTCGATGAGGAGAAATTGAAAGGGGAGTCTAGTATTCTATTCTCTAAGGTGCTTGAAAGGACTTCACGTGCGTAGGTATCAGTAAGGGCATTAAGGTTAAGATTGGCAAAGAAAAGTATTGTAAAGAAGAAAGTTAGACATTGGGGTACACATTAGAAACTCGCGGGAAAAATTATGTAAGCGGCATTTTCCCACTTTAATAAGCATCAAAATGTCACAGGTATGCCTCTTTTGTTTCGATGATGTTTACATTGATGTGTTCTTGCATGTTCTAGCGATTACATTTAGATCCACGACTGTACTATTGTCTTTGTGTACAGCATTATAAATAATTAATGATAATAATAAAATACCAATTGCAGTCGCAACTGAATCACCTTCGCACGAGTAGTGCTATCGCGCTCACCACGTGGCAGCAATAAGCGACAACGTCGCCTCTCTCTCTCCGTACGAAATGTCAATCACTTTCTAGATTGGCGACCAGTATAAACTGATGCATATATCCTATAAACGAAATTAGTGTCTTCCGTGTGACACATAACGTATAAAATACTGCTTTTTCTCGATTGTTTTACCTACGTTGTTTGCTGATAACAGCACCATATATGATCCTTATTACCATCAGTTATAATTCGTATATATCTAATGTGTTTCAGTGGAATAACAATAGATATTATTTTTTTTATTTTTGCAACAAAATATTAACATACCTAATGCAGAAAAGGCAATGAAGGAAATAGTAACGAAAAACCCTAGAGATATGAGGAGAGTGCTACTTGTGCTGCAGTGACTGTTAGTTAACATAAAAAGTTGTAGTTCTCGTTAGATCTGTACTTTCAGTTATCCGCACAGAGTGGAAAGTAGAAAGAAGGATAAAGAGGTTAAACGAAAAACTTGTGAAAGACCTATTTACAGAGTTACATCCTTGACGGTTCGTGACCCAGCCTTTTCGTCCAGTTGCTACTGTGAGAGGGGAAAAAAATGGACGTAACGTACCAAATAACAGTTTGGTTACGTGTTGCGGCCGTTTACTGTATGTACAGGTCTGGATTGCGACATCTGGCGGCTCTCACAGGCAACAAGACGAGAATTTTAGGACTAACAGACACTAAAATACTGCCATGCGTTACACTTCCCTTCGCTGACGACTTGGAGCACACGTGCAATGCCTAATCTCTGCGCGAATGCGATACTATGAAACCCAGTCATTATCATCATTATCATCATTATTGTTGATTTATTTTTGCTTCCAAGATATACAAAATAAATAAAAATCACAATGGTGATAGTAAAGTGAATATCTTCAATTCTTTGTCTTGTACATTCAACACAGTCTGTTTAATAATATAAACAATATAAACCTATACATAATACGCAATCGATTTTTACCACTTTAGTAAAGCACCGCAATAACATTTAAACTCATTTTTCTAGTAATAAGTTTCCTTCTTCCTTCATTTTTTTCAGTTTTCATGATGCTCCTTGATACACAGTTTATCACTTATCGGCTGAAAACTTTAGGAATTATGAAATTACGAGGGCTATTCAATAAGGAATGATCATAATTTTTTCACGGTCATAACTTTTCGGACTAAAATGCAAACTTATTGTATTCTGTTAACTTAATGTGAAGCAAACACACCGTAGTAGTTTCATTGTTGGTACTCCTGGTTCCCGCCTGTCAGAAGCAGGCAAGTTCAGAAATGTCTAGCATCGCCTACCGCTGCAATGGAGGTAATACGCGAGGAACAATATGCGCCTTTGAAATTTTGCTTTCCTCTCAACCAATCTTCAGTTGCGGACAATACAATCTTAGAGGAGGGCTATGGAGAGTCTGTTCTTCCCTACAGCACAGCTCGAAGGTGGTTCAAAATGTTTAAAGAGCGGAGACAATCAAGTTCAAAGGAAAGTGGACCCGGTGTTCCAGTTACTGCTCTTATGGAAGAAAACATCAACACTGTTGCTGCTATTGTGAGAGAGGATCGACGAATTACCATAAGATCACTTTCTGAAATACTGAACATTTCATTAGGTGCCATCCACACGTTGGCGACAGAAACATTACACATGAGACGTGTTTGTGCGCGATAGGTTCCAAGACTGTTGAATACCGAACAAAAGGACATTCGCAGGCAGGTCTACATGCTGTTAAAGTTGATGTTAGAGGAACATCCAGAGTTTCTTTCAAACAAAATCACTGCTGATGAAATTTTGCTACTTCATTTTGATCCTGAGAGCAAACAGCAAAGGTCAGTGTGGAAATCTTCTTCGTCAACAACCCCCAAAAAGAAAAGTGGTTGCTTCTGCTGGGAAAGTTATGGACATGTCATTCCTTGATATTCCTGGAATGGTTTATCAGCATGTTGTACCTGCACACACATCAGTAACTGGACATTACCACAGGGGTGTCCTGAAAACATTGCAAGTCCATATCAGGTGCAAGAGACCACGTTTCCGTGAAGCAGGCTGGATGCTGCAACACGATAATGTGCGGCTGCATATTGCCAATTTTGTTGATAAATATCTTCCAAAAATCGACATCCCTCACCCTCCCTATAGTCCGGATTTAGCTCCATGTGACCTTTTTGTATTCCCTAACTTGAAGAAATGCCTTCCTGGGAGGCATTATCCATCATCAGAAGCAGTAGTGAAGGCTGCGGAGGCGATTTTGGAAATCTCTCAAAAATGGTTTCCAGCATGCTTTTAAGGACTGCCAGAACCTCTGGGACAAGTGCATTGCATTCACGGGATACTATTTTGAGAAAGACCATCAAAATTATGAGAATGAGTAAAGATTCGTTGTTAAAAAAAATTGTGATCATTCTTTATTGAACAGCCCTCGTAAAATTGTTATGCACTAGTAAAATATATTTAACACATATGAAGCACTTCATATGAAATTATTCTGCATAAGAACTTAAATCTTTAGAAACACATGAATAAAATAACATTTTCTCTAAACTAATTAAAATTAAGAAATGCCTGTACAACAATTTCCTTTGGTTCGTAAAGCTACTGGACTCCAATTAAAAACTCTTGTTACAGAATGATAATATGTAGGTTCTAAGGAGTATCTCATAATGATATATAAAAACAATTCCTTGTGAACAAAAATAGTGCTTAAAAGATGGTTTAACGTAGCTCATTATAATTTGATTTTGGATAATGATTTATTTACTGAATATTCAGTAAAGGTACAGATACATTGCTGTATGTTCCTTGTTAGGAAATGACTAAATATCATGCATGGGTTGCTTTTCTCTTTTCACCGCTCCCCAACGGACCAAGCATTAAAATATAACTAAAAGTCCATTTATGACTTATCCAAATAGAAATTCCGAAGTCCTCTGCATTTCTTCCCAACAACAAAGACTTTTTTTACCTTTTAAAAGGGCACATGCGGAGCTCACCCGTATATATTCCTTCCCTTTCCCTCCCTTCCCCTCCCCCCCTCTCTCTCTCACTCTCACTCGCTCTGGTTCTGTTGATTCGGCGTAACTTAAAAACAAATATTCAAAGTTAAATATTTTAATTTTAAAAATTTAAAAAGAACCTTAGCTCTAACAAATTAATCAATTGAATAAATAAATTTAAATCAAATTTACAGGTAAATTTTATACCAAAAACAACATGGCCGGTTACTTAGACTAAACACGAGTTTCACCTAACCAGGACAGCCCTACAAAGTAAACTCTGGCATCCATCTGAGAACCCATATAAAGGTAAAATTGCTGCATTTCCGCAGTCGCTCTATCACTTACTGTCAATCGTTAACTATCTGATCTTGTTGATACAGAGAGTGCGCTGGACTGTCTACCATTCCTGCATTGCCTACACAGATTCTCTGCTTCACGCACTCTCTGACCGCATATATTTCTGTTGATAGGAGGTTTATTAAAACGTTTACGAAACCGGCTCTCAGTAAAAGGATCGAGCTGCTTGACATCGATCCAATTCAAGGGTACCTTCAGTACTTCAAACTTCTTTTTTCTTTTCTTTCTTCTGTAGACACGCCGTGTATTCAAAAACATATTATCTATGAACTGTTAGTGGACTCTAGAGTCGCAATTAAGGCAAATGAACTACTTTCAGTCCTATTAATTAGAAAACCTGTGGTTACCTAATTTATCGGAATAAATAAATTGATGAATCCATACACAGATAACTAAATAAACAAATAAACAGGTAAATAAAATAAAGGTTAACTCCAAACTTTCACCGACTTCTAAACAGGTAGTAAGTGTAGATTATACAACGAAGGAACAAATCTTGCACACTGAAACGTACATGGATTTATTGTGATCACCGTTACTCTCGGGAAAGAAATGAAGTGAAGGAACCAGGAGGCTACAGACCACGGAAACGCGCGGAAGTCCCTAACACTTGAAGCATGGAGACCAATCCTACCTCTGCAGCTCTCTAAAACGGAGAGTGAACGACCATCAACCAAGCAGCCCTCTATGTTGTCCACGGGCATCCACGTCATATGACCGACACCACCATACATCACGAAACTAGCAAACACACCAGAGAGATGAGAATGATATGATGGAAGGAAATCGTGGTAGACTAGAAACCTTTCCAGCCTTCGCCTATCGACTAGCGAAACCATGAAAACTCCAGATCGGAGTGGGAGGTAGACGGGAATCGAACATGGCATCTCCCGGATGTGAGCTTCGATTTCCATGGGCCATCTCGCTTTTGGATGTACGAGCCTGTCCGTAAAGTAAGGTCTCTAATTTTTTTAAATATAGAAAACATGTTTATTGTCAATGAGTGTTACATTGATGGAAAGGCGGAACCTACAGCTATTTTTCAACGAAATCATCATTGCGATCGATGGACTTTTGCATGCGCTGTGGCAGATTTTGTATACCCTTGTCATAGCACTTTCCCGCCAAGTTGCGCAGGTAGCGCTCAACCTCGTCTTTCAAATCATCGTCGGTCTGGAAATGTCTTCCAATCAGGTGTGACTTCAACTCAGGAAACAGATAATAATCACTAGGTGTTAAATATGGACTGTAGGGGGGATGGGTGAGGACGTCCTATCCGAAATGGGCCAGGAGATCAGCCGTTGCATGTTCAGTATGGGGACGAGAGTTGTCGTGATGAAAAATCACTCCCTTCGTCAGCATTCCCCTCCTTCGATTTTTAATGAAACGTCGCAAATTTTTTAAAGTTACAGAATAGCTAGCGGCGTTTGTTGTTTTGCCGGTAGGCATAAACACGCACAAGAATACACCTATTTGTCCCAGAACACTGTGGCCATAACTTTGATGGCAGAAAATCTCTGTTTGAACTTTCGCGGCTTCGGCGAATACGAATGCCGTCACTAACAAGAACGTTCTTTAGTTTCTGATGTTGCGTAGTGCACCCAGGTTTCATCGCCAGTGACAACTGAATCCAACAATTCCTCGCCCTATTCTGCATAGCGCTCTAGGAATAGGTGGGCCGCTTTAACACGTTGTCGTTTATGGTTTTCGGTGAGCATTTTGGGAACCTACCTCGCACACACCTTGGGATAATGCAAATGTTCGGTCAAAACCTTGTCAATCGTAGTCTTACTGACCTCAGGGATAAGTTCGCACAGCACGCGAACTATCACACGCGGATCTTTAAGCATTTCTTCCTCCACTTTTGCAATTGTTTCGGCTGAAACCGAAGACTGACCAAAACGCTGTTCGTCATAGACGTCTGTACGTCCGTCATTGAACTCTCTGACCTACTTTCGCACGTTTTTGACGTCCATACACTGTGGCCCATAGACTTCGCATAACTGACGATATATTTTAGTGGGGGTAATGCCCTTGGCACTGAAAACACGGATCACTGGACACAACTCGCACTTGGTGGAGGAAGTGATAGGAAGCTCCATCGCAAACTGCTGCCCAGCCAAGATTAATGTTTGCAACGGGTTCGCTGTGGTGGGGATTTGAAGGGGTGAAACCAACCTACACGCCAGTGTTGCCGGATCTCGCGTAATAGCGTTCCTCACGGCTCTAGCGCCTTAGAGACCTTATTCTACGGACACACCTCGTACACAATCCAGCAGTAGTGAGAATGTATGAAACCATTTTCTACTTAGCTGACTGACATTCAACCCATAATATGCGATTTACTTTTCTCCCCCACCTATTTTATGTAAACACATGAAATGTTAGTGTACGCTGAAGCTGCACTTAAGTCATGTCCGTATATTATATATTTAACTTCTCTAAATTTAAAAGCTTTTGTCCACCGGCATTCTCAATATAAAGAAGTGAACAACTTTCATAAAATAAGTTATTGAACAGCTTTCCTTGTTGCACAATTAGCGGCAATATTATATAAACGATGCAATATTTTGACGAAATACTAAGTTTTACTGCATTCTCCTAAATGGAAATGTACTTTATTTACTGAAGCAAATTTGCTACTTTGGTGGATCGTTGTTTTTCTTAATTGCAGCATTTTGATTATTGTTTGTACTACTTGTTTCGGAGTAT
This sequence comes from Mantis religiosa, assembly GCA_030765055.1. Classification (NCBI taxonomy): domain Eukaryota; kingdom Metazoa; phylum Arthropoda; class Insecta; order Mantodea; family Mantidae; genus Mantis; species Mantis religiosa. The sequence continues at coordinate 229,215,394 of CM060950.1, forward strand.
TTACGTTTTTTCCCCTTAGTGATAACATGAAACACATGTAACTCGATTCTTAAGTGTAAGCTAAATGGAAAAAGTGTAAAAAACTGACATTTAGAGCCTTTATGCTCCTTTATTAATTTTAATTGTGTACTTCAGTGACATGTTTTGTCATTGTTCGCTTAATGTTTACATTGCACTGATACCATTTTACACAACTTCATAGAAAGAGTTCATAGCTGCTTTACACTTTCCAGTAGAGAGAGAGAGAGAGAGAGAGAGAGAGAGAGTGAGAGTGTGAGAGAGAGAGAGAGAGAGAGAGAGAGAGAGAGAGAGAGAGAGAGAGAGAGAGAGAGAGAGAGAGAGAGAGAGAGAGAGAGAGAGAGAGAGAGAGAGAGAGAGAGAGAGAGAGAGAGAGAGAGAGAGAGAGAGAGAGAGAGAGAGAGAGAGAGAGAGAGAGAGAGAGAGAGAGAGAGAGAGAGAGAGAGAGAGAGAGAGAGAGAGAGAGAGAGAGAAAACTTTGCTTTTCAAGTTCGTATTTTGTTTAAATATGAATGCTTCTATGTGTTCAGTCCATGTGATTTACTAATACATAAGATTGTTTTACTTTCTTCTAAGTTGAAGAGGTTTTTCTCAAAACGTCATTTTGTGACCCATATGATAAGTTTTCTCAGAAACCTCTGAAGAACAGCACAATAAAATGTAGGGTGTTAAAATAGTCTCTAAGTGCTTTGGTGTTAATAACACAGTTCCTTATGGTTTTAAAAATAATTGCTTATAAAGTATACTAAAAATGCAGTATAAATGAAAACATCATTGCATTCCACAGTAAACAACTTATTAAATAAACATAGATTAGTGCAGTAAGGTGGTGTACACTGTGTAAGAGTTTTCATTTGAAACTTTAAACAGTTTCTGGGATGCGTCATGAATTTACCAGATTTCTCATTCACGGCATAAGTTTTACTTTTTTTCCAAGAACTAAGAGCCCGCAAGCGAACCGAGTCCCGGCCTCACGCCACATACGCAGGTCATAGGTGGGTGATCATCCAAACTATATGGGGAGAAGATGGGGTTAGCATCTCGGCATAGGTTTCTTAACGCCACCTTAATAAATGATAAAAACTATATTCACAGTTACTAGACCTCCTCTCCTACTCAATATATTTTTATTCCTAATACACTGTTAGAAATTATATGGTGCAAAAACAGGTACACAGTACTTTTTCCATTACAAGTTAATCCGTTTACCTGCAGGTGATGCAAAATCCCCAATATTATAGATTGCTATACTATGTTTGCAAACAAGCCTGGTGATACCACACTATTCAGTTTCGTTGAACAAAACAGGAGCACTACTGCACTCGGAGTTGAAAGTGAACTATTTATATATGGGTGTGTTGTTACGGTTACCGGAGCAACGCCATTGGATATTTAAGAGATGATGAGAACGAACACATTTCTTAGATCGATAAAGATATCCAGGAATAAGTGGACTAACTTTTCTTCTAAAACGTCTAGGACTATTAAAATTAAAAACAGTGGAGCTTTATTAATAAAATATTTTTAAACCACTTGTCAAACAACAAAAACACTTTAGCTCCACTTAAGTTTAAAAGTAGGACATGTTTCAAGGACCAAGCGTCCCCATCATCAGCTGATGTTTGACTGGTTCTTCAGATGACTATCTCCCTCTGCTGGCGCTGTTCAACGAGTTGAATGACGTCACGCACTACTGGTATGTCGAAATTAATGGCTCTCTTTCTATTCTTAAAAATGTGTATATTTTCCTTAACTGTTAATTCCCAATACTTTTTGGTGGTACCAAAAGTTTGATTTCTTTAGAAATATAATGATTTTTTGACCAAAAATGATGGGCTATGGCTGATTTGTCTGTCTGTTTGTATTTTATGCATCTCATGTGTTCTTTCATCCTAGTTTCTAAGTTTTTCTTGTTTTTCAAATATTTATTTCATGGCAATCTTCACATTTTATACTATAAAATCCTGATAATTTGTTGGCCGGACTTGTGTTGTTTTTCTAGAGTAAAATGTGAAGATTGCCATGAAATATATATTGGAAAAACAAAAAGAAACTTGGGAACTAGGATGAAAGGACACATGAGATGCATAAAATACAAACAGGCAGATAAATCAGTCATAGCCCATCATTTTTCGTCAAGAAATCATTACATTTCTAAAGAAGTCAATCTTTTGGTACCAGCAAAAAAGTATTGGGAATTAGCAGTTTTGGAAAATATACACATTTTTAAGAATAGAAAGAGAGCCCTGAATTTCGACATGCCAGTAGTGGATGACTTCATTCAACTCGTTGAACAGCGCCAGGAGAGGGAGGCGGTGACCTGAAGAACTAGTCAAACATCAGCTGATGATGGAGACGCGCGGTCCTTGAAACATGTCCAAATTTTATATCAAAGTGGAGCTAAAATGTTTTTATAGTTTGACAAGTGGTTTAAAAAGATTTTAATGTCTAAGACTATTTTGCACACCAAGTTCAATGCAGTGCATGGAATCATGCCAACGTATGTCTGCAGTGATTTATGTTGGAAAGGAAATGCTAAACTGTCTCTGCTAGATGTGCTACACCGTTCACCTGATTTTAATGTTCTACTTAATGTTTAACTTAGTCTATCCCTTTCCTTAACACTTGAGACTGAAACCGATCAGTTGCAAACTTCGTGTGCCACTTTCGAAGTGAAATCAACAGATGGCGCATTCATCTGGCTAACGTGGCATCACTGGGCTGGCTGTCTTTCTGCCGATCAGCAGAAATGTTTCTGTACTCCTCCCTTCTCGCCTCTAACCTAGGCCTGATCTTTATATATAGGCTAATGCATGCACCACTAATTTGAATTCCAATGAATAAGAGATTGGCTCATACGGGACTGGCGTGTAACGCAAGTGTTATGGTAATTGTGCCAACATTGGATAAACATAGTATAGGAATCCAAGGCATCGGTACTCGATTCTATATGAATAACCAGAATTATTTAATCTTTATGTTTCCAGTGCTATAGCTCATCGACAAAAGCTCGCGTTTACCATGAGCCTGCAGCTAAAAATATAAGTTCAAAAGTGGGACACCAATGCTTTCGAATTAGCTTTATCAGCTAACAACCAATGTAATCTGTAAATGTGCCGCCTTTCTATTGCAAAAAAACACAACACATGTTCATATCATGGTATTAATTTTCAACTGACCTTTTGTTAAAACCGCAGTAGCTATTACATGTGAAATAAAAATAAAACTTGATAACCAATTTATTCTTTAACATAAAGCTTATAAGCTCCATTGGAAAAATACCTTATATCAAGAACCAGGCATTACCGATATGCGGAAATTAGCATTCTTCTATCAGATCAAAGTGAGCACCATTATTGGATGCATGCGTTGCACACACACACACACACACACACACACACACACACACACACACACACACACACAGACACACACGCACACACACAATATGCAACAAAGGAGAGTTTAACAAAGTCTTTCAGCATGAGCCGGTACTTAATTTTTCATATTGGAAATTTTACTTGAGGTGCCTCACGAGAACTCCACATTAAACTGGTTACACACGTCATCTAGATTTTACCACAAAGGAGAGTTGATACAATATATAAGTTGGCGAGCAAAGGGTTACCACTTTAACGGGACAGTTTGTAACAAATAATATGGGTATCTCAGGATTGAGCAATGAGATTTCTCTCAGGGTATGCGTGAGTATGTATGAGAAGGATGGAGTTAATGACACTAGAATGCCCGTTTCAAACTGATTTAACGACTGCTTCTTTTTATAGTCACATCAAACTCAAAGTTGCCGACCAAGGGTTACCAACATCACTGTTTAGAGCGATTATATGTGAAATGCTTATTGCTCGATAAAACTTAATTCGTTTTCCACGTATATATGAACCGACAAATATCTTCTCTCATCACTTCTGGTCTGCCTTCGACCAAGACAGAAGAGGAGTGCCCTAATCGGCTCCAAGCAATGAACTGAAAATCCACAGCTGCGCGTTGGTGTGTTTGACTTTCACTTTCTCGAAGCCCTTTATTAAACCAAAGATTTCCTTTGTGGCTATTTTGTCATGCCATTATGAGGGGTCCGAAGAACACCCTATTCAAACAAGGTCAAGTGCTACCCTTTAGAACTCTGCTAATGAAACTGTTTCTTACGTTTCTTTTGTTAAAACAACTATTCAACCCCGTTGCTATTCGACTTAACTGCACCTGCACGCGTTGTAACAACGAACCACCATTCCTTTGAAATCCATCATGATTCTTTACTCATGGCACTCCTTTAATTTCAGTATGAGAATAAATAGGTTCTAAGTTACTAGAGAAATTAAACACATACATGCACAATCAATAATCAATAGAAGTGCACTCTCAAAAAGACCTCTAAGATTTATTAAGTAAACATATATTTAAAACTGAGTACATTTTTGATGACCTGATTTATTGCTCAAATACATAAACAAGCAGAACCCATTGCTGTGTTCGCCTATTGTGTTAAATACAAAGATTCTCTTTTCCGTCCCTTCCTTCCATTTCTCTCCATTTTCCTTTCTTTTATTAGTCCCTCTCTTCACTCATTGACATTATAAGCTAGTAGTAGTAGTAGTAGTAGTAGTAGTAGTAGTAGTAGTAGTAGTAGTAGTAGTAGTAGTAGTAGTAGTAGTAGTAGTAGTAGTAGTAGTAGTAGTAGTAGTAGTAGTAATGGTATCATAAATAGTAGTAGTTCTTGTAATAATATTAGAAACAGTAGTATTTATTCACCCATTTTAACATAATACATTGTGTAGAAGAGAACAAAATTATAACTGCAATTAATAGCAATGAATTTGTGCAACAAAATTAAAAAAAAACATATTTATATATTAAATATTTCATGCAAATTACAAAACTATATATAAAAAGAAGTTAAAATGTATTTGAAATTACAACTAAACCTAAACCTAAAGGCAGTGTTACAATAAGTACCTATCTACTTCTTTGAGAAGCACGAAAATCACTTGTTAGTTCTATGATTATTATATCTCGTGTTAACTATTTCCTTACGAATAACAATAAAAATTAAAATAATTTTTTCAATATTCATTCCCTCAGGACTTCCTTATTCGACATGGCCTATAGTAATACAGTTACAAACCCTTAAGTAGCATTAAAATAGCTGAATATTTAAAATAAATAATTTTAACTTTTAATTCTTTGTCTCATTAAAACCATAACTATTGCAGAGACTACTTTATAAGTGAGACCTTTGTAAGTGGGAGTAGAAACTAACAGGATCAAGGAAGTCCGCATATTAAACACGTCTTTTAACAATCAGTTTCTAAATTCAAGGTAAGGCATTACACATAAAGATAAATCAAAGTACTGAATTCGTGAATTCGTGAAAAATGAGTGAAGTTTATAGCTCATTTAGTTAGAACAGCAATGTTAAGCCTGAAATAAAAACTTATTAAATGCTATATCTTAGATGTTATTGTTCTGAATTCCATCCAAAACAGTTCGCCATAGATTTTGTAACCCCAGTTTCAGGCAGCGATTAGGAGGCGGGGAATTAATCGAAATCAGATAATTAAGAAAAAGAAGATAAATCAATAAAAGCACTTTGCTAAACTAATATAAAACCTTGTTATAATAATATGAAATTAGTATGGATAGAGTAATGTTTAAAATAGCGGTTGACTTAAAGAATAAGAAGGGAAGAATATAATTTAATATAACATATATACTAGCATCCAGGCAAGAAAGAGAAAATATTCTTGTAAAAATCTTCATACGTCGGAGAGACAGGAAGGAAGGACCGTTACCTTCTTTGTGCTAGGAAAAGTTCAGTGTCTGTGATCTATAGTATACTTTCAGCCAGGAATGTGTTGGGACAAAGGGCTCTCAAAATGCATTTGCGCATGAACGCTAAAGAGCTTTACTTCGCTGATTTGATAACGATGTCTCCCGTTACAAACAACTCAGGGTAGGCGTTCCCAAACTCAGGGTAGGCTGAACGTCAATGAGTTAGATGAGTTTTGCAAACCAATGTTTGATTTGACGTGATAAAAGAATTACTTTGAATAAGCCAATTCGAGCAAGAGGAAACAATAAATTTCCTGCTGCCCTGGCAGAACGTGTCTGGTCACATTATATTTTTTTATGAAGTTTCGTAATTTCTATTTACTCTAGAGAGTCAAAGTGGTTGGTGTATACCTATATACATATACCTTTAATTACTCACAACTGAAATTTAAATTACTGACATGACGTAATAAAAGAATTACTGTGAATAGGTCAATGTGTTAAATTCGAGAAAGTGCAAACACATCATTTCCTGTTAGCCTGTGGAATGCTGTATGCTTATGTTTATGAATGAATACTGGATAAGAAGCGTATATTTACTCTGGAGAGTTAAGATCAATATCATTCAGTTGTTCGTTACACAACAGTAGAGTAAGAGTTAAATAGTGCAATGGCTTCTTGCGGTGAATTTAGTGGCGGGTCAAAAAGGGTGATATTACGAAGTCAGGCTCGAAGTTTTATTGTTAATTTGTACACGTGCTTCAAAAAATTTCGGAAACAGAACCTAAATATGAGCTATTGCAAAGAGTACTTCCGTTTAAAACCACAGAAAAAGTGTATCAGCTGGATCAACTTGCAATTGAAACGGGACACGAGGTAATATGCCTCCAACCTTACCACTGCCATTATAATCCAATTGAGCTGGTGTCGAAGCAACTAAAAACGGGGATCGCAAACATAAACAGTACTTTTAAACTGACGGACGTTGAACGACTTGTTCACTCAGAAATTAACAAGGTAATACAATAGGACTGGGAAAATTGCGTAAGGCACACAGAAAACCTTCAAGAGGAGGATTTTAAGAAAGAAATAGCACGTGGCGAGATTTTGGAACCTATTATCATAAATTTGCAATACTTAGACGATTAAGACACTGACAATGACGAATGGTCTCTTAACGGAAGTGACATTGACAGCGATATGGATGAGCTACTGGCAGTTCCATTGGAGTAGAAAAACAGGTAATTCATAAACTATAATTATAGTATTTTAAAATATAAGTAATTTGCGTTAATTGTTTTTCCAATGTTGATTTTGGCAACTGCATCATTGTAAAAGTTTGTAAAATATAATTTGCTTACCCTTACGTCTGTGTCAAGCAGACCTGTATGTTGTATGAGTGTGCGAGAGAGAGAGAGGGAAATATAAAATGAGTGGCAACGCTGAGTGTGATACGGCATCTGATTAACTGGACTCCAGAACTCTTCCCATTTTAAACATAATAATTTCGGTAATATTAATAAGGCCCTTGACTTAAAGTACTTAGAACTGTAAGTCGTTCTTGGCATATGGAATCTCAAACATGGTTTTGAGAATTCGTTGTGGTGTACTGGGAGACGCGAGTCAGTTATGGAGTATGGTTTGTTAAGACAAGCCGCGTATAGCGAAAGATGCGTAATAGTTCAAATCCTGGCTATAGTATTGATTTTTTTCAGTTCTGATTCTACATTTAGTTGCTATCTTAATTTCAAATTTGTACTAGAGTACCACAGTTTGTTTTAAACTACGCTTTTGTTGCTCGCTCCTTACTTGTGGGTTATTTGATGCTTAATTAATATGGTTTGACACTGGGCCCAAATGATCTAGTTGTCGACGCGCCCTTAAACCCCACACACTCACTCACTCAGCATTATATGATTAGTGCGCGCTAGAGACAGTGGTCTAATCGCGTAATCGGCTTTCTCTAAATGCTGCTTGAAAAGCTGCTTCCAGATAGCATCAATTGCGCAGTCATTTTGCTTTGTCGTTCAGTCCGTTGCTATTGAAGTAATTGGAAAATGAAATTTTGTGATCGCGTGCTTTCTATTCTTTGGATTCATGCAAGTATACAGTATGGCGCGGAATAAATGAGTGTAGTTGCACAGTCGCTTTCTTGAAGAATGTACTTGTGTAACTTGTTGAGGAACGGATTTAGTAGTGTAATCGTCATTTTGTAACATTATTATATATCTAGTCCTTTTGTTTTGTGGATAGAACATAGGGATCTTGGCAATGTCAACAGAGGAAAGCGATCATATTTGTCGTTACGCGGGATTCAAATGCAATCCTCCCAGACCGAGCCAAAGGCTCTCTGGGTTTTCTCTCTCTACTGAGTTTTAAACCTGAGATATGTTTGTGTGAGCATTGTATATCTGAGGAGAAAGCGAATGAAAGGAGTGAGGTTAAGTACTCCAATTATTCAAGGTCTATCGAGCTGAGAATTGTCCAGTATTTCTTTTCAGCGTAAAGGAGGAAACCAACAAACGGTCTTTTAATTACACGGCATAACAGTTCTGCTTATTTATGTTTATAAACCGAAGCTTAGAATGTATTTTCTTCATTCTTAGAGGCTTGTACCAGTGAAAGGAATAATTTCATTAACCGTACGTTTTGTTTGCACTAAATGTGTTTTGTTTCAACCTCTGCCTACATAGGGTTTTCTGTTGTTCTCTATTCCTTTGAAATAGTAAATTCAGTGATGCAGTACTGGTTCCACTTCCCTCTATGCCTGTCTGTAAGAGACATTTGTCCTCTTTCGAATATGAACCGAGTATATAATAAAATAAATTCTCATCACAAAGGCTTTTAGCAATAGTCATGTACAAATAAATGATATTTGGTCATTAACGCTATAAATTCCAGAAGTGTCCCTATTTTTATTTTGTGACTTACGGTTGCGATAGTTGAGAGATAAAAAGTGACAAAGTAATTTCCAATCTGAATTACTACAGATAGGCCTCTGAAAGAAGCGGGGAAATATAAATGCAGATATAAATGATATTACGTTTTTAAAAATTACATCTCCTTTTTATCCATAAATAATTAATTATATATAAAAGGATCCTTTGTGCCATCACATTTTTTATACCTTTCCCGATAATGTTGATAGATAACTTAATTAGATTTTTCAGCAATTATATGTGTGCTACAATAACGCCAGAAGAAGTAAACTAAACACTGGGACTGTTATAATTCATAACCAGTGCATGCTTCATAGTTGCTACGCACTGGATTGTGAATTAACTGCAGATTTGAAGCATTATTTTTAAATTAGACTAATTACAACTGAGCATATGCTCATCTAGTAATATTCATTTAATATAAAATTCACCGTTAATGGATGGTCCTCCAGTGAGGACTCCCATATCATTACACACACTATATCTTGTGGCCCTTTGACAAGTCAAATGTTTTAATTCCTTCCAATCGTCTCACTTGACACTCAACACTTTCACCATTTCGGTATTTACGTGTTGTTGCACGCTTTTCAAATGTTTGCCGCCTGCCTTTCTAAGTTCTACAGCTACCGTATTCATTTTAAGATCCCTGTGTAGGCAATAATTTCTTATAAACCATGGTGCATTAACTGCTGCTCTTGGAACTTTATTTTGAAACTGCTGTATACGTTGTACATTACTCTACTTTGCACAGCTCCAAAGCTGCATTCCGTGTGTCCATAGTGGTTTTAGAATCTGCTTATATACTAATAACTTTTTATAAAGTTCAAGTACAGAATTTATCCCAATGAGCCATAAACATTAAATGTATTAACATTTAACTCCTTTCTTTTGTTTTCAATGTGCTTCTTCCAGTTAAACTTTGAATCCAGATTCATGCCTAGATACCTCGCTGCTTGAGCTTGAGGAATTATTTCATTATTTATTTTACCTGGAAGAACATTTATTTTCTTATTTGTAAAGTTAATATGTACAGATTTAGTCTCATCCAGTTTAACACGCCATTTCTTTGTCCACTTAGTGACTTTATTAAGGGCTTCATGAAGTTTATATGTAGACTCCTCTATTGTATCACCTACTGCAATTAATGCTGTATCATCGGCAAAAGTTGCCATAGTTATTTCTTCTCCTTGTGGGATGTCCCTGGTGTAAAAAAGGTACAAGATGGGACTTAGTACACTCCCTTGTGGTACACCAGCTTCTATATTCCATAAGCTTGAATATTCATTACCCTGCTTTATTCTGAAGCTTCTTTCTTTCATATATGATTTAAAAATTTGGCAAAACTGATTGGGCAAATCAAGCTGAATCTTACATATTAGTCCCTTATGTCAAACTTTATCAAATGCTTTAGCCACATATAGAAATACATCAGAACTGATTTTCTTTTCTTCCAATAATCTTTCTATGACATCAACAATACGTTGTGCTTGATCAATTGTGGAATGCTTGCTTCTAAAACCAAACTGGTGTGCAGGTATAAGCTCACTTTCTTGAATTGTTGGTTTTATTTGTTTTAGCAATAACTTTTCAAATAGATTAGCAAGCTGTGATAAAAGTGATATAAGCCTGTAAGATTTCTTTCCAATAGAATTTTTAACAGGTTTGAGGATTATTATCACCTCTGCTTCCTTCCTCTGATTTGGAACATATTTAAGTCCTAATGCTGCATTAATCAAATGCAATAGCTTAATAAGAGCTTTTTCTGGTGGTTCTTTGAGTGCCTTTCCTGTTATTAAATCATATCCTGGAGCTTTGTTAGCGTGTACATTCATTTTAATTTCTCGCTTCAGCTCACTAAGAGTCACAAGTTTGAGTGCTTTCCCTGCTGTACTCTTGCCAAGGTTAGTATCCTCTTCCATTGTTTGACTAGGCAAAGGCTTAAAAATCTCTTCCAGGTAGTTTGCAGACAAATCTTCTTTTTCTTTATCACTTCTAGCCCATACACCCTCATGTCTTATGGGAGGTATTTGGTCTATGGTACATTTAACTTTTCTCGTTGTCTTCCATAGACAATAATCACTACTGAAGCAAATTGAAAAGATATATACAACATTCTTACCGAGGAGCAATTCCAATAAGTATAATAAACAAAATAGAAATGCATAAAAATGCAAAGAAAAATGTTTTGACAGAATTTGATAGCTAATACGATAGGAACCTAAGGAACAGGAGCTCCTTATTTTAAGTTATACAGAGCGTTCATAATGTCATCCGGTTTGGAGTTTTGAGAAGTTGTCTCTTATGGTATTTGAAATAATGAGTCGCAAACATTGCATCGGACATATTGAAACTTCGGAGAATTGTTTTGGGTAACTTTTAAGTTAGTGCAGCTGTTACTTTGCTCCCAGTGAGAATGAGTTTTAGGCGAGCGGTTATGTAACTATGCTGGCAGTATACTTTGAAATCAAATCGTATTACAGGAATTTGAAGAGTGGAGAGGTATATTTCCAATGATACTTTACTGGGTAAAACTATCGTTTATAAACTTGCACGCCTGTTAAGTGATATGGGTTCCTTGGATAACATATGACGAAGTAAAAGGCCCATGATACCATACAAGATGTCGTTTGTGATATTAAGCATTGAACGGTCACATCGCCACGAAATTTGTTAATACATTTGCCACAAGGAACTGGAGCACCAATAATGTTCCAACGTTAGTCAAACTACACCCGTATCGCATTAATGTCGCCCACAAATTGTAGCAGACCAATCTAGAAAAAATGTCACCGTTAGAGCTTGTGATTCCTTACGTTTGATACCGAAATTAATGCATGCAATGCATAAAGGATCGTAATGGATTTCAAATGAATGTATATTTGTGTGGAACGCGTGCAGGTGCAACTGAGTCGAATAGCAATTGAATTGAACCGTGTAACAAATGACACGGGAGAAAGAGAATTCTAAGGGATAGCACTTGACTTTGGTTGAAAAGGATATTCTTCGGATATTTAATAATGGCATGGCCGAGACTAATAATCACAATGGACAAAATAGTCACAAAGTAGTTTTGGTTGAATAAAGGGCTTCGAGAAAGTGAAAGTTACACACCCACGCACAGCTGTGTGTGGTGTTAGGACAGAAGATCTGAGGCTGGCGGCTGATTCAGTCTGTTCTCTCTGGTTCTCTCTTGGGCAAGGCAGACCAGAGGTGATGAGAGAAGATATTTGTCGGCTCATACGTAAGGAATTAAATCTTATCGAGTAATAAGCATTCCACATACAGTGACTCTAAACAGTGATATATTGGTAACCCTTGGTCGGCAACTTCAGGTTTGACGTATTGATAAAAAGAAGCAGTCATTAAATGAGTTTGAAATGGGAATTCCAGTGTCATTAGAACCATCCATACTCATACATATCCACGCATACCCTTAGATAAACCTCATTGCTCAACCCTCAGCTACCCATATTATTCGTTACAAACTGTAGCGTCAACGTGGAGCTGTGCGCTACCCATTTTATTGCTTCACCTTCACACGTAGTAATATGGCCATTCTGGATGACATTTTCTGTGAAGAAGAAGCCTGCTTCCACTTGGATGGCTATACCAAATCCTAGTAGGCCTGCAACTTTATGAGTATTGTAACAGCCGTGGTAAGAATCGAACCTCCACCGGTTAGATTACATTTGACGAAAAATTTTGAAAGCGGTTCAAGCCTGGAATTCGGAGAAATAGAACGCTTACGTTTCAAGTATAAAGTATTTAAGCTGGAAAAAGTAGATCAATGAGGCAGTTGGCGCAGTTGATATGATGATAGGGAGTCTACAGTGAGAGAATAAGTTTCCGTGGTCAAGTTGTCATATATCGCCACAACCGTCATCGCAAGAATCGAATCGGCACAACCTATGGTCTACTATGAGCTCTAAGGTACGTTTGGGTGTACGCCATAAGGCCAAGGCTGCCATCGAACGTTCTGTATTTATTCAATTAATAAACCTCACTAATATACGAAGTTGGGTTAATAAATCTTACATTGTGCTCCCATACCTCCTTTGGGCGGTTAATGCTAAAAATTTATGCATGCATATTTATGTTGGGTTAACACCAGGTGCATACACAAGTTTGTGGAGTTAGTATTCAGCAACTACGAAACTTTGTGGGGAGAATATGCGGCGACGCCAACACTTTGTAAAGTACCCCGGAAGGAAGTTCGATACTAGGGGGTTTACCTTTCTGAGGTATGCTACTCAGAGAGGGTAGGGAACGTAACTGCCAGCTGGGCGAAAGAGGTTTGTTAACGCCAAATTCGTATATTAGCCGGGTTTATTGATTGAATAAATACATAACGTTTGAGGGCAGCCTTGGCCTAATGGAACACCCAAACTTACTTTAGAACTCTTAGTAGACTCTCGAAGGTAGAAAAGTCTGTCTAGTCAACGCGTGTGCAGTTCGGACTCAAAGGAACCCGACCCTCCCACACACTAATGACCGTCATAAAGCTATCTCCACACTTCAGAAATGGAACACTGTCGTTGAGGACCAATAGACACCCTGAATTTCTAGAAATGTCAGTCACATGTTTATTCCACGTAGAGTCTCAGTTGAGGGAAATGCAGTGGTGAATGCAAATGAAGTAGTAGATAACTCATTTAAGTGAAAATAATCAAAGTGAAGACAATATTGTGAATGAATTGGAAAAGTGTTGCTGGGCCAAGTTATGTTACTCGAAAAGCCTCAAAAAACAAAGTTATAACGGGAACTCTTTCTAAGCAAATTCAAGCGCTTAATTTGAGCACATATAAATATGTGCTGACAAATTATCTTGGTAAGGGGTCGTGCAATGAACCTGATGATAAATTCTGGGTATTCACAGAAATACAGTGAGAATTATTGTCACGAAAGTAATACCAAAGACGCTGATCAAATGTGAAAACAAAAGGAAAGTTCTCTAAATTAGATAAATTCACATGCGATTTAATCCGCCAAGACATTTATAGATTCCATGCAAAATGGGGAGCGCCCTCCTTAGACGAATTGGTTGCATATTTTCAAGAAGTTTGTGATTTTCTTTATGGGCACTGCACTTTGCGCGGTTTCCTAAAGGAGCTGGGTTTCAAATACCGCACTTTGAATAAAATAAGGGTTATTATAGAATCCAGTAGAATTGTAGCTTTGCTATATATATATATATATATATATATATATATATATATATATATATATATATCAAAACTAAGGAAGTTTCGCAGTAATGGACATAAGATAATTTATTTAGACGAAACATTGTAGGATACCTATGACGCATCGAGAAAGGTGGCAAGCTTGCAGAAAGGTCTGGGAGAAGGAGTGCCGGGGTTGTAAAACGATTATAAGGATTTGTCAAAGGAGTCGGCTGACGTGCAAACGAGTTAACTAAACAGAATTTACTGATTCGATCCTTGCGATGGCGGTTGTAGCGATGTATGAGGGCGTGACCACGGAAACTTATTGATTCACTGTAAACTCCCTGTTATTGCATATCAACTACGCCAACTGCCTCATTGATCTACATTGGGGCAGCTTAAATACTTTATTCCTGAAACGTAAGCGTTGTATTTCTCTGAATTCCAGGTTTAAACTACTTTCAACAATTTTTGTAAAATGTAATCTAGCCGGTGGAGGTTCGATTCCTACCACGGCCGTTACAAAATTATGAAGCCCCATTCACTATTGCCGACTCAGTTTTAAGATCAACTTTCTTTGTAGCAACAGGGTTTCACGGTTTACATGTTATTTGGAATGCATGCAGACGTGTGAAATTATGTTTGTAAGAAACTTCTGGTCATTTTCAGGCTTTCTATGAACAGAAATTTCGATAATGTAATGCGGGAAGATGGTTTACTATCATCTCGGCGTACTTTCTGTTCTTCTGAGATTGCAAAATTCCTGAAAATGGGGTTAGAACGATTTTCATTTATATAAAGGAATGTTAAACAAACATGCATATCCTTTAAGTTAGTGCGTTTAATGCAATCTGAGAAAGTTATAAAAACGCGTGGGGTGGGGCCGAATTCATGGACAACTTGTTATTATACGAAGTGTCTCTAAGATTGATTTTCGCAGTAATGTGTAGGGTTAGATAATCCATTGCTAAAGCTAACTGTGTTGAATCAGAGGAGCTGTGTTTGATGGTGATAGCAGTGGATAAAGATTGTGTGATCTCATTCGAACTTTTGTTTTTGCTATCTTAGTTTTAGTGACTTTAAGGTTAATCATTTGATTTGTCAATGAAATGAGAAATTTCTGTATTTGTTGGTTAATTCAGAGGCAACATTTATTGAGAAAAAACAACTTTTACGATTAAAAAAGTTGAAAATTACTCGTTGATTTGGTGAAGTTATATAAAGATATGCAACATAAAGGTGCAGTGGTAAAGGGAATACTAATATTAAATGGCATCTGGACTACAACCAGGAAAATGAAGACACTTGTTGTCTCTGATCTACGGTGTCAATTCAGAGGTGCGCCTTTTAAAATCTTGAAACCAATTCTATTAATGGTTTTGGATTAATTGAAATATATGAAACTGTTGGCGAAATAACCTTTGATGATCGTGCCACTAATTAGTAACACAGGAACACTTCGAAGCTACTCCGTTTTGGCAGTGTAATGTTGCGCTGATGTCACTGTTTTCAGTCGTCTAACTGCAAGACCAGACCATTACCTAGGTGAAAATTAAGTTTTAAAATGTAAGTCAAACGGAATTATATTATGAAATATATATAAATGATGTTTTCAGATTTAGAAGTAATTTTTCGTGAAAGAGGAAGCTTTTGGGGAAAAGTATATCAAATTGTAGTTCTCCAGTTTCCCAAGAGAGCCCGAGCAAAACATTTTATTTCTTAAACCGAACAACAAATATATTAAAGCATTACATATGGGAGGTCACGAATGATGAACCTCTTTTAATGCACCGTAGCTCTTATAGTTCGCAGCAACTTGCGTATCTTTTCTTAAAAGGTTTCTGCTTCTGTGATCGTTATTGACATAAGGTGTAACACTTGAAAGGAGATGCAGAATCAGGCACAGTATTCTCCAAATATACCACAAAACTGTACTCAAACAATGCGGTAGTATAAAACTATAAATGCGTGAAACAACAGCCATTTTACATACATCTGATGCATGAATTTTGTTGTTAAACGAAACGTTAGATTGATAACATGCACTGTTATATTAGCGATTACAAAATGCGGGTACCTGGAACAATTAAAAAAGGAATGGATGAATCATAAAACTTCCCCAGTGACCGAGCCAAACATATTTCGTGCACTATGACCCATTATGACTGGAAGTTTATGTTACCCACACAGCATTATACGCACCCTCCAATTAAAGTATGATGTATAGGCTCATTAAATATTCATTATGGTCGAAAGGTAGCATATGAATCGAGGAATAATTAGATCCTGAGTATTGTTTCAACCCCTGCTTCCCTTGTATTAACCATAATAACTCACATTTACCAGGATTTTGTACGCGCACACACGTACAAAAGAGTCATGTTTGGCACAAATACAACACATGAAAAGATGTGCTTTGGTTCACGGGGGAGGGCACCATTTATTCCACATTACGAATCACCTGTACCCTGTTATTGTACACGTCAAGTTTATCACCTGGTTTGAAATAAAGCACCATAAATTTGATGCCGACAAGCGATTAAGGAAAATGAATAAATGGGGGCGATGTAATGTCATGTCCTGCTGTTTACACATCCAAGGAAATAGAGGCATTAATGTGAAAAAGTGTCGGGGAAAGTGTGGTAAAATGAAACGCAACACAAAACACAAATTTCAGTTGGGTCAGATGAAATTAAATTAACCCTTTCATTTTAATTACGTCCAAGTTCCTAGTATCATCAAGGGTAACCATACAGGTTTATACTAGCTGAATTACATTTCTTGTTCACTCTACAAGATTTCATGATCCGAGGGGTTATCCTATTTGTTTTCCTTCTAATTTAAACATGGATAATTGAAATGTCTACTTTCTTAAGCACATGAACAACTTCTCAATGACTTCTCTGCTGTGGTTTTCATGTTCTTTTAGTACTTTTTTTGGGGGGGGGGAGTGGCTGATGCAACTAAACATAAGACAAATATTATTTATACGACTGTTTCGCTAGATCTGTATCTTGCTGAAAGTTTAGAGCATGGATGTTTGCACTTTACCTAAAATCAAATCGTTTTTCTACTAACCGTCTTGGTTCACTTAAATGTGTATGAAACCTCCACAGCATCTTCTCTTTAGCTGATGGACACACTTCATCTCATTTGGTATTCTGAGCATGCTAGAGTACTATATTAAATTGCACCTAAGTAAATTCAATTCCAACATTATTTAATTTAAGAAGCAATATGCCTACCACTTTGGTCTACAAATCGTAAGAAACAGTGAACAAGTTCCTTCCGCTTCCTTTAAATTTGATTAGTACACGGTCATTATTTGTTTTTACATGATTTTTGCAAGAAACAAAATCATAACATTGATTCCGAAATTAAAGGATTTCCATAAGAATCATGATGGATTTCAAAGGAATATTCGATCTTTGTTACAACACGTGCAAGGGCAGTTGAGTCGAACAGCAGTTTGGGTGAATAAGTTGTTTTAACAAACGAAATGTAAGAAACAGTGTCCTAGCAGATTTATAAAGGATGGCACTTTACTTTTGGTTAATTGATGGAAATTAATCATTTCTCCACACTAGCCGTATATAGGCTAAGGCTTTTGATAGAGTCAACATGAAAAATTCAATGCCATGGCTTGTTGAATGCGGTATTCTTCGTTCCCTAATAATGACAAAGACAAAAATGTTACAAAGGGAATCTTTAGTTGAATGAAGAGGGCTTTCAAAAAGTGAAAGTGATATATACACCCACACGCGCAGCTGTGGAGAACAGTCTTCGCCGTCAGGCCGATTAGAGCGGTCCTAGGCGTGAGGGCGGTCAACTTGTTCTGTCTTGGGCCAGGCATACCAGAAATGAGAGAAGATATTTGTCGGTTCATACATACGTCAGGAACGAATTTAGTTGATCGAGTAATAAGCATTTCGCCTTCAGTAACTTTAACTAGTGATATTGCTAATTCTTGGTCGGCAACTTCAAGTTTGATGTTCGGATAAAAGAAGCGGTCAATAAATCAGTTTGAAACGGGCGTCCCACTATCAATTAAACCATCCTTCTCAAACATATCCACACATACCCTGTGAGATTAACCTCATTGCTTTACCCTGAGCCAATATATATTTGCTTCATACTGTCACGTGAAAGTTGAACTATTTGCTCGCCAATATAATCGCTTCAAATTGTAGCACCAACGTGGAACTGTGCGCCCTTGTTAAAATTTTGCTTCAGCATATATACCTGCTTATTTATAATTTCCCTTCCAAGATGACAAGTACATAATGTTAAGTGAGTTGGTTACAATGATGAAGTTGGGTTCCAAGACTGCTTTTTGAGAAGAACGGCACCTACCTTGCACATAAATATAAATATTTATCACTATATTTTTACAATCGGGATTTTATGATGAAACTTCTTTTTATTTATGCCACATTTGTGACGAAAACTATGGAGTAATAAAGGTCTCCGAAATAGTAATAAGGGACCTATACCTAACGGTCAAACTAATCAGAGTTTTATTTGGAGGAAATTTCAAGGTGTACCTGAAGAGTATATCAGATATGAATTCCAATCAGCATAAATTCAGATATATTATACATTATAGAACATGTACTGTCCAGTAATGCAAAAGAAGGTGCTGAAAAGAATGTGCTGCCCTACACAGTGGGACAAGGACAGCAAATATATGTGGCAGAGAACGCTTGCTACACAAGGAGGAGAACCGTTAAAAACATGCGCCCTATCCACTCTATACACTAAAACCGAGAAGATCCATTCACAAAAGTAGAAGCCGTCAGAATGTTTTTGAATGGTATGTAACTGTACTGACTTGGGAAGAGATAAATCTGTCCAGGGAGGGTGTGGGAACCTTCGCCAACCCCCCTGCGTCTCAGGCGTCGGAGATTTTCTCTCCTGTGGAGGACAGTACGAGGGTGGTCTAAAAAGTTTCCGACCTCAACCTGAAGATGGCAGCAATAGTAAATAAAAGCTAGGAAATGTAGTTGTTCACCTGTTGACAGTTACTCGCCAAATTTTCAGTCATTTTAGAAGCTTAGTTGTTATGTAATAGTCGTTTGAGTGAGCTGATGTGAGTGTTTCTATGAAAATGGAGAAAATCAAGTATCAAGCTATCATTAAATATTTGTTTTTGAAAGGCAATACGCCTACGCATATCAAAGATGAGTTATATTCTGTGTATAAGGACTCTGAACCTCATTATCACAGTCTAATTTTGGACAATTGAATTTAAACGTGGCCGTAAGAGCTTGGGAGACGATGAACTTTAGGGACGTCCAAAAACTCCACTACTGACGAAGACATCCCCAGAGTACACCAAATTGTGCTAGACGACCGCCGAATTAAAGTAAGAGAGAGCAGAGGATATGAACATGTCAAAATAACGTTTTTGCCACATATTAAATCAACATTTAGACATGAGAAAGCTGTCCGCGAATTGGATGCCGCGTTTGCTCAAGTTAGACCAAAAACCTGTTTGAATGAACATTTCCAACGCTCTGTTGGTGCAGTTTACGCCGAGTTTTGGTGCCGACTAATTACTGTAGATAAATCGTGGATACACCATTATACGCCCGAATCAAAAATACAGTCCAAACAGTGTACTGAAAAGGAGGAAAGTGATCCAAAAACACAAAACCTGTTTTTTTCGGTTGGGAAATTGATGGCGACCGCTTTTTTTGGGGGAGGATAGTCATGGAGTTATTTTAATCGATTATCATCTAAAAGGAACAGCTCTTACAGGAGCATACTACGCATCATTACTTGACAAGTTGAAGGCAGAATTTGCCGAAAAATAGCCACATTTTCAGAAAAAGAAAATCCTGTTTCACCAAGACAACACACCGTCTCACACCTCAGCGGTTGCAATGGCGAAAGTCCACGAATTACGGTTTGAACTGCTCGACCATTCACTTCACTTACCAGATCTTGCCCCAAGCGACTTCTTTGTGTTCCCTTAACTGAAAATTGCACTCGGAGGATGGAGGTTTTTGTCAAATGAAGAGGCAATCACCTTCATTATAATTATGTTGCAGAGAAAAACGCGGAGTACTATTTGGAGGTTTACAGAGATGGAAGCATTTCTGAGAGAAGTGGGTAGAGTTACAAAGAGATTATGTTGAAGAAATAATTTGAAAAAATGTATATTATTATTAGTAGGTCTGAAACTTTTCAGACCACCCTCGTATATGCCCTGTACTGCTAACCGGGTTATAGTATTTTTGCACAGGATTACTTCAAATGAAGCAATATGTATATATATATATATATATATATATATATATATATATATATATATATGTGTGTGTGTGTGTGTGTGTGTGTGTGTGTGTGTGTGTGTGTGTGTGTGTGTGTGTGTGTGTGTGTGTGTGTGTGTTCAGACATGCATATTTCAAAGAGTATTCAATGCTTAATAATGTAGCAAGCCCTTGCACGACCAGAAAAGAATTCATAGAATCTCTCAAGCTAGAAAGTGTTTACGTCTCTCTCTCTAAATAATACTAACAAATTTGTGATCCTGAGAGGCAGAATTTTGTGTGCTAAGTAATGTTTAAATTCTTCATGCTTAGTGAACTTCCTATAAAGAGGAGAGCGAAGGTCAGGATCGGAATGCACGTATGTTCAGAATTTGTTCACTTATTTTTGTTGAAAAATAATAGTTTTCTGAAATATCCATGTTTCCAGGTTGAAGATTACTTTAATACGCCTACTCTTAAACATATGTAAAGCCATTCCTCTTTCAAAGAATGTTCTACATTTGAAATGAGTTCACTGCTTTGACTTCATCATTTTGAGAAAATAATAAGCTAAAGTAGCCAAATTGATGAGTCATACACGTTTCAGTGACGGAAGTCTTTCCATAACTTAT
The DNA here is from genome assembly GCA_030765055.1 of Mantis religiosa. NCBI lineage: Eukaryota > Metazoa > Arthropoda > Insecta > Mantodea > Mantidae > Mantis > Mantis religiosa. Next base: position 229,236,189 of record CM060950.1, read on the forward strand.
ATAGATGCAAATTTTTCATACGAAAGCTTACTTTCATAGTTGGCGTTAACTGAATAAAACAACCGTTAGGTAGTTCGAAGATCTTTTCTTGAGTACCTTCGCCTGGTATCTTTAAACACTATCTTGCCAACGCATGAGGTTTTAAACTTTTCCTGCGTTTCATTTTTAGATGTACTTTTATAGACACAGATGCACATCACATGCCTATTTGTTTATTTAACCTTAGAGCAATCTATTTGAAAATAGTCAACTGTAGGTTGGGTTTGTACATTTTTATTTATAAATGTAGATAATGAAAGAAATTAAAAAATCAGTCCCAATTAAGCTCTGGAGTATCCTTCAAAATGCTATCATTTCATTATTTTATTGAACTTCCGCAACAAATGTGAAAACCTACATATATATCTAGCTATAGCCTTTAATCTCGCTACTCGCTAACATATTTGCCCAGCGTTTAAATGTAGATAGTTAATATATATATCCTGCGATAAGAAATTTTGGTATTATTACTTTAAAAATTCATTGAAAATGCTGCTAGGGAATTAACGCAACATATCATTGGAATATTTGAGTGCATCCATTATTGTTATTTTCGAATATCTTGCCACCAGTTTAATTTATGTGAGATGCTAGGGGGATTACTGTAAATATAAGAGGGCCGTTCAATAAAGAACTATCACAATCGTTTTTAACAACGTACCTTTACTCATCCTCATAATTTTGATGGTCCTTTTCAAAATGGCCTCTCCTGAAAGTGATGCACTTGTCTCCGCGTTTCTGCCAGTCTTCAAAGACATGCTGGAAACCATTTTTGAGAGAATGTTCAAGCTCGCGTCCACAGCCTTCACCACTGCTTCTGATGATGGATAATGCCTCCCACGAAGGCGTTTCTTCATGTTAGGGAATAGAAAAAAGCCACATGGGGCTAAATCCGGACTATAGGGAGGGTGAGGGACGCACTTCGCGTTGATTTTAGCATGATATTCAGCAACTTTGACAACATGCGGCCGCGCATTATTATCGTGCTGCAGCATCCAGCCTGCTTAACGGAAATGTGGTCTTTTGTGCCTGATATGAACTTGCGCTGTTTTCAGGATATCCCTGTAGTATTGATGTGTGTGCAGGTACAACATGCTGATAAACTATTCCAGGAATATCAAAGAATGAGATGACCATAACTTTCCCAACAGAAGCTACCACATTTGCTTTTTGGGGGGTTGGTGATGAAGGAGATTTCCACACTGAGCTTAGCTGTTTGCTCTCAGGATCAAAATGATGTAGCCAAGTTTCATCAGCAGTGATTACGTTTGAAAAAAACTCCGGAACTTCCCTTAACATCAACTTTAACTGCATGTTACCTCCATTGCAGTTGTTGGCGAAATTGAACGTATCTGAATTTGCCTGGTTCTCACAGGCGGGAACCAGGATTACCAATAATGAAACTAATACGGCGTGTTTGTTTCACATCAAGGTAACAGAATATAATAAGATTGAATTTTAGAGCGAAAAATTATGAAATGTCTTTATTTAACAGCCCTCGTACATATGAGGGCTGTTATTACTTATATATGTTATTACTCTTATTACTGTTATATATGTAATTATTTTGTCCTTTCATTAAAATCGCTGCTACTACTGTTAAGAGGAATGCAGAGCGTACATTTAGGTGAAATCCAGATATTGAATTTACTGGTAGAAGGCAACAGTTCTCTTACCCGTGTTAGAGAAAGTGGTTAAACTCAAGAGAAATGCGTGTTGCAGCAACTGATCAAAAAAGAAAGAAATGTTTTAAATGTATAAAGGATTGAATAAAGCATTAAATTAACTTAGGACGGGATTAAAAACCCTACCTATCCCATCAGTGCTAAATTTTACAACTTCATGCTTCATTACCTTTGCAGGTATTTTAGTATAGATAAAATATTTACGAAATGTACTATGTGCGCATGATTTCTTGAGCGTTCGGGTCCCAAGTCCTCATTCGGTAGGTTTTGCCTACTTACGTAAACACAGGTGACAACTTTGAAAAAGAAATTTACTACACACTGTGACATCTAGTGACTAATATGCTAAGGTTTCACACGTATGCCATTTCATTTTGAGCAATTTTGAGGTTAACTATTAGCTAATCAGTTTACAACAAATCTAAAGGAAAGACTGTGTTGTCAGTGTTATGGTTCTCAAAAGTTGACACACTATTTTTCGTCTACCTCCGTATAACTGTAACCTGAATGCAACTGAGCTGGCGTGGGTAAAGATAAAGAATGTTTACAAAGTACGGGATGTTAACGAGAGCCACAAATCTGCGGAAACTTGCTATAGAAGCGACGGATCGGGAAGGATACGATGAGAAGTGCCTAGAGCTGGAAATGAAATATTGGAGAAACGGTGGTGTAATAAAAAATGCAATTAATTGACACATTAGGGGATACCAGCGATAAGTGAAGTAGGAAACTTGGAGATCCAAGACTCACAAAAAAAGCGAGTGAGTGTTTATAGCTGCCGTAATATCTGTTTAATACTTTTATGTGTTTCATAACAGTAAATATATAAGCATACAGCATATCGGATGGAGTTCAATTGTTTGTTGCCACATCTCATACCTTCGGCGCATATCTTTGCTTATCTTACCACAATTTGGCTGAATTGTGTTTTTCTTGGTTGACAACACTGCACAAACAAAAGCGTGTTAGCTCCTTCTTCTTCCCCTCTGCCCGCACTACACCGTAAATCCAGCGGTCAAGAAATATTGCGCATATATTATATGTACATCTTCCACGGCTGCTGATTACATTGTCACAATGTGAATTACTTTAAGGAATATAGTATTATTTGCTTAAATGTACAACATTTTAATTTAAGTTACTAATCACTTTTTAAGAAATAACAGCAATTAAAATTCAACTTCAACTTCTTCTTCTTCTTTTTCTTCTTCTTCTTCTTCTTCTTCTTCTTCTTCTTCTTCTTCTTCTTCTTCTTCTTCTTCTTCTTCTTCTTCTTCTTCTTCTTCTTCTTCTTCTTCTTCTTCTTCTTCTTCTTCTTCTTCTTCTTCTTCTTCTTCTTCTTCTTCTTCACTTCACAGCATGGGCAGAGTGCCCGTTCCGTCTCACAATAATTGCTCCTTCCATCTCTTTTTAGGTCTACCAACATCTCTCTTTCCTTGTGGCTGACATTGGAATGCAATCTTAGGCAGTCCTGTTTCGGACATTCTTTGTATATGCTGCATCCGTTCCTATTGATATTTTTCAATTTTGCTACTTATCGAGTCTACGTTGAGTTCCTTTCTTATGTCTTCATTCCTTATTCTTTCCAACCTTGCGCATCCCTTTGTTTTCCTTAAAAAGTTCATCTCTGCACTTTGAATTTGGCTTTTCGTTTTCTTCGTGAGTACCCATGTCTCACTTCCATAAAGTAGTGCAGGGACTGCCATTGTTTTGTACAACTTTAATCTTGTATCTATTCTTGTTTTATTTCTCAACGTTCTGTGCACTGTTCCACTAATCATTTGGAATATTGCAGGCTTCTTATTCACATCTCTGTCTCTTTTCATCATATAATTAAGATTACATCCTAAATAGCTGAATTTTTTTAGTTGTTCTAGTGGTTTGATGTCTAAAATTATTTTTGATCTTATATGTTTTTCCCCCAAAGGCCATTATCTTAGATTTTTCCGTCCATATTTTATTTTTTTTTATTTTTTTTTTCAATTTACGTCCTCCAACTTTAAGTCATATCGGACGATGAATGGAATGGATGAAATGATGCTCAAATGAACCCAGGGTACATAGAGCTTAGAGTTACCCGACATTCGTCTTTCAGGATAAGGGAAAACCCTGGAAAAAACCTTATCCAGGTAACTCACCCTGACCGAGATTCGAACTCAGGACCTCTTGAGCGTGAGTCAGACTCGCTTCCACCACGCTACCGAGGTGGGCGTCCATATTTTAAGATCATACTGTTGGCATACTTGGTTCAAGCGGTGTAGTGCATATTGTAATTTATCCTCCGTTTCTTGTATTAAAACCACGTCATCTGCATATAGTAAAATATTTAAAACTTTGTTCTTATTTATTTTTATTCCTGATTTAATAATACTTTTCCAATTTTGGATGATGTCGTTTCCATATTATTAAAAAGAGTAGGTGATACACTGCACATTGTCTTACGCCTCTATTAATTAAAATTTGTTTGGTTTTATGAACTCCTGTGTTTATTATTATTTTGGAGCTGCTATACATATTTTTGATTACTTTAATTAATTTTTGTTTATATCCACTATTTTCAACAATTTTCCATAGCTTTTCCCTATTAAGAGTGTCAAGTGACTTCTTGAAGTCTAGGAATGACAGATGTGTTTGTAAATTATACTGTTTTGAGTGTAATTTACAAAAGTCAACTATATTATTATTATACCAAATTTTAATTTGGCCTCCATAGTTAGTGAACAAAAGGGATCATATTTACTAGAAAATATGACTCATAGAAAACGTATGTTTAAAGTAAAACTGGAGAAGATAATTCGAAAATGGCTTGAGCATACAAACGTTTCCGCACTTAATAGTTGTACCAATTTTTAGAGCAAAGCTTCACCTGGGCCTGATTTATCTCTCTAGGAGATATGTGGTAGTTGTGATTATTTTCTGTAAAGCAGTAAAGAATTGAAATTACGAAATGATTGCTGAAGTAATATTTAAAAAATATTAGATATAGAAGTACTTATATATAGTTAAAAAGGACATTTCTAATAAAACTGCACCAAAACAGAACTAGCATATGTTATAGGAATATTTTACTTTTAGTGTCCTCTTTAAATGGTATTTTTGTAACCTAAATATTCTCATTTAAACAATAATTATCAACAATACACAATATATCTGCGATCTACAAGGAACAAAACAAAATAACTCTTCGGCATTGCAATTCAGTGTCTCTGTCTCTCTCTTTCTCGCTGGTACATTCTATCTGCAGACAAGTCTCAGTTTCTCAATTCTGACGAAAGCCTGATGTTCCCATGTTTGAAGAGATGTGGCTTAACCTCTCTGGACCAGTTTATAAAGCTCCCCGTCACAACGTCGCAAATTTTCTGCACAACTCGATATAAAGCCTGAATGGAAACGGCTTCAGCGGAAAACCGGTGTACTTTGCACCGAGTATATCTTTCAACTGTTGTTAAAGCTATTGTCATACCAATTAACTCTGTTGTTTGTCTGTTGTAGATAATGTGCGCGAAATGGTGATTGCCTCGAACTGCGGACGCTTTGTTCTGTTTGACAAGCGTGTTAGAGCATGAAATGAGAATAACATAGTAAATCAATGGTCTGATATTCAAAGAGAATTTCCAGCACAATTCGGCAAAACTATGCATGACAGCTTCCACACAGTGACATCACAGTTAGGTTTCATATCCACTAAAAGCATTAATAAAACCCTAATGTATATTAAGGTGCTGAACTCAAGTATCGCCTTTACTACAAAAAGCGCTATTCAGTACGTAAACATACATTAACTAAAATGTAAAAAGCATTGATTAAACATACGTGAGAATTAAATGATCGCAAGCTATAAATCCAGAATGGAAGTAACGGACATTCAATGTGTTATATATGACGGCCAATCAGAAAGTAAGTTTCTGCAAGCGTAACAATCCATCATGGTTAATTGGTGCGCAATTCTTTTACTACCTTCACTAGTGAATAGCAGTGTAATACATAAGGTACTGTATTCAAACCTAAAAGTCCATTCAGAAATATTCCAAAAGTTCTCAGTGTAAAAACTCCGTGAATAAAAAATAAGCATTCTTAAGATCCAAGTACTGTACGCGCATATACGAAGATGGGTAAAAAAGCAATGCCTCCTATTTTTCTCTCTTTTAATTGCCAAGAAAATTGAATCCAATTTACGTAGCTTGAAAACTACAACATAGAGGATTAATTGGTTACTATTCAATATAATCTCCGTCCTTTTACAAAGTTTTGGTCCACCTTTTAACTAGGGCATGTATTCCACGGCCCTGCTTCCTAAGCCACTAACGCACGGACGTTTTTACAGCCTCCACGTCTTCAAAATGACTCCCACGATGAGCTTCCTTTAGTGGCCTGAACAGTTGGAAGTCTCATGGTGTCAGATCAGGGCTGTATGGGGAGGTGAGGTAAGACTTGCCATCCCAATTTCTCAATTTCTGCAGTGGTGTAACGGCTGGTGTGTGGTCTTGCATTTTCATGCAAAAGAAGAACATCCGCCATAGATTTTGTTGGGCGAATTCGGCGAAGACGTGCTTTCAGCTTTTTGAGAGTTCTGTCGTAATGCACATTCCATCAATCATAAGCATACCCTCTACATCCTAAAACATAGTCGCCGTAACTTTTCCTGCCGGCCGATGAGTTTTCAATTTTTTCTTCTTCTGTGACTTTGTGGGATGCCATTCCATTGACTGCCTCTGATTCAGGTTAAAAAAATGAAACCAGGTTTCGTCTACAGTAGCAAATTTTTCCAGAAACTACTCTCCCTCCCAATTGAAGCACTGCAAATGTTCGGAGGCTATTGCTTTCCCTGTTTCTTTGTTTTGGGTGTTAACATTCTTGGTACCCAACGTGAACAAACTTTTGAGTAACCCAGTTGTTGAATAATCGTCATAACACTTCCTTTGCTGAGGGAGGTAATGCGACACAATTCACCTATTGTTACCCAGCGATCACCACGAATGATGACAACGACTCGCTGAATGTTGCATGGAGTCACTGCAGTCACAGAGGTCCAGAGGTAGTCCTGGTCGGGCGGGGCAATTTTTCTTTTTCCCCGTCCGGGTGTCTTTTGCCGCAGTACCTAGCCGCTTTGCGGCTTAACCTATGAAGTGAGTCAAGTTTGGTTGCATTTTGTTCTGCTGGCGGTAGGTTTTTGTTTGTTTAAGATTTGGTGTTAACTGGTTGCCCTGGTTGAGTGTTCTCTGAAGGTGGATTTCTTACTTTCTCCCGTTGGGGGAGGATCTGTTTTAGAGCTTTTGCCCCGTTTTGAGTATGGGTGACCTGACGCTTGAGCCATCAGGCGTTATGTGAGTTTGAGTACGTTTGGGGTTTCCCTAGGGTTAACCAAGGGGCCCCAAGGCGTCTCTAGGGAGTTTGTATGATGGCAAGCGTCTTTGCTCCCTCTGGTCATACCTGCCCAGTGAGTTCAGCAAAGGGTTGCCATGGGTTTGAATTTTGTCGTACATTGAACGAGCCCTCTCTCGAATGACGTCGACAATGTACGGGATGTTCGAATGTTCATGAAGGATATGAGCTGGAAATCTCCAGTCAGTATCGTAGATGACCCGTAGCGCCCTGTTCTGCAGCGTCTGGAGTCTGACGAAAGTGGTATTCACCACTGTTCCCCAGATCTCACAGCCATACAGGATCATGGGCGGGATGATCGCCCGATACAGCTGGAGTTTGAGACGGAGTGGCATGGTTGAGCGGAATATGGGATATAGGTTCCTGAGCGCGACGTGCCCAAGCTGGACCTTGCCTTTGACGTGAGGAGCGTAAGTTAATTTGCGGCCCAGCGTCACTCCGAGATACTTCGCCGTTTGAGCCCATGGGATTCCACGACGCCGTAAAACGAAGTTCTGCTGCAACCGATTGGCTCTGGTTTTTGCCAGGAGAATCGCAGAGCTTTTCTCCGGGTTAATCGCCATTCGCCATTTTGCGCTACATTCGCCAATGGCCCGGAGCTGGGTTTGGATCTGCCGAAAGCTATACCTTGGGTTTCTGTTGACTGCGAAGATCATAAGATCGTCCGCGTATTGACAGGTGTGGGTATTGTGGTGCGTAGGTATGTCAGCCATGTAAGCTGCAAAGAGTACCGGCGACAGCACGCTGCCTTCCGGCACTCCAGCGCCAATGGGCCGCTCGGTAGGCAGCTTCCCCTCCATCTTTGCTCGGAAGCTTCGGTTTCCGAGGAAAGCGGCCACCAAGGAAATGTATGGACGGGGAATTTCATGCTCCTGGATTTTGTAAATAAGTCCTTCATGCCAGGTAGTGGCGAATGCATTCTCCACGTCCAGTAACACTGCTACCGTTTTAGACCGTTCCTGGAATCCCAGGGAGGCCTTCTCGGCAACCCGCAGTAATTGCTTTGTCGTGGAGTGGCCAGAACGGAAGCCTAACTGATGTTCCGGGATTAAGCCCCGTTACTCTAGGTGAGGAAGGAGCCGGGATAGGAGCAGCTTTTCGAAGACCTTAGATAAAACTGGGAGAAGGCTGATAGAGCGGTAACTGGAAGGAAAAACCGGATTTTACCCCAAATTTAAACGCACACCACGCGCGCCTCCTTCCAGATAGCTGGAAAGTGGCGCATGTATAGGCACGCATTATAAATCCGGGTTAAGTGAATCACGGCTCTTCGTGGAAGGTGCTTGAGCATTTCCGCTGTCACACGGTCCTGCACAGGTGCTTTGTTGTTTCTTAGAGAGTTAAGCGTGGTCGCTAACTCTCTAGGTGTAACGATAGGGATATGGAACTCCTCGTGGTCAGGGGGCGGGGCTTCTAGGAAGTCCTCCACCACCTGTTCCACGAGGCCAGCATGGTCATCGTCCATTGGCTCTACGCTGGGTTGGAATTGAGCCTCCAGATAATCTGCTAGTGCATTTGCCTTTTCTTTCGACTCGTAGACGAGTCGACCTCTAGGACTATGTAGGGAGTGCTGGTGTACGGTTTTGTCTTTCCGCAGGCTGCGGACTATTCGCCACGGTTTTCTCTCCTGGCGATTGGTGTGCCTTAGTAGTTTTTCCCAGGCCTCTTGGCGGTGTGCTCTTAGGAGCCGTCTTACCAGGGACTTGAACCTCTGGTGTACTTCTCGTATCCTGGGATGGCGAAATCTCTGCCACAGCTTTCTCACAGCATTTTTAGCCCTGATTAGCTGCTTAATGGGTCCCGGAATATCTGTAGGGTTTGGTGCGTCTATTGGGATGCGGTGTGTGTGAGCACGGACCGCATTGAGGATAGATGTGGAGAACTCCTGGGCTGCCGCCTCGAGTGACTCCACGGAGTCGATCCGGGGACTGGCTTCCACGGAGTTTTGGATGGTAGTGATAGCGGCATCCCAGTCGACTTCGTTCACCCAGTCTACCGTTGCCAGAGCTGCGACGGTAACGTCTGAATCGATCACAACTTGGTTGTGATCCGAATCCAGAGCGTTTACCGCCGTGAGGTCAAGATGAAATGGTATGTTTTTAGTGACAGCGAAATCTATGACGTCCGCTCTGCCTCGAGGCGGAAAGTGCGTTGGACCCCGCGGGCCATTCGCATGAAGGGTGGGGTCTCCGCAGTGCCGCTTCGCTTTTCAACTGCCAATGGTGTTTGCCCTTCAGCTTCGTTACAGCGACGAACCCATCGTCAAGTAGTGCTGACATCCACGGTTGCATCACCATATCCATTTTTTAGCCATTCGTGAATGCGAATTGGCGTTTCACCTTCCGCACTCAAAAATTCAATCACAGAACGCTGTATAATACGAATGTCCATGTCAGTCATTTTGCAAGAGTATGCAATGCTGCCACCTGTTGACTTAGCAAGCCACTTACTGCAGGGGATTGGAGAGGAAGTTTAGAGGAATTGCGGCAAATTCATACTTTTCACATAACTAACTTATTTAAAGAAAAAAAAGGAGGTATTTCATTTTTACCCATCCTCGTATGTTTGTGTGTGCTTTTTGTAATTTACGTCCTTTAACTTTTTAAATCATATCGGACAATGAATGGAATGGGTGAAGTGATGCCCAAATGGGCTCTTGGTCCATGGAGCTTAGAGTTGCCCAAAATTCGCCCTTTAGGATAATGAATATCCCGGAATAACCTTATCCAGGTAACTCACCCTCACCGAGATTCGAACTTGGGACCTCTTGAACGTAAGGCAGACATGCTGCCATCTACGCTGCCGAAGCGAGGTTGTGTGTGCGTGTGTGTGTCTCTGCGTGTGTGTACATGTGAAGATTAATTTTTTTGTTGTTGTAATTTTACGTCCTCCAAAGTTAAGTCATATCGAACGATGAATGGAATGGGTGAAATGATGCTCAAATGAGCCCAGGGTCCATAGAGCTTAGAGTTACCCGACATTCGTCTTTCAGCATAAGGGAAAACCCCGGAAAAACCTTATCCAAGTAACTCACCCTGACCGAGATTCGAACTCGGGACCTCTTGAATGTGAGGCAGACACGCTACCACCACGCTACCGATGCGGGCATGTGAAGATTAAGAGAATAATGTAACTCAAAATAAAAAATCGGATAAATACTAAATCTGTTATTTATGTTCAACTTACTCCAAAAACGCAACACAAAAATTTTCATTCACCAGAAATACCCGGGACAGTTTCATTTATTTTTTATTTTCTCAAGAAACGGTAAATATTTGTAGTGCACTGTTAAGGATAATTTCGTATGTTTTCAATCGAGCCAAATCTCTTTAGCACTAGTTGTTTTAACATTTGTAGCGTCTTAAAACCCGATTTCGAAAATTAAGTTAAGGAAAGATTGGGTGTTCTTCATTCTTCAAATTTCTACACGTAAATAGTTAAGAATTGTAGATTTTTATGCAGTTTCTCATTTAACCCTAGAGAGGTACTTTAAATTACGAATATACATTTTTCAATACTTGCTGTAGGATTTGCTTTTTTCCACACCATACATATACTGATATAGGAGCGAAAAGTTTTGGAAAAATTACCATTCAAAGGAAATCATACTAATTAGACATATAGCTATGAGTTGTTTTAAATACTAAGACAATATATTTACTAAATCGTTTAATTACCGAAAGCAGACAAACACATCAACTTAATGCAAAAGTATAAGGAACGTGTACATTTAAACTTTGCTTTTAACGTTAGAATAATTAAGGAAACTGTACCCCGTACGGCCTAGTAGCTATTTCTTTGCACGTTTGGTAAGCTATTTCAATTATCTCTGTGTTACACCCAGTGTGCAGTGACTAACAGCCATTTCACAGTTGAGATTCATTTGTTTCCCGCCCAAGTGTTATTATTTTATGCAGGTAAGCTTGTTGTGTTACTGATACTTAACTGGATGAAGGGATCTGATTACCATTTTCTTCATATCGAGATTACATTAGGAATTAACGTTTTAATTATTTTAGATACGCTGATGACAAAACTGCTTTTTTCCCACAAGAGGTTGTATTTTGCACAACATTTGATGCCTATTTGTAAATAACTATGTTCAAGAAGTTAAAAAGCAGGATTTAAAAGTTAAAATATTTTGAAATATTTATTTAGAGCCCTACACAACAAATTTTCATATTTTATAGCTGATTTTACATTAGGGGCATAGTTGCACGAAAAATAAGCTTTTTAAGTTTCTTGAACAACTTTGAATTAACTTTTTTAAACTTACAGAAATTGGCAACTTCGCATCGAGTCCCATTAAGTTCCTACCTTCTCAGTATGCGACACAAATCTATGCCAAAATACTTCTTACATGGAGGAAGCTACATTTTATTTCCCACATATGTCCTTAAAGACTCTTTTTAAATGTTGTTACACTTTTTAAAAAAATAAAGGTAATATAAATGCATATGAAATGTTAATACATAAAATAAAACCATACCACAATTTCTTGTCATTGCCTGTAAAGTCTAAGGAACCATAAAGGTCACATGAAGGCTACCTTCGGGAAAAAATGTGTAACCAATTAATGTATATAATATGTGCAAAATAATTGTTTCGTAATTACTTTAGCTGGTTTAGAAACACAAATCCATATTCCAAAAACTATGTATTATATCTGATGGAAGATTTTTGAATCCTATCTATTCTGCATTTTCCTTTTCCTCCGAAAGAGATCTTTACTAACACCCCTGAGGGTGTTACCCTGAGGGTTAATTTACGACGCGTATCCGTAAAATAAGGTCTCCAATTTTATTTAATATAGAAAACATGTTTCCTGTCAAAGTATGTTACATTGTGCTAAGTCTGGACTGTAGGGGGGATGGCTGAGGATGTCCCATCCAAACTGGGCCAGGAGATCACCCTTGCGATAATGCCAATGTTCGGTCAAACTCTTGTCAATCGTAGTCTTATGCCCGCCTTGGTAGCGCAGATGGTAGCTTGTCTGCCTCACGTTCAAGAAGTCCCGAGTTCGAATCTTGGTCAGGGTGAGTTACCTGGATAAGATATTTTCCGGGGTTTTCCCTTATCCTTCAAGATGAGTGTCGGGTAACTCTAAGCTCCATGGACTCCAGGCTCATTTGAGCATCATTTCAGCCGTTCCCTTTATCGTCCGATATGATTTAACGTTGGAGGACGTAAATTACAAAAAAAAAAAAAAAAAAAAAAAAAAAAAATCGTAGTCTTACTGACTTCAGGAATAAGTTCGCACAGCTCGCGAACTGTCACAGGCCGATCTTTAATAATTTCTTGCTCCACATTTCAGCTGAAACCGAAGGCCGACCAGAACGCTGTTCTTCATGGACGTCTGTACGTGCGTCGCTGAACTCTCTGACCCACTTTCGCACGATTTTGACGTCCATACACTGTAGCCCATAGACTTCGTATAACTGACGAAGTGGAGGTAGTCCCTTGGCACTCAAAAAACGGATCACTGCACGCAACTCGCACTTGGCGGCGGAAGTGATAGGAAGCTCCAAAGCAAACGGCTGCCCAGCCACGACTAATCGTTGCAACGGCTTCGTTGTAGTGGAGATTTGAAGGGGTGAAACCAAGCTACACGTCAGTGTTGCCAGATCTTGTGTATCAGCGTTTCTCACGGCTCCAGCACCTTGGAGACCTTATTTTACAGACACGTCTCGTATTTCTCTGAAATACAGCTTCTGAATTCATGTTTCCCTACTTCAAATAAATATTTAAACATTATTGATACATGAAACATTGTTTATTTAGAATCATTTCTGGTAAACCGGTATTGCGAATTAAGTATAAGTTTTACCATAAAAGTATGGTTATATAAAGAATGTATGTACATTTGAAATGGCTGGAAGAAGTTTTCGGCCCTATTTCACATATATTTTGTATTGTTTCAACTTCCTACATTAGAAGTTAATTTGGTATCATTTTCTAATTTTAATTATGTCAAAGTGGAAAGGCCCGTATAATTTGTAAGTATAGTATAGAAAGTTGTAACGTAGGAGATGAATGCATAGATGTATTTACTTCAAAGAACAATTTCCTGAAGCAAACAAATTTCAACAACGAAGTTCAAGGATTTACTACCCCTAAGTCAACTAACCATATATGCCTATTTTTCTCCCCATGAGCAGTGAAATATTCCCTTATGGGGAATATGCATTTAGCTTGTTCCGTTTTTACCTTGATGGCACATAGGAAAAAAACGTGTATGTAGAGCATTTTTGGATTTTACAAAGCATTAGGGATTTAGTTTAGAGAGCCAATGTGTACTTCCCTCCAAAACCAGTTAGGGCCCCGATCAACAGCTCCAAAGTATGGATTTCAATTGTTTCAATAACCTAGGTGCTACATGTGCTGATGCACTGAAAACCTCGACTTTTTGTTCCCCACTTCTAAGCGATTTCCGATAATCCCAGCTGAGCCGCGGTTTTATGTGCTTAATGCCTTCCTGTAAGCATGTGTCGAGACTTTTTCATCAACCTCCCTTATTTTTATTTTAAGCTCTGTTGTATACTTTTAGCTTTATGGTTATCTATAATATTCGTTATTTCTATAATAACTATCGAACCAGTGAGGCATTCCACAGTAGTGAATTAAAACTTGCATTTGAATGGTCCGGGAATTGATTCACTTCAAACCGGTATCTGTGACGTAAATATTTATCATAATTTCTCGTGACAGAATGCGAAAGTTGAAGTGGTTCCCCTGCAACCACAAATTTCCTTTTCATTCCCCATCCCCATCATATCCGTTCTTCGATTTCACCTCACCTTTGTCGGGGAAGGTCCAGTCGACTGCGGTTGGTGTTTTTTTGACAGATCTTTTGCAGTCTAAAGAATGTCTCCCGTTTATTTGAGGACACTGCTGGGACCACTCCATGGCAGTTATCACGTCTGCCACTGAATCCCCGGATTCCGATTTGCTTACGGAGAGCCAACGATGTTCGGATTTCTACATGTTGGAAATGTTAGCGGCCCCGTCCTTGCTAGCGCACATCGTCGTTTGGATCTGGTCACCGTTTCTTCTACATCCCGTCCTCCCAGTCGTTATGTTTCAGGCAAAACTATAAATTCTAAAGTTTTTATATTAACGTGAAAAAGGACACACTAAATGCTATGCATTCAATCACACTTGATCCTAACATTTTTATTTCCTTGCCATACTAGATGCGACATAAACTCTGTGATGTGTAAAATACCTGAAAAAGGTCTGTGATATGTGTGTTGTTACTTTAGTGTACATTTCAGTGTATCAAAATAATGTTAAGAATAATTTCTTTCTCCGCCCCCCCCCCCTGTCACCAAACGCTTATTGGTAAGGACTGACTAATTGCAACAATAGAATTAAATGTGACTAATGTATGTGCTTTACATGTTCTAACTAGCGTCGTTCTGAGGACATATTAATATACGCACAAGGTGTGATCGACCGAGATTTGAATTTGAGCTCTATACCACCCAATTCAAGTATGAAACGTCCTGATGAACATAATATCCATTTCATCATCTTGTTTATCTATGTGAAGATTTTATGACTTAGTTGTGTGTTAGGATTACTTTGTAATTCGGCAAGTATTGTCAGAATTTATTTGATTTACCTTCAAACGAGCAAATTTAAAAGCCATTTTCTTAGGTGTCCAAACACTTCTGAGATCCTTGTATGTATAATAAGATTCGTATTATCAAAATTATGGTTTTCCACACAACTGCACATGAATGAGAACGCAATCAACTACCCATTAATGGACGATACAGAAGAATCTCTGTAGTACTGAAACCACATAATTAGGCGACATATCCAAGAGTGCCCTCCTCGGTAGCGTAGATGGTAGCATGTCTGCCTCACGCTTAAGAGGTCCCGAGTTCGAAACTTGGTCAAGGTGACTTACCTGGATAAGGTTTTTTATGTGATTTTTCCCTTATCCTTCAAAACGGATGTCGGGTAACTCTAAGCTCCATGTGCCCTGGATTCATTTCAGCATCATTTCACCCGTGCCCGCCTCAGTAGCCTAGATGGTAGCATGTCTGCCTCACTTTCAAGGGGTACCAAGTTCGAATCTCGGTCAGGGTGAGTTACCTGAATAAGGTTTTTTCCGAGGTTTTCCCTTATCCTTACAGAGGAATGACGTGTAGCTCTAAGCTCCATGGACCCTGGACACATTTGAGCATCATTTCACCCATTTTATCACCGTCCGATATGACTTAACGTTGGAAAATATAAATTACAACAACAACAAAAAAGAACCAAAAGTGGGCACCGCAATAGGAAAATGGCATGGAACTTAATAATTATAACATCTAAGACGATACTCCACACCACATAGATCCTCCCATGACGTATGAAAGTTTGCAGATAAATTTTTATTTGTTTGGTCATCATCTGCATGCCTGTCTCGGTAGCGTAGATGGTAGACCTCACGTGCAAGAGGTCCCGAGTTTGAATCTCGGTCAGGGTGAGTTATCTGGATAAGGTTTTACCGGGGTTTTCCCTTATTCTGAAAGGCGAATTTCAGGTAAGTCTAAGCTCTTTGGACCCTGGACTAGTTTTAACATAATTTCACTCATGTTATTCATCGTCCCATAAAACTTATGGTTGGAGGACATAAATTACAAATATATATATATATATTATGTGCAGTAACATAATGCTGAATTTATACATTTGTTTCATACCCTGGGTCTAGTTCTCATAACTGTTGGTCATAATTAAAGTCAGTATCTTTTTTAAAACGTTTGCAACGCTTAATAATGTAATACGAATAACAGATAATATGAATGAGTATAAACATTTAAATTAACTGTGTTTAATTAAAGGGTTTTTCTCTTTCTTTTTTATCTATTCATTTTCAAATTTAACGTCCTTTAACATGAGGTCATACCGGAAATGAATAAATGGGGTTCCTTGAGCTCAGATTACCAAACTTTCTTCTTCACAAAAAAGGAAAACCGTGAAGAAATAAAACTATGACGTACTAAATCGCATGACTTTACCTACCTATTCTTCAAAAAACTATTCTTGCAGAACATTCTACTATCAACTACATGCAAAACCGAGATAATCATTTATAGAAATGATTTTATTTCATTTCCCTTGTAGGCACAGTGGGAATAGAGGAATACAGCTGACTTTAACAATAGTCAAATTTTCTAAGAGCTGCTATTTGTGCGATGGATTCATATGACAAATGAATTCAAGCTGTTTGACTAAAGAGCCGAGTTTTGATATCCATTCACATAAATGAGGGAAACTGCTTAAAAAGGCTCTTCACATATATGTGTAAATTTCTGCTCAAGTCAAAGGCTGAGGATATTATGACTGAAAAACAAGTGAATAAATATACTAAACTACATTCCGATACAGGTAATACAGAACTCCATATATACCATTTGCATATAAGTCGGTCGATTTAGAAATGACAGGCTAAAAAGTTTGATCTTATGCCTGTATCGCTCCGCCAAAAAGAACAAGAATGAAGATGTTTACGCTTCCTTGTATGTATATATCCTTGATCCTAAAATTCTTCGTATGCAATCGTGCCTTATTTGCAACAAATAATGCAATTCACAGAATAAACACTAGACAAAATATCCCAGTGCTAAACTTACTTGCTTCCAGAAAGGTGTGCATTATGAAACTATCAAAATATTTGGTGCACTTCCTAATGTTCTTAAAGAAAAAATTGATAATTTCGGCGATTTTGAAAAAGCTGCCAGAGAGTACCTTTGCTCAAAACCTTTTTACTCTGTATAAGATTATCTGAATGACAAATTATCCTGATAATGCTTCTGTTGCTCTGTAAGTAGTATCAAACTGTTCCAATGACAAATCATTACTAATAAATATTTGATGCAAGTTGAAAATTTATTTTTAATGTATATGTATTTAATAAATAACAAGAATAGTATCCATTGCAAAAAGGTTGAGACGTAATGGCATAAACCAAGTGAAAGCTGGTTTAAAAAGTGTTTGATTTTGTATCATATATAATTATCCCTGCTTTGTTTGCCATAATGTTGTTCGTATTGCCTGTATACTATCATATGTGTCTTATTTTAACTTTTGTACATATATATGCTATTAAACTTTATACCTCTAGACATGTTCAATGTTCACAGCCTTTTATGGCTACAAGTGAACCTACTGAAGGCAAATCAATCTAATCTAATCTATCTTTCTGAGAAAATCAGGAACAGATTATGTTTCGCATAAAGGTTTATCATCTATTTTGATTAGATGTGGTGTATCTTAAGCACTAGATAATGAGCTAAGTACATATGTATTTTTTAATTGTGTGAAGTTAGCTTTGAAGTGTTTACATACTTATTGAATTTTACAAATTGATTTTTTAACGATATTTAAAATCCTATTGAAGATTCTCATTTTCCTTAGAAGTGTAAAAAGTATTTAGCAATGTTTCCTTTGGATGAGGAATATCCTGTTTCGTAGATTTATAACGCCTATAATTCTGAGGTTACCAAAGAGACCTGTGAGCAAAATTAACCTGTATTTTAAGCCCAACACAGTATGGAACGCAGAGAACCATAGCAGTTATATTTACCAAAGCGTAATATTACATTCATTTTCTCAATTTTTCCATAGAAGTTATATGTAATATACTCTTATTTTAGCACATTGTCCTCCTTTAGTGACTGCACATATTCAGGTAAAAGGTAGATCTTTATCTGTGGTATAATGAAGCACAGTCCACAACAGGTTTCAGCTATTATGCGAAAATGCAATTCGGAAGAAATACTCTGAGCGCTTCGCTGTTATTGCTCTGACGTCATTATTCTTAAACACCAAGGGACCTGTTTTTTACAAGATTTAACTTGTTTTCATTGTCACAAGCAATCTGAGTTTTCCGCCTAATCGGAAACTAGATGGTGACTTTTGTCAAGAGTTCATATCACCTGTGAATTCATATCACCTTTTTACATTCAGAGAAAAAATTTATCAATACCCCGTATTGTCATTAATATACCGAACTATGCACCGATTATTTATTTTAATTTTATTGTTTGGTTATTTGGTTTGTTTATTCACTGATTGGTATAATTATTTCTTTATTTAATTCTATATTTATGTATTGGTGTATTAATTGATTTAATTATGCCTTTATTTAATTACATATTTATTTGCTTGTTTAATTAATGGGTGATATTTGCATTACAGTTTATCAGTTGTCGGCGATCTCTTTGACAGATTTTGAAATATTGGGTCGATTTTGTGACGTCATTCATGTCGGTATCCTGTAAGGGCAAAGAAGGGGTGTGGTCTACAGGTGTGAAAACATGTGTAGTCCATTTAGCACTATTGTTATCTAACTAGTGGCGGCTCATTTGAGAGATTTTAAAATATTGGGTCGATTCTGTGACGTCATTCATTTCGGTATCTTTTAAGGACAAAGAAGGGCTGTGGTCTAGAGGTGTGAAAACATGTATATACCAATTAGCGCTATTGTTGTCTAATTAGTGGCGGCTCCTTTGAGAGATTTTAAAATTTTGGGTCAATTCTGTGACGTCATTAATTTCGGGATTTTGTAAACTCAAATGGGAGGTGATAATTGCATTATATTTTCTTATTATTTGTTGGGGATATCTTTGAGAGGTTTTACAGTACTGTGCCGTCTTTGAGTCGATTCTGTGACGTCACTGTTGGTCGCGTGCCGGATGAGCGTGGCCATGACGTCATTCTTGACGTCTGCCATTTACAGGTGTGTCTGTGACGTCATTCATGTCGGTATTATGTAAGGACACAGAGGCGAAGGTAGTTGGTTAATAATAGCGCTATTGTTATCATATTAGTGGCAGCTCTTTTGAGTGATTTTAAAATGAAGTTACTCTACTGCTGATATTTTATTGATTTTTTTGCCTTGGAGTTATACTCTTCATGGACACGAACAAACACGCATACACACAACCGAAAACACACCCTCACACAAACACACATACACACTTTCTAAAACTGCTTTACATTTTTAGGGAACTTCAAATCGTGTATTTCCAATGAAATCTCCGTATCGAATCATCGGTTATAAAATTCCATATCTATGTACTTGATATGGAAAGTAAATAAAACGTTTCCATTGATAACCGTTTTCTTTAAATCTTATGAAAGTAATTCCTAAGGTGTTAGTGAGAAAAATACATAAAAATGTGTGAAATATGAGAGAAACAAGCTTTAAGCAAACTTAATGTGTTAGCAACATTAAAACTGTAATGTGCAGGGAGTTTTAAATAATGATGAATTTAGTGAACAAATATACAAATAAAATTAAAAGGTCTAAAAAGGTTTACGTGTGTTTCTAATGCTTTTATCCTAAATAATAAATAGTTAATGACGCCATAGTGCCTTGTAGTAATTTCACTGCTGCTATTTAGGCGGAGATTTTCTTTGTAACTCAAGTTACATAAACATGACGTTTCCCTTTAAAGTCCGAAGCATTTTTCCTGGGACATAAGCGAAGTCTAAAGACTAGCCCACCCATTGAGAAGAGGGTTTCTGCCTGACCCATTTCCTTTTCCTCCACAAGAAGAGCTTGGCTCCATGCTGAATGCTGATGACCTTCCCATCTGCAGGTTTTTCTCAAATTAAAAGTCGAAACCTCCTCCTCGCCATGTCTGGGGCAAGTAAAACTTCTCTCATTGGAAGTGAGGCGGTCCTTGCCCGTTAGGTACCTCGTTGAGCCCTCCCGTTACTCAACACCTCATATGTGACGATATGTGATGGGTGAGGACTACGAATGAGAGGTTTCCAACAGGTCGGGGATTTTCTCAGGGTTGATCTGCATGAATTATCTCTTTTGGGTTTCAGGGGTGGGTGCGTCCGGACAGGGTATGGGTATTATCATGTAGAAGACAGCACGACCGTTGAATGTCAAGTTTATTGATATACGTAGTCCTCTCCACTCGTCACCGTTACCTTGGTGTTATGTATGTATCTGTGTACGCATTGTTTGTAAACGTCGAGGGCATTACTTCGTGCATTCGCGAACACGGACTTTGATGAATGTTCAGTACTTGTGGTCCCTTTCATTTGCCGAAACAGAGTATTCGCGAACACGGACTTTGATGAATTTTGGTTACTTGTCGCCCGCTTCACTCGCCGAAACAGAGTGATTTTCCTAGCGACGATCAAACGTCGCCCTTGCCCAAATTTCCCCTTCCTTTCGCCAAACTTTGGACACTTTCGAGGTCATGTGACCGGTTATTTGTTTCTGATAGGTTGTGTTTCATCCCTACTAAAAGCAATTTCTCGTGTCTGAAACGTGTATTCTATGCGATTCTCACTTTCCCACAGTCAAGCTAATTAATGCATAAGCATGTTTAAAAATGTGTATGTCAAATCCCGGTGCCTATTCTATCATCACGTAGCATGTACAGGTCAAGACATGGACTGGGGACGAGGGTCTACCCTTCGACAATGCCAGCTTTGTCGGCAAGCAGCACAATGAAAGTACCTGTGAGGAAGGTGTTCATTCACCTCGCTGTTTGGGTTCTCGTGCTTTCGATAATATATATCGGGATTGTTATGACAATCTTATCCCTAACAGGGACGGTATCATATGCCCTTCTGATAATTTAGAACAGGGCTTTTATATTAAAAGTCACTTTCGAAATTGTCAGAATATCCCATCATTGTGTGAGCTGGTTGGTGTATGCGTGTATGTATAGTAAGATATGCGTCGTCAGTAGTGAACGAGTGGAGGTAGTTACATATTAACTTATACAATACGTTACATAT
Source organism: Mantis religiosa (assembly GCA_030765055.1). NCBI lineage: Eukaryota > Metazoa > Arthropoda > Insecta > Mantodea > Mantidae > Mantis > Mantis religiosa. The sequence goes on from CM060950.1 coordinate 229,257,065, forward strand.
AGTACACAAACACAATATTTCTTAAAACTATAACCAGATATCTCATCAACATATAACTTATGGATATTATTTAATCACATTCCTCATTCATATTTTTGTACAAATATTGTAGTCTCCTCCTGGCGGACGTTTAATCATTTCACTCACTGACTCACTCACTACACCCACAAAACTGCAGTGTCCTGGTTTTCCAGTTCTCTTAATGTCACTTCTGACTCTACATATACATTCTATCTACTCTCTATTTGTTTGTTTTTTGTTTTATTTACATTGTATCTATCACTTCACACTAGCATTCAGGTATCTATATTTACATGTGATTCTTATCATTTTAGCATTCATTCCTATATTGATGACCCCTTCAGTTACACTACTACCTTCATTAACATTCCTAGAATTCCACCCACTTTGTTCATAACCCTTTTCTTATGGCGAATTAAGTAAAAACAATGGCGTCCACAACAATTGGTTTCACACACCTTGTTTCAACCTTGTTTGCATCCAGATGTATGTGTACATACACCTCTTTTACTGCTATCACAACCTAAAGCTAACACATATTTACATATACTTCACATTTCTTTTTCTTTTATTCCCATAACACAGTTACCTTCGTTCAATGTACCTGGTACTTTCTGTTTTCGGACACAATTGTAATCCTATGACGTAAGGTGATCAATGAAAGAAAGAAAAAATGAAATAAACAGCCTGTGAGGAAATCCTCTTTTCTTCCTTGTTATTTAATGTCAAATTACAATGAGGGGACTTGGGGTGTCATGCGAATATCATGTTGTCGCATCTGCCAAGCGGTTCTCCTGTTCGAACTCTACCGGTCTCACACCAACCCGTTCAATGCTTAGTGGAGGTGCTTATTTATTTAGGTGTATTCGCTTCCCTATAGGGACGTAATGCACTGATGTGGTATTTGCCAATGGGTTTACCCGTTCTTATATCTTGTAGTATGTAGGTTCTATCTCCTATTTGACCAGTTATCTTGACTGTCCCTTCCACAATAAATTTAATGTTTTGTAAATATTTTTTGCTAATGAGGATTTATCGAAATTCCTTACTAGTATTTTGTCATTGATTTGTGGCTCCCATTTATGTAAATACCTTTTCTGTTTGGCACGCCTTTTGTCTGCTTTATTCTTTGTGCGCATAAATGCCTTTCCTATCCTTTCAGCATCGCACTCAGGTATACGTGGTAAAGAGGCTGGTACTCCACTGATAACCGGTTCGAGTGGCCTCACTGTCATCAGCTGGACAGGTGAATAACCATGGTTTGTGTTGATTGAGTTTTTCATGAGCGATTCTATATAAGGTAGATACTCGGGCCACGTCGTATGCTTCATGTGGCATATTATTCTGAGAGAGGCATTTAAATCTCGCATTACTCTTTCGCATGGGTTAGAATTCGGGTGGTAATTGCTGATATGGTAAATCTTTATATTTGCATCCTGTAGTTTGGTTAGAAATTTTCGGCCGTGATGCACAGAAGCATTATCTACGAGGATTGCCTTCATTTTACCATACTTCTGAGCGTAATCTTTTACTATTTTGTCCGCGCAGGTCGCACTTGTTAACTTTTTCATGGGGTATAATTTTACAAATTATGACATCACATCAACCAATACGAAGATATACTTTAAGCCTGCCCTTGCTGTCGGTAAAGTTCCGTGGGAGTCAACAGCTACTAGCTCCAAAGGGAATTGTCTTAATATTGCCTGAGGAGGTCGGTCAAATCGTTTATTAAGCGGTTTTGCTCTTTGGCACAAATCACAAGTTGCGACAAACGCTCTTACTTTCCTACCTATCTTTAGGAGGTATAAGTGTTCGGAGATAACTAGGCTCGTCCTCTCCACCCCTGCATGAATTAGTGCAACACGGTAGGCTTCTATAATTAGTGCTTCCAGAGCTGCTGGAACGTATGCTTTCCATGCTGGGGCATGCTTATCTACTAGCTTGTAAATCACGCCTTCCATTTTTCCAAACCGCGTTTTGTTCTCAGGACAGATAGGTGGCACGTTCTCCCATATTGCAGCTAATTTGCTGTCTTCCTGTTGATATTTCTGCAACAATTTCATTTCTTTTGCGACGCGGTTATTTAAATGTAAGTCTAGCTTCAATATTTTCACCTCTCTTTGAGAGCGTCCTATTGTTTCCGGAAGGTTCTCTCCTACTTTAATGCTGGATAGTAGGTCGCTGAAAACGTTAATGCTCGCTGGGATATGCCTGATGTCTACGTTGTAGGACATTATTTCATGGATGTAACGCGATAGCTTACTACGGGTCATTTTGCAGTTCTTTATAAACGATAAGCTTATATGATCCCTGTACACTATGATTGGTTTATTGTATATGTAATGTTTGAATTTCTGAATTGCAAAGAATATTGCACCAATTTACTGTTCGGTCACGCAGGCAATCGGTTCCGTTCGGCTTAAGGATTTGGATTCCGTTGCAATTAGGCGCTTTTCGCCATCTTGGGAGACTTGTGCTAGGATGCAGCCATACGCTATCATTGAAGCATCGGTGTATATAAGAAATGGTAAGTTCATTCTCGGACGTGTGAGGAGAATGGAGTTGCTGAATAAATCTTTTAATCGTTGGAAGACTGGCTCTTCCACGTCAGACCACCGCCATTTTGTATTCGTAACCAACAAAGCTCTAAGCGGTGCTGTCTCCTTGGCGTAATTTATAAGGAATCTACTTTGATAACCTAAAATGCCTAGAAACTTTTTTACTTGTTTGACGTTTTTCGGACGCGGTATATTTAGTACTGCTTCGATTCTCTCCTTGTCTGGTGATAAACGTTCTCCTGAAATTACGTAGCCTAAAAATTTCACCCATTTTTCAAAAAATTTACACTTTTCCCAATTTAGTGTCATGCCACAATTTTTTAATTTGTTAAACGCGATTTCCAAATGGTCAAGGTGTTCGTCGGAGCTCAAGTCATGAATTAATATGTCGTCCACATATTGAGAAATGTATCCTTCCGATTGTGTACCGAATATGGTGTGCATGGCTCTTAAGAAACCACTTCCAGATACGCTCAGTCCAAATGCACAACGACGAAATTGATAAACTCTTCCCTGGTGGATGAATCCTAAATATTTCCTGAGTGTTGGCGCAATTTCAATTTGTATGTAAGAATTAGTTAAATCAAGTGACGTGAACCATCGCTGCCTTCCAATACCAGCGTGGATTTCTTCGATATTTTCTGTGCGCATAAGATCTAGGACTATGTACTGATTTAATATTCGTGCATCAACTGTCAATCTCACTGTCCCAACTTTTTTCTTTACGATACACAAAGGTTGTATATATGGAGTGTCTGAAAACCATATAATTCCTTGTTCCAACATCTCGTCAATTTTTTTAGACACCGCGTCTTTCACGGCCAAAGGGATCATTCTGCACTTGTGTCGCATTATTGGCATTTCTGCTATTTCAAATGAATACTGATATGCGTTGCATAAGCCTGTACGGTATGAGAAAATTTCTCTGTGTGTCAATATCATCTGGTATAGGCGTTCCTGTTGTATTTCACTCAACTCGGTTAACCCTCTGATGTGAGTTTTTACCTGCCTGGAGAAGGGTTCTCTCTTCCTCTCAACGTTCACTGTTGTTTCCCTTTCGACACCTGCTGCCCCTTCCACGTCATTGTACTCCACCACGTCTTTTACATTCTGTGCCATTAACCTAATTATCTCGCCACAATATCCTATATTTACTAGTTCAACGAAAAATTCTTCGTTTTGAATTTCTTCCTCTTCAGGTAAAAACATGTTATCCTGTGACACAGAGGTAAATGGTATTTGAGTTTTTACGCCTGCTATGGTAAATGTGGCCTGCGACTGCTCGTAATCAATGACAGAGTACAGTGCGTTTAATAGGTCACTTCCGATAATTATATCGGTAGCTAGGCCTTTTACCACGAAACATACAAAATCTACGCCATATCCGTTTATTTTTGCATTTATTAAAATCTGCTGCGAAATCCTTTGTTTAGTTTTGCCGATAGCACCCGTACACACTACATTTTTGACTGGGAGGGACTGCAATTTTATGCCCAAATTAATTAGTTGATTGTAAAAATTCTCGCTGCAGACCGTGACTGAAGATCCCGTATCTAATATAACTTGGAAAACCCTGTCTGCCATTTCGGCAGTTATTCTTGGAGCTTCCACTGTTTCTTGGTTTACTATAAATTCTGCGCAACCGATAGTTCTGTTTGAGTACAATTCAGAATTTTGTGTCTTCTCCCTGGAACAATTGTTTACATGTACGTCACTTTGTGTTGCTATATCATTATCATTAGTGTCCCCTATAGACTGAGAGCTCTGGGTGGCTTCTAATCGTGAAGGATGCGGAGACTCCATACGTCCCGTATCTAGTTTTCCGGTGGCGTCAGGGTTCGAACCTGAGTCGTGTGTGCCTGAGAATGTACATAGTTCGTGTTGACTCTGTTGGATGGGGGTGTTGGTGGGCGTGGCACCTCTCTCTCACGTGTCATATCAGCGTTTGTATTTGTTGTATTCAAGGGACTTCTTGGTCGATGGGTTGGCCTAGCATATTCGTTATGGAAACTTCTACGTGGGTTTCCCCGGTTCGTTCCTCCTCGCCTGTTGAATGACATGTACTGGATAGGGTAGTTATATGTGGGCCGATTATGGGTGTAATTCGTTCTCTCATTCCTCTCTCGTCGGTCGTATGGCCTGGAGGTTCTCTGTATATTGGACCAGTTCGCGTCAATATGCCTGTTTGAGGTCCTTCTGCCCTCATCCCATCATTATTTTGCCTAGTGGGATGAGTACTTGTTCTGTACCACGAGACTGGCTCTTTTATTTGCGATTCATGACCCTATAATGCTGCCAATAATTCAATGGCCTCGCGGAGGGTTTGGTGCCTGGCAACAACTAAATGGTGACGAATCATATTTGGGTAATGTCGACATATGGCACTAATAAAGTCATGCTCAGAAAGGGGAGGATCAAGTAACTTGTTCAGCTGACCCAATCTTAAGAAGTAGTCAGTCATGGATTCGTTGTTAACACGCTGATATCTCCCGTTATTAATCTGACTGCGAACGTTGTACTGAGCAACCGCATTCCAATATTTCTGTAGGAATGCAATTCTAAAATGTTCGTACTGCGCCAAGTCTCCGATCGTTAAACGAAACCAGCTTAGAGCAGAACCAGATAAGCTCCTCTGTACTATGATCATTTTGTAATTGTCGGGTATCCCTCTCAACGCGAAGTAAGACTCAATATCACTGATAAACTGTTTCCCGTTGTCGCGAGCGCTGTCAAACGTTGGCAAAGGAAGTTCATTGAAGAACTTCATGTGTATAGGGGGAGATGGACGTGTCTCAGTACCTTGAAATTGGTAACTAGTGTTAGGAGATGACAATGGAACGCTTACATGATCGCTCACTCTTCCCTCGACACTTATACCACTACCTGAGGTTACGGGCACCGTTGAGGCATGGCACTGTAGATTACTGGCTTCGTGCCTCTCAGTTACAGCAATTTCCTTTGCCTTTTCTTGCAATTTATCATACTGGGTGGCAAATACGTGTGTCATTTCTTCCCTTACTTTGTTAATTTCGCTAAGATTTAAGCTTTGATTTTCAACCATTACAGCTTTCACTCTCTCTAGTTCTGTACTAATTACTCGTTCCAATGCTTTATGTGTCTCATCCATAGCGACACATGTGGTTTTTGCCTCAGATCTTATTTGTTCTAAATTATTTCTTAAAGCTACATCCATTGTCTCACTGATGCTGCCAACTTCGTTTATACACTCAGATTTTATCTGGTTCATTTTTACCTGCGTGGATCCCAGTTCACTCCTTATGGCACTTACTCCTATTTGTAAGGTATCTCTGACGCGATTAACCTCACCCACTACGCTATTCAGTTGTTTCTCTAACTGAGAGCTTAGCTCACATTGTTTCTCTGTACGCTTAGCTTCCTGTTCCCTAAGTTGTTGACTTAACCTTAGCTCCATTTCAGTATTTTGCGCTATTATTTTACTGTCTAATGTGCTAACTTTAGCTGTCATCTCATTAGCTTGTGCTGTGATTTTACTGTCTAAGGTATTCATTTTTTCTATCAGCTGAAGCATTAAGCTATTCATACTGCTTAGTCCTGGGTCGGCAAGGGGAGGAGATTGCTCTGCTATTCTAAGTTCTGCTTCTGGGACTATTTCTACGTTAGCTTCCGTATCACCAAATACGCTATTCTCTACCATACATCTATCATCTGCCATTTCGTTATTTTTACTTATTACTTTTCTATTCCTAAGTATCATTTACATAAAATTACTGCCTCGTTTCTGGAAGAAGTGAAAACATTTTTTTTCACTGTATTCTGTTCCCTATTACTGGCAGCATCAGCTTGTTTAAGCATAAATGGTTTAGCACAAGATTACAAGATTATTAGTATACAACTGAGATTGGTTGCACTTACTCGTTGATGTCCGTATCCGTCGTTAGGGTAATCCTGGGTAGGGGAATAGCACTGGTTTGACACTTTCACTGGGGGATATAGGTTGTTGTTTCCTGGGGCTGTTCTGCTGGTGATGGCCGCTGTGTTGTCTCCGTCGTCGACTTCCGCCGGTGTTCCAGAACTCGAACTCCGTTGCGTCTGTTGTTCTCCGTGGATGTTGTAGTTTCCCTGCCACGTCGGTCAGAACTCCAACACAAGCATACTGGTTGGCACTTTATGATGTTGTCTCATAGTTCTGCAGTCATACCCATTGATCACGGCTTCGAAGAAATACTCTTTAGTCGCCAAAAACTATGACATCATATTCAGTACTACATGATCCAGGTTGCTCGCCAGATGGTCACTGGTACAGTCCGGACTTCGAAAACCACGTTGGGTGCCAAATTATGTGGCGGTCCTTGCCCGTTAGGTACCTCGTTGAGCCCTCCCGGTACTCAACACCTCATATGTGACGATATGTGATGGGTGAGGATTACGCATGGGAGGTTTCCAACAGGTCGGGGATTTTCTCAGGGTATATCTGCATGAATTATCTCTTTTGGGTTTCAGGGGGTGGGTGCGTCCGAACAGGGTATGGGTATTATCATGTAGAAGACGCCACGACCGTTGAATGTCAAGTTTATTGATATACGTAGTCCTCTCCACTCGTCACCGTTACCTTGGTGCTATGTATGTACCTGTATACGCATTGTTTGTGAACGTCGAGGGCATTACTTCGTGCATTCGCGAACACGGACAATGATGAATGTTCAGTACTTGTGGTCCCTTTCATTTGCCGAAACAGAGTATTCGCGAACACGGACTTTGATGAATTTTTTTTACTTGTCGCCCCCTTCACTCGCCGAAACAGAGTGATTTTCCTAGCGACGATCAAACGTCGCCCTTGCCCAAAGTTCCCTTTCCTTTCGCCAAACTTTGGACACTTTCAAGGTCATGTGACCTGTTACTTGTTTCTGATAGGTTGTGTTTCCTCCCTACTAAAAGCAATTTCTCGTGTCTGAAACGTGTATTCTATGCGATTCTCACTTTCCCACAGTCAAGCTAATTAATGCATAAGCATGTTTAAAAATGTGTATGTTAAATCCCGGTGCCTATTCTATCATCACGTAGCATGTACAGGTCAAGACATGGACTGGGGACGAGGGTCTAACCTTGGACAATGCCAGCTTTGTCGGCAAGCAGCACAATGAAAGTACCTGTGAGGAAGGTGTTCATTCACCTCGCTGTTTGGGTTCTCGTGCTTCCGATAATATATATCGGGATTGTTATGACAATGTTATCCCTAACAGGGACGGTATCAGAAGCCACTTGTTCCCTAGTCCCGCCAGATTCATTTAGGGGCCGTCACGTGACCAGTCCCGAAGAGATTAAACAAATACCCCGCTGGTGTTGCAGATTAACTCAGGCTCGTAAAGAAGAGTGATGAGTTGCGACTCCAGGAAATAGGAAATTCCTTGGCAACCGAGAAAAAGAAACCGCTGAAGTTAACTTTTGGAACGCTCTATTGGAAAGACGAAAAGGTCAACTTTATGTAATGTAATCAAAGATGAATGCCTAACTTTTAACTTAAGTGTAAGGTATTTCAAAGCTTGCAGGTAAAATTGCGACATTTCAAAATCAAATAAGATGAATTCAAGCTGCCTAGAAGACTGCAATTGGGGCTGGCCCCGCAGCTCAGTCGGTAGGGCACCTGCCAGCCATTCTAGCGTTCCCGGGTACTATTCTCGGCGGTGGCGGTGGGGGTGGGGCATTTTCTTTGACGAAGATAATTCCTAATCTTCCCCAGAGTCTGGAAGTATGAAAATGTGCGAGTGATCTAATGATCTAATGATTAAAACCCAAAAAATTCGGGTTAACACTTTTGGTATGTTCCAAAGGAGAACGGCCTCCGATATAAAATGACTTCAATTGTTTTGGAATATTTCACTTTATGTTAAGCCAGATAACTGCTCACCAATTACTCACAACCATGAGAAACAGGTGTTCAGATGTAGTAAGGCCCCCCCTAACTGCTGAAGTTGAAGGTTGAGTTTCCGATATAAAGACTTTTGTAAATATGTAAAACAAAATCCTCATGGGTTTTTCTTTAGATTCCTTAACAAACTACTATACATATGTACTTCATATCAATCAAACTAAACATTTGTAGAAATTGCTTAAATGCGTATTTCCTTGTAGTTATTTGAGAATATTGGAACAGAGAAGGCTGAAATGATATTAAAATACCTCCAATAAATATTGTGACACTGTGGGTTCGTAGAATTAAAAGATAGAGTTGCAGAAATTAAAAATCGCCTTTATTTTCGTAGAAATACTCTTATAGATTACAGCAGCTTTACGTTACATACACCATCAGTCTTCCAAGGTCGATGAAAGTAACAAACCGTGACAGCTGATTACATTAGCTCTCGTTACAACAACACTCTTTTTACACAACTACTGCTTACTACTCTTGTTTACAACAACCGTTTCACAACTACAACTGCCTCTTGGCCAATCGTCGCCTCTTTAAATACTTCACAGATAATTGCTAGATGATTCGCAAATAAACCAGAACGCGAACAATCTCTATCAGTCCAGAAGCAACTAGAAATTTCCATTTATCTCAGTTTTTCTTTTTGTTTTGGCAGAACCTTATCTGCCTGTTATCTGTGTCCGCGGGATCTCGGTTTTTTTTACACTGCCCTCCTATCAGTTTCTTTTGTGTATAAAGGCCACGCGACCGTAGATACGGGTTCGCGAAAACATTGTTGCCGAGGCATTGTTGGTTGGTGCTGCGGAGCGCTGTGCGCTTGCCGAGAAGGAGACAGAAAATGCGGCACAGAGCTAGACGCTTGTCGAAAGAGAGAAAGAGACGGATAGATGTCTGGAAGTTTCGTCTTCTCTGATGCGTCTCGATTGATACGGAGCATTCCACTAATTTCTAGAAACAATGACTGGAGGTATAAACGCGCCGCGGTTGTCAAAGCGAAGTCAGTTGCTAGCTGAGAACTATCAATCATTTGTGTGTGTGTGTGTGTGTGTGTGTGTGTGTGTGTGTGTGTGTGTGTGTGTGTGTGTGTGTGTGTGTGTGTGTGTGTGTATGTGTGCAGCTGTGAACTGGACCTTTGATATCTTTCACTTGTTTAGGTGTTGCAATTAGCCTTAAAGGCTACTGTTTGTATGATTCGTTATATTTAGAGACTGTAAGGTGTGTACAAAACGTCTTTCTGCTGAATTAAAGAAAATTTTATATTTCATTAAACAAGGCTTTTAATTCTACTATATTTTTCTCGCTAAGCAAAGGCTTTTGTTTTCCACTGCCTTTGTATTACCAAGAGAAAAAATGGAGAAACAAACATAAACTGTGTGCTTAATCGAATTGCCTATATTTTACGGTTTACTACCAGTTAGGGTAAAGTCGATCAGAATGAAGAAGACTTCAGGGGCTTTTGCTAGAAAGCGCAAGTATACATTAATTTTACACAAAAATATCTTAAACGCGCCATATTTCAACCAACATCGTTAGTCACTTTTGAGAAAATAAATATGTTTGAAACATTGTCCACATAAGGAATATTCTGGGCTGAAGGATTTTTCTTGAAAATCTTCGTGGCAATCCTTGAAAGAAGGGGAACTTTAATACCAATTTTGTTATTTGACTAGCTCTCAGTTTACATTTTTCTGTTCCTCCGCCAGAAAAAGCAAATAAAACAAGGAGGTAACACAAACCCTCGTGCAGTCGTCCGGCGTTTGTGGAGAGCACTTGGAGCTGCTTCTTACCTGCTTGTCAGCAACCACTTGGTTCTATAGTTCTACATACTTTGTAGTGTAATAGTTTGAATAAAGTTAATTTATAGCGAATTGCTTAAGAATTCTTATGACTGTTACCGTAATATCCAAACTTGTGTGGAATGCAATACTGTGACGGAGTGGCGTTGGCCATGTTTATCAGAAGGTCGCCGTCGGGCAATCGGAACCGTAAAAGGATATGCAGCGCACTAGGCCAGAGGAAACACGGTAGGCGAGCGTTATTTTCAGGTAATTAGAATATTTCAGAAGGTTCACCTTCTCTAACGTTCCAGAAATGTGTGGAAACATCCAATCGGTATGTATACAAGTGTTGTCGCATGTCTTGGGAGGTCTGGTGAAGCAAATTAATCAGAATGGCAAGTGACTGAGTTTGTGAGTGAATGAGTGAGTGAGTGAGTGAGTGATTCAGTGAGTGAGTGAGTGAGTCTAAAAAAGCGAGTAGTTGAGCGAGTCAGTCGGAAAGTGCGCTTCTGGTGCGACAGAAGGTGCTGCGTTTCGATCGCGTTTGTGATGGCTATGGTACCTGCAGTGAGTGCCATTATTGGAAATGATTCCAGAAGTGATCGACTCCCCAAACGAGTTTGTGTCTGGAAGACGTCCGGTGTAGTTCACTGTGCCTCTAAGTCACGGAAGAAAGTGAAATGAATATGAAAGAAGTGAAACAGCAGCATGAGTTCAGCGGTGTCAGGAAATATTCACCGAGATTATAGCGTGATAGTGAAAACTGCCTTAAGTGATAGTTCCAGAAACTTCACGAAGTCACAGAACCTCTCTAGCCACTAGGTACTGGTACAGTGTATAAAGGGGCCGGCCCTCGTTGCCATGGTCGTTAGAGCGTACGTCTCTTGCGTTCCGCCGCGTAGAGTGTCGCGGGTTCGAGCCTCGCCTTGGGCATGGGTGTTTATGTGTATATGTGTGAAACTTCAGTAAACAGACAGTAAAATGAAGGTAAACAATAAAAAAGGTTAAATAAGGGAAAAAAGAATATATATATATATATTGTCTCGTCCAATATGACTTAACGTTGGAGGACGTAAACTACTATATATATAGTCACCTAATTATTGGAAGGCCCGACCTGCTAGCGGCTGGGAGGGCGGCAGGGGGCATTTAGACCACGCCTACCCGTTTATCTTATAGCGCTAACAAGGGGATGGTTGGAAAAACATCATTAGCCATCTCTTTCCCCTCCCCCGGACGTCTGGAGCAGTCGGGATGATTCATTGAACAGCGAGACTTCCAGAAACAGCGATCTTCCTATAAAAGAGGGCTGCAGTTGACGAGTCAGTTCAGTTCTTGGCGAGCAGCTGGAGGAGTGCCGTGCTAGTGAACGGACTGGAAGACTGTGTACGTGTATTAGAGGAGTTGTACGTAATTCTGAGAGTAGAGTGGACCTGTGACAGACGAACTGGCCAATTGTAACTGTGTACGCTACGTAATTCTGTGTAATCGGCAAATGTTCCAACTGTAATTCGGTGGAAAAAAGAACATTTTTGAGTTTGTGCAATTGGACTTTTAATTTCACGAACCCACAAAGTCACAATTCATAAATTAAAATTTCAAAAATGGAGGGATAGATATGAATAAGCAGGGGATATTGGATCACATTATAGGTACAGTTAGAAGTGTTAAAGATTAAGCTATAGGTATTTGAATGGTAATATTATATCATGGCTCTTAAGGAGTTGCTAAGCTTCAAAAAATTAAACCAGCGAAATTAACGTTTTTAATTACCTCTTGAATAGAGAGGTTAAATGAAGGGGAATGATTAAAGGTTTGCATGTTGGATTCCCTCCTAGTGCATGTTGGAGTTTCAGGGAGTAGATCCAGTAAGGGAAATGCTATGTATGGTATACACTCTTGTTGAGTGGGCCTTTTATACGGATTTCCTCGGAACATTTTCCACTAACTGTGCTCCACGTAACATAAAAACCAAGGATTGGCGATAGCGTTTAAAGAGCTAAACGATAATTAAATGTTTCCATTGTTCGAGTAGGAAGAGCAGTTGAATCGATGTCGAGTTAGGCGCATGTAGACAAAAGTAAACGAGGATCAATTTGAACACTGGAGTGGTTAAACACTGTGGAGAGTTATCATCGATTCAAGAAAGGCGGGCCTCAACAGCAAGAAAATGGATTTGCTATTACGACTGACGAGCCTTTCCTTTCGCATTTAGTGCATGTCTCAGTAAGTGACCAATTACGTCTACACGTACTCGGATAAGAAACCCGCACACGATTTTGTAACAGAATGCTGGTTCAGCTAAGACATCTTTTCAAAATTCATTTAGGAAAACTTTTATTCCTTCAAACCATTTTAAAATGTATTTAAGGCCAGCTTTTACCATTGTATCATTATTTTATGTAAAGTTCTATTTTCTGAACCCTTTTTAAAGTTTATTTAGACAATGTTCTATTTTTTGAAGCCATGAAATTTTTGTGGAAACTACGGACTAACTAACGGTGTCAGCATATAAGCTTAGCAAAATAAAGTTACAAATAATTTAGGAATTTCAAGGGTTCAAACTATACGATTGCCTTTCAAGGCAAATGCAGTAGAACATAAAAGTATGTGTTGCACTCACATGACTTTCTCGAATCTTGTAGAAACATTTCTACAAACATTTCTTCTCCAATCTACTTCATGTTAATTAAAATAAACACCTGAAGAATGTGAAAAAGTATATTAAATTCTTTAGGTTATAGAATATATACTATATCGTCAAGTATTATCTCAAGGTTAAGATCAGAATAAAATCTGCGAAATCATATTTGCGCACATCACAACCCAGTCAGCTTTTTCGTTGCTAGTAAGGCAGGGAGAATTCAGCTACTGATTCAGGTAGAATATAAAAAATAATGTATAAAATTAGATATAAGGTTGAGAATAAATAGTCAAATGAAACAACACTACCAAAATTAAAACGCTTGTATGGATAGCGATATACCCGGCATTGTAATTTTTAGCATTTTAGTAGTACCGTGACAGTCTCGTCGAATAGTACGAGGATGGGTCAAAAAGTAATGCCTCCTATACTTTTTCTCTTTTAATTGCCAGGAAAATTGAATCCAATTTGAATATCTTGAAAACTACAACATTGGCGATTAATTTGTCACTATTCAATATAATTTCCGTCCTTTTCCACAGTTTTGGTCCACCTTTTAACTAGGGCATGTATTCCAGTGTGGTAAAACACACGGTCTTGCTTCCTAAGCCATTGACGCACGGACGTTTTCACAGCTACCTCATCTTCAAACTGAATCCCACGATGAGCTTCCTTTAGTGGCCCGAACAGATGGAAGTCTGACGGTGCCAGGTCAGGGCTGTATGGGGGGGTGAGATAAGACTTGCCATCCCAATTTCTCAATATCTGCAGTGGTGTAACCGCTGGTGTGTGGTCTTGCATTGTCATGCCAAAGAAGAACATCTGCCATAGCTTTTGTTGGGCGAACTCGTCGAAGATGTGCTTTCAGCTTTTTGAGAGTTCTGACGTATTGCACAGAACTTATTGTGCATCCCTGCTCCAAAAAATCAATCATAAGCACACCCTCTGCATCCCAAAGCACTATCGCTATAACTTTCCTTGACGACCGCTGAGTTTTGAATTCCTTTTTTTTTTTTTTTTTTTTTTTGTTTCGGTGACGTTGTGTGATGCAATTCTATTGTCTACCTATTTGATTCAGGTTCAAAAAATGAACCCACGTTTCTTCTCCAGTAACAATTTTTTCCAGAAACTCCTCTATCTCCAAATTGAAGCGCTGCAAGTGTCCGGAGGCTATTGTTTTCCTTGTTTCTTTGTTTTGAGCGGTTAGCATTCTTGGTACCCAACGTGAACAAAATTTTGAGTAACAATGTTGTTGAACAATCGTCATCATACTGTCCTTACTGAGGGTGGTAATGCGACCCAATTCACCTGTTGTTACCCGGCGATCACCACGAATGATGTCATCAACTCGCTGAATGTTGCATGGAGTCACTGCAGTCACCGGTCTGCCGCTTCGCTTTTCATCTGCCAATTGTGTTTGAACTTCAGCTTCGCTACAGCGGCGAACCCATCGTCTAATAGTGCTGACATCCACCGTTGCATCACCTTGCACATTGTTTAGCCTTTCGTGAATACGAATTGGCGTTTCACCTTCCGCAGTCAAAAAATTCAATCACAGAACGCTGTCTAATAAGAATGTCGATGTCAGCCATTTTACAAGAGGATGCAGTGCTGCCACCTGTTGACTTATGAAGTTACTATTGCAGGGGATTGGAGGAGAGGGTTTGAGGAATTGTGCCAAATTCAAACTTTTCACATAACTTACTTATTTAAGGATAAAAGAGGAGGCATTGCTTTTTGACCTATCCTCGTACATTACGTATAAGCTAAGAACTCAAATATGCGGCAAATTTATATGAGTTTTACTTTCTGAACCGAAGCTTTAAAAACACTGTAAATTGCCTATATCTACGGAAGAAAGACCTTGGCAGTTCAAGTACCAAACATTGCCTTTACCTTCATACGTTAACTTTAAGTGCTCATGATTAGAACTTAAATCAATGAAAGCTGATGTTAATTGATAAAGTTTAGGGGTATCATATGCTACGTTAAATATATGTTAGTTTGAACTTTAGGCCTCATGTTTAGAAGTACTTTATATTGTGTTAAGTTCATGTACATTTGATTGTTCGAGAATCGCCCAAGGAGTAGACCCAAGCGATGGCGAGTCGCCTGCCGATGCATTGGTCTGCACATGATACGTGATAAGAGAATAGTCACCGGGGTTTCAAGATAGACATTTCCAAACGTGCTGCTGCATTAATTACCTAGACCGTGGGGAAGTGAAATTTGCGTGGAATACATGCCTCAGAATCTAGAAATTGCGTGAAATTTAAGAGTAGGGATGAAACGAGAAAACGGGTCACATGACTTCTAAAGTGTCCAAAATTCGGCGAAAGGAAGGGGAAATTTGTGCAATGGTGACGTTTGATGTTTGCTAGGAAAAAGACTTTGTAGTGGCGAGTGAAGGGGGCAACAAGGACGGAAATTTCATCAAAGTTCGTGTTCGCGAATGTACGGAGCAACACACGTTAGGTGGTTATCGAACACTCTGTGTTGGCGAATGAGAGAAACTGCAAACATTACAACATCATTAAGATTTTACTTTCCTCCACAGCAGAGATAGTCTCCGAGGCCTAAGACGCAGAGTGGTTGGCGAAGGTTCCCACACCCTCCCTGGACAGGTTTATAACACCCCGTTTCAGTACAATTACAGACCATTCAAAAACATTCTGGCGGCTTCTACTTTTGTCACTGAATCTTCTCGGTTTTGGTGTACAGAGTGAATAGGGCTCATGCTTTTCTAACGATCTGCTCCTTGTGTAGCACGCGTTCTTTGCCACACACATTCGCTGTCCTTGTCCCTCTGTGTAATTCAGCACATACCTTTCAGGGACTTTCTTTGCGTAGCTTGTCAGTACCAAACTCCGTTGTAGAATAATCCTCCGGAAATACTCCATTGCGTGAAGTAATGCTCTCGACGTCCAGGAACGACAGCGATTACACAGCTACATACATCACTCGGTGCTTCCTAGTAACTTACAAGTTCACTCGCGACTGTGATTCAGACTAGCCGTCATATCACGCGCACAGCAACGGGCAAATCCTATATCTCGCGCTTAATGTGTGGATAATATCAAATCAGCAGTGACGAGTGGAGAGGGAGCCTTGTATCAATAAACTTGCCATTCAACGGTCGTGGTGTCTTCTATGTTATAATAACCCTACACTGTCAGGACGCACCAGCTACCTGAAACGCAAAAGAGAGGATCCATGTAGACCTACCATGGGAAACACCCCGACCAGTTGTAAACCTCTCATCCGTAGACCTCACCCGTCACATATCCTATCATATGAGGTGTTGAGTACCGGGAGGGCTCAACGAGGTACTTAACGGGCAAGTACTGCCTCAGGAGTACCCAACCTTAACATTGCGTAAACTGCGTTTATCTGCATTAGTTTAATTTCAAGAAAATAAACTTAGTAGCGACACATACTGCGTAAAAGGTCTTTAAATTTTATTTTAGGTGTATATGATTAAAAGCTCTCTATTCTGTGTATAACTATGTAAATTTGTATTTAGAAGCTAAGTTTGGAGCATTAGCTCTAACATTTCACTTTAATGTTCAAGTCCAAAAATATTCTATACTGCTTAAATACAATTTTTTTTCACCACGCATATGTGAAATAAACACAAAGAGCCACCATGTAGCTTCTACATATATTTTCATTATCTGAATTTCACTACACACATTTTTAATTCCCTTCTTCCTCTATAATAACAATCAACTATGTGGCAGGGTATGGCGACAAGGTTCTTATGAACGATGCGGGATTAATCCTGAATGAAATAATGAACTCAGAAATGAATAGAACAGGGAAATAAGAGCAATCCCCTTTTCGTCAAAGGTCCCTTTGAGGGGGCATCAACCTCTTTACAACAAGGAGCTATTTCAACGTAGTATTAAAGGGAAAGGGAGACTAAAGAGGGTAAGTACCTACTTTTTTACATTGAATTCATTAGGTATCCTACAATTCCTGCAGTAAAAAGCTATTGTATTCTATTTAGAACCTTAATTATTAAAGGTACTACCAGGCATTTATCTTTTAGACAATTTAATTAATAGAGCTTCGTAAGGAAGCCCCTCTGGCTTTCACTGCATATGTGCCAGTCATTCTTGTAATAATTACTAGAAGATGTGCAGTAAAAGAAATCTCGATAAAAATATGGGCAAAGGTGCGTATATGCAACTAACCAATTCTGTTTTCTTCTGCTATTTCCTTTTGCGTTTCTGGCCTTTTCCCATGTTTAATCAAACATTGATTGGTTACCAACACTCTCATATGGCAACCCTGGCCTTCGGGGTAACCTTGCCCCACCACGTGATGACCGCACCCATTTCTCAGGTGGTGGCATCCTGAGGGTGTTGTCCCTTACCTCCAATGTTAGGGTGATAGTGAAGATGACGGTGAGACGAGTGTACCTACAGCTTATACCGTGGACTCCCAAAGTTTGAGCTTTGTTTGATGAGAAAGGGAGTAAAAATTCTTATGGTTGTAATAAATTTGACTAAAATATGTATTAGATATATTTTTATGTCTCCCTTTCTCAACAGTGCTGCTTTAAGGAGTCCCTTGGATTCCCTCAGAGCGAGGGAGCCGAAGCTTATTGACCGGTTGAGATCAGGGTTGAGGGACTAAAAATATTTACAAGACAAACAAATGCAAATAATCATTCCTTTCACACTAGCCATGTGTAGGCTAAGGTTTGGATGAGTAGAGCCAGACTGAATAATTTCATGCCATTAGTCGGGATTTGAACCACTAAGTATTGACAACATGGTAAGTCGGCACAAAAGGTGCGTGTCTCGTATCATATGAGAACCCCTAGTGGTCTACCGGGAAATACAAAAGTCAGCTTTAGAATTTTTTGCCATGTCGATGTTGGCCATAGTAGCTCAGTGGCTTAGAGCAACTGCATGGAGCGGGAGATCCGTGGTTCAAATCCCGGCTATGGCATTGCATAGCATTCTATTGCTCTTTTGTACAATTGTCGCTAATTTCATAATGACATTTATTGCCTTTTCTCTTACGTAACAACATAACAGCATAAGAGAAACATATATAGGTATACGTTTAATAAAGAAATAGCTACATTGGATAACCCTGTTCTTACACATTATATATGCTATTTATTGTTGCTAAACACAAAGCCATTATCTAATGTGGTGAAAAGAAGTGGCTCTAAGCTAGTCTTTATCTCCGAGATAATAAAACGCTTCGATTAAACGAACCTGCAGGGACTTTCTCTTGGTGCTTATAGCTCTTTTAAACATCCTCTGAGCTCATGAGCTCAACTGCAGCTACGTTTTATACACACGAGGTGATTTACACAGTACTTTAATCTGTTCAGCAGTGTTGTCCACTTCCTCCCTTTCGTTTTATAGAAGTCCGGAGGACGAATTTATGTGAGGGCATTTTAAGGTTTAATGGCTCTGGTCAGCTAGAGGCACTTTCGCCATTCCAAACATTTTCTCTTCTTAAGCTGCTAGCTGTGTTTTACAATAGTAATAGCTATGAACATATTTTGCTATTTTCACTTGCACCTTAAGACAATCAAATTCGTTCATTACAAATAAATGCCTATAACTCAACCTTTAGGTAAAGTGGGCAGAATCATAACTTGATAATAGCACTAAAATATCTAAGTCTAGACAGTAGTAATGCCGCAGTGTCATTTATGTATTCGTCCATCAGTTCCTAAGAAAGATTACCTTTCCTTTTCATGCAGTTTTATAACCGATAATCCCTTTCGCTCCTCTATAATAATCTTCGCAACATCAGAACCACGTCAAGCTTTAATATTGTCACGGTAACGGGCGAAGGTTGACGACGGCTGGAAGGTCCTGCGGCTCAATGTAGAAGAGGTCATACTCCGGCAAACCGAAGAACGCCTTGGAATCTGCAGGGTGATCTTGAAGGAACACGTAGGAGGCTTACTGGAGAGGGCAGCTGATCACCTGACCGCAGAACAGCTCGAGAAGGTTCGAGAACTGCTGAGACGACACCAGCGCGTCTTCAGCCAAGGCAGAGAACTACTGCGTCAACCGGCGAGAGTTACTGGCGGTAGTAAAGGCCTTTAAGCACTTCCATACGTACCTGTACGGTCAGCCATTCCACCTCAGGACTGACAACTCCGGGCTAAACTGGAAGGCCAGACAGCACGTTGGGTTCAGAGGCTGCAGGAGTACGACTTCGCCTCTGAACATCGTAGAGGGAAGAACCACGGTAACGCAGACCCCATGTCCCGAAGACCCTGCCCAGAGGAGTGCGGCCAACGCACAAGAAAGGAAGAGAAGGAGCGTGCCGCAGCAGTCCGAGTAGACACGGCAGTGCCTCCAGATGGCTGGGACAGTGCAAGCCTGAGGAGGGAGCAGCTGGCAGACGCAGACTTGGGACCACTCTTGAGGAAAGCGGAGGCAGGGACAAGACCAACCTGGGAGGACAACGCACCGAGGAGCAACAACAATAAGTCGTACTGGGTCCAATGGGACTCGCTGAAGATAAGAGAGGGCGTGCTGTTCCGGGTATGGGAATCGCCCGATGGGAAGATGCAGAGACAACAGTTGGTACTTCCCTGAAGTAAGATCCCGGAGGTCTTGTAGGTAGTGGGTGCTTCAGGAGGACACCTGACCGAACAATAGACATACTTCAAAAGCCATGGCAACGGCTGTACCAGGTGGTGAAGAGGACTAACGCCGTGGTCTACCGCATCCAGAAGGTGCCCCGAGGGAAGATGGTGGTACACCTGGATCGCCTGGCCCGCTACAATGGTGCTGTTCAGGACAACCAGCCCTGAGGAGGGAGCAGTGTCGCGGTAACGGGAATTAAATTTTCGGCGCAAATAGACAAAAGACGGATAGGTTTCACGTAGATAACGAGCTCGCATAAGCAGATAAACATAGCGCTTGAGATAAGTGACGTGCCGGCCGCGACAGCGTTTCACACTTCTGGACGGTGATAGACGGTCTCGAATTATGAATGAGGTATAAGGAAGTGATGAGTTGTGAAACGTGAGTGAGTGAGTGAGTCGCGAGAGGTACACAGAGTAAGCAGAGAACAGCTGAGAGTGTTGAAAAGGCAATTGTGTAACAAGAGTGTTGTTGTAACGAGAACTGTAATCAGCTGTCACGGTTTGTTATTGTCATCGACCTTGGAAGATTGTGTTATTATGTGATACAATGTTGTTACGTGAGAATTGAACAGTGTATCTCTACGGAAATAAAGAATATTTTTAATTTCTACAACTCGGCCTTTTAATTCTACGAACCCACAAAGTCACAATATTATTTAGTGTTTAATGCTGACAGTCACTGTTTCAATATGTTCCAAATCTCTGCTAGGTGGTATTATATATACACCTGGTTCTTTCGTTCACGAGCGTCGATGTGGCATTCATATGGCTATATCAATTGTCTAATTTATGCGTTGTGGAAAGTCATAGCATCACTTCTATTAGGATTTGGGATTGGGTTTTCATTACGGAGGGGATTCGGTACTAGGCCCGTTGTTCCTATGCCCCCAAGCGGGGGCACCCCCGGGAGGAAGGATGAGGTGAAGGAGACCGGCCGACCCAAAGAGTCACGACAGTACAGAGGACCGGTTCCCCAAAGTTTACTTCGATAGAGACCACCCTGACAGACCAAGACAGCGAACTCGCACCCCTGCAGCACGACGGCAACGAGCCCAGCAGCCGAGCCCCAACAGTCCAAGGCAGGCGATCCGAGCCCCAAAGTTCCCTGGATGGCGGTCCCGAAATGGTCCCAGCAGAGGAGCTGATACCGGCAGTCGACCTACCGGAGGAGGAAGAAGTTTCCTCAGAGCATATCATCCAGCCATGCACCACCGAGACACCCGCCGACACTTCAACCCCAAAAAAGACCACCAGATGAGAAATGATACGAAATGATAATGGAGATGAAATGGAGGGACAGGAAAATCGGGGGATATAATTAAACTATCCAGCATTCTCCTAGCGACCGGGGAAAATCCGCGAAGAAACCCTTGGTTCAGGTAGGTTGGCCACGGGTGACACTGAAATTAAGAATTTCAAAAAGCAAAGTATCGTAATGGATTTCAAAGCAGTATTGTATATTTGTTACCACACGATCAGGTGCAGTTGGTTGAGTTGTTTAACAAAAGACACGGGAGAAAAAGGGTTTTCTTAGTAAGAATCCTGAATAAATAGCACTTGACTTTGTTTGAAAAGGATATTCATCGGAACCTTAATAATGGCATGAGCGAGTCTAATAATCACAGTGGACAAAATAGTCACAAGGGGAATATTTTGTGAAAAGAGGGCTTCCAGAAGTGAAAGTTACACACCTACGCACAGCTGTGTACAGTGTGAGGACAGACAGTTCGTGGTTTGGAGCCGATTAAGAAAGTCATCGCTTCTGTCTTGGTCGAAGGCAGATCAGAAACGATAGAAGAAGATATTTGCCGGTTCATATGTACGTGAAGAACGAATTAAGTGTTATCGAGTAATAAGCATTTCACTTACAATAACCCTAAACAGTGATATTGGTAACCCTTGGTCGCCAACTTCGTGATTGATGTAATGATAAAAAGAAGCAGTCATTATATCAGTTTCAAACGGGCATTCTAGTGTCATTAAAACCATCCTTCCCATACATATCCACGCATCCTTTGAAATTGATTGTCTCCCCTCTTTAAACATTTTAACCCCCTTCGAGCTCTGCTGTGGGGAAGACCAGACTCTCCGTAGGACTCCTGTAACATTGCATAGGCCTCAACTGAAGATTTGTTGAGACGAAAACAGAACTTCCAAGCCGCATATTGTTCCTCGCGTATTATCTCCATTGCAGCGGTAGGCGATGTCTGAACTTGCCTGGTTCTGACTGGCGGGAACCAGGAGTACCAACAAAAAAAAAAACTACTACGGCGTATTTGTTTCACATTAAGCTAACAGAATATAATAAGACTGAACTTCAGTGTGAAAAATTATGACCGTACAAAATTATGATCTTTCTTTATTGAACTGCAATAACAAGTGACTAAATGGTAGTTGATATATTAGATTCAGTTGATGGCATGCACTACTCTGATGCCAGGTAGTGATATACGTAACTAAGGTTGGAGGAGAATGTGTATGAAATCTACCCCTGACGAGACACTTAGCCAATGTCATTTGAGGCGAGCCTGGACTATGATCTACAATAGAAGTTAACTTTTTAATATAACCATTTTTAAATTACATTTAAAGCAATGAATCATAATTAAAGCACATATGAATAGCTTATTTGAATAGAGTACATTAAGTTGTATAAGCTATTAGCTATTAAAATTTCTTGTGGATATTTTATGACCCTCTATAGTCGATCATGTAACCAAATGGTCTTGGTTCAATGAAAACTAAACACTATTTCAGAATGCGAAAATTATACACAGGTGAATAGGTGTTATTACCTCCTACTTACATAATTTCATGATAGGGAATGTACAGTATGCGCCAAAATATACAGTACTCATTTTCGTGCAGTGTGCATGCTCACGCCTGAGGGTCTGCGTGCTGTTACATGACCGTGATGTGTAGTTAGTTGTGTAAAGCACGTTATGCCCTGTGATTGGAAGTGACAATAGGTCTCGCGACGGAGGAAAATGAGTTTATAATAGCGTATTATTTTCGCTCGTGCGAAAACGGTTACCAATGCGGGCCGAGTTTAAAGTTAGCGGCGGGGGTGGGGGGGTTTGCCGTGGGGTTGAGTTCCCCTGCACATCGCATTCACACCACCGGATGTATACGCGTTGGGAATAATAAAAGGAGAAAGTTTTCCATAGTGCAGATCGACCCAAAACTGTGTCTACATTACGTCAGAGGATCGTCTCTTTCTTCGGGACTCTGCAGCAACTTGCGTTCCGGAATATGTTGGAAAAGCTGCATGATCGTTATGAATATTTTCCTACAGCGCAATGGAGCACATTTTGAACATTGAGGCGGTCCGGCCTGTAGTGAAACACGCCGAGTTCTCCCTTGCGCTCAATACCACACAATTAAGATTGGTGGCATGAGGAGGTTAAGGAAAGGGAGATTGTAACGATTTCGAGGTGACTTGTAGCTCCCGCATGAGAACTATCATCTGTACTTCAGGATTGGGTGCGTCCTGACTGGTTATGGCTTGAATGATGACACCTCGAATCTGGTAGGCTCCTACGCTCGCCACCGTAGAGTAGTCGTCGGTGTGGTTGCTGTGTTTAGCGTCACTGTCAATGTGATGTGAAGAGCAGGGGCAGTAGCACTGGGTAGTCGAACCGGATATATTTATCGTCTTCCCTATATATTACTCTTTGTGCTAACTCTCACCAGAGGGGTTGTTAGATATTGCACTTCCTCTCGGTGCATCGCGCGGAAGTGTACTTGTTAGGCGGCGCCGAATACGCGTCCGTCTCACGTAGAACTCAGGACCGAAATGCTCTTATTAGCAAACCCTACTTTCCGCCATCACTTTGAATTACCACACTCTAGATATTTCTCGGAGTTTGCAAAATCACATGAACAAATATCAATTTTCTATTGGCTGGTAACTATCCCCACTTGAGATCAGTGTTCAGAATTTCAAGTTTCGGACCTGATATCAGAGACGCTTTCTCTAACGGTCTGCATGCAAAAATTTATGCGGAAGCATGCGTTCTGCACGTCGGTCAAAAACTTAAAGCCTGTTGTCAGATGCACGCATGGGATTTTAACAATGGTCTGGTTTCCGACAGGGAGGCGCCAAATTTGCCTTGGGGCAAAACAGACAATAGTGTAGGGTTGTTTGATTACAGGGATTGCAAAGGGAGTTTACTCACCTTCGCAAAGTGGCCTTGTCACTGTGACGGTCTCCGGAGTATGTGCTAGCATTATGACATATGGCTATTCTGGTATACGTCATTTATTTATATTTATTCGTTTGTTTATGTTAATGTCTTTCTGATATCAAGTTTTATGTCGTCTCAGTGTTCCTAGGTGAGAGGGGCTGCGTCAACATTTAGACTATTATCTCGATATGTAAATTAATGACAATGAGAGTAACATAATTTCCTGTACTATATATTTTAGCGCATACTGTACTTCTAACATAAACGTAAATATAAAACTTCTGGTATATTTCATTTTAGGAATTAGTCAGTTTCGGAGGGAATACGTCCTTGGGATTTCGAAAACCGAAATAAGAAAAATGACCTTAGTGAAACTCGGCATTACTAAAAATGAATTTTGAAAAAATATACGGGAAGCAGACTTCCTTGTTTTACAATGATGCACTCGTACTTCTAACGATATATGGTATTTTTTTGGTCAGCAACATTTTTCTAATTTTTTTATTTTTTTATTCTTTTTTATTGTTTTTACATTTTTTAATTTTTTTAAGGAACAGGAGAAAGGAAAAAAAATCTATTTATCTACTAAGTGTGATGGGGAAGAAGGATGAGCTCTGATTTTTTTTTTTTTGTAAGTCTCATAAATTAAAGTCCAGGTGCTTATTCAGGAAATTCCATATGTTAGGGTATCGTTTCATCCTATATCTTTCAGCCTTTAGCCGTGATTTAAACTCTATTAAAGTCGGTTGCTCGAAACTCAGGCAGTAATGGTAGAAACCAAAAGTCAACCATATCTGTGGGTGCTCTGTTGCTCCCTTCTGGAAGTTCCAAGCTAACAAAACTGAGGTTACAGAATTTTCCGACGTTACCCCAATCATGTGTCCCGTCTGCTTCTTGGTCCATTTCCAGATTTCGCGTACCATTACGCAGCTGGTTATTGTATGAAGTTGCGTATCTACGTCTCCACAATGTTTACACCACGGCTCCGGCACTATATTGTGTTTGTGTTTCTTAGCTTCCGTGGGAATGATTTCGTTTACAAACTGATACAAGGTTACTTTCCAGTCCAATGGTACAAAACGATAGCCGGATAGTTTCCCTATATTTTTCCAGGGAGTATTTGGATATTTGAGAACAATCGCCGGTACTGCCAAGAAATCCTTTAATAACTCCTTATATATAACTTTGGATGTCAATGCCTTTGTTTTCCTTGCAATTAAAGGCAAAACTCTCTCATAATCCCTTCGCACCTGTCGAAAGGCTGCGGGAGCTACCATATGTGCACCAATCACTTGTTTGCTGAACTGTATATCCTGTTGGCTACTTTGGCCATTGATGGCTGTCAGGAGAGAACGCAATAACAGGGCACGACACTTCACTTGCACATCCACCAAATTTCATCCGCCACTATTTATGTCCCTCCGCAACTGTGGTCGGGCAATTTTGTAGTACTGATTCTTCCAAATGTATTGCCCGTTCTAACCGTTGTGAGAACTGATGGGGCATCGGAAACACCTGTGCCACGTACCACAGCTTCGCAAGCACAAAGGAATTCACGTGCCAAATTTTCTGTACAAAATTCAAATTCCTCGTCAAATGTGAGGTCAATTTATATATGCAGTGGTTAACAATTCTTCTCCAGTTTACTGCGATCAGGTCCTCCAGGCGGGGTGTTAGAAACAGACCTAGGACCTTAATTTCGGACTGATGTGTAAAGCGAGCGTCCTCCATTGTCCAGTTATTCAAGGCAAGGAGATGCGATTTACTATAATTGATCAAAGCCCCTGACGCACTCTGGTATTGTAACAACGTTGGTTCCATTGCTGTGAGGTCTCCAGAATCCTTGAGCACCAGTGTAATGTCATCCGCATACGCAAATACTCTCTCAAGATTCAAGAGGTTTTTTCTCCTGTAGAGTACGGAGACTATGCCTCTTATTAAGGGTTCTACTCACATCGTATACAGGATCATCGACAGTAGATATCCCTCACGGATGGACTGTTCTATAAGCAATGGCTGCGTAAAAAATCCATTTACTTGAATTCTGGAACATGCCGTTGCATAGAGCCATTGTATGACATTCAAAAATGAGGGAGAGAATCCAAAGCGTCTTAGCACACCCCATAGATAACCGCGATGAACTCTGTCAAATGCTGTGGTAAAATCCAACGCCAAGATTGCTACCGGTGCATCAGGTGTGCGCTCACATTCAATAATGGTATCTCGCAACGTCCTTAGAATATGCGTAATCGTCCTATCTGGGATTCCACAGGTCTGTCCTTTCCCAATAATGTCAGGCAGGTATCTCTTCATCCTGTTGGCGATAATCTTGAATATAATTTGTAATCTGATTTTAAAAGCGTGATTTTGCGATAATCGTTCACATCTAGTGCTGCCGCGTGTTTGGCAATGAGCACAATGACGCCTTCATTAAATCCAGACATGATTCCCGGACCTCGCTGTAACTCCAACATTACACCAAGCAAAGTATCTTTTATTATACTCCAATTGTCACGGTAGAACTGATACCCAATACCGTCGGGTCCTGGTGCAGATGTCATACTGGCCGACGCTAATGCCGTGCACAATTCTTCTTCCCTTATGTCCTCAGTCAAGGCCACATTCATCTCCGGCGTTACAAGTGGTTCAATTAGCGTATAGACATATTCCTGTGCCGCTCTGTTGACATCCACTGCAGCAAATCTGTGGGTAAATGTATTCTGAACCTCCGTTAAGATTTCTCGTGAGGTCGTCAGTGAGTTTCCTCCCGACGAACGTAACTTGGAAAGATATTTTTGTGTCCCTGAGTGCTTTTCTGACGCTAAATGATACAGGGAAGTTCTCGCCTCGTCCTGCACCGAGCGGTCACCCGCGCGGATCTGTGCTCCCCGGCAAAGTTCCTCATGTAAACAACAAAGCCTTTTTCGGCCGGCAGCAATATGTTGCTTCACGTTTCGGCCATCACACTGTTGCTGATACAAGTCATTTAGCAGGTCATAGTAATAATTCAACCGTTGACGTCGCACCTTTACCCTCTCAATACCTTCACCTTTATAAAAATTACGGATGGCTGGTTTGAACGTGTATAACCACTGTTGCCGCAAACTGGGAGTCATGCTTTGAGCAGTACGCTGCCACCTCGTCCACAACAGTCGAAACTTTTCTCGGATTGACTCATCCTGGAGAAGCTCACTTATTACTTTTCCAATAACTTCTGCCCATTTTCGGTGTCCGGGTGGTATGCACCAGCGTCATAATCAGCGAATGGTGGTCACTAAAAGCTACAGGTCGCATCCTCACGCTGCGGATCTGCTGCTTCATAGTAGTACGAACATAAATTCTGTCGATTCTAGAAGCCGTCGTGTTTCGGTGAAAGGTTTATTCAACATAAGTGTCATAGAGATATTCCCAGGCGTCCTGCAGCTCCAAGGATTTACAAATACGGTCTAACATAGGGGACGGTTGGTAATGTCCAGTTTGGTCTTTTGCACTAAGCACACAATTAAAATCCCCTCCGAAAAACAATTTGTCGTACCGATGGCGCAAAAAGAAAGGCAACTCTTTGACAAGAAAGTCTTCCCTTTCCTTACGTCTGTTGGAACCTGAAGGTAAATATATGTTTACTAGTAAAAGATTATTATCCGTTAATAAGGAAGTAATTCGGCCACTCGCATGTTTTTCCGTAAACTGCACCCCCAGAGACGAGCGATAAACTATGGCGGTGCCCCGTTGCTCCTCACCCACATTGGAAACAAAATTATACCTCGGGCCAAAAAAGTTTAAGTGGGGTTCATTGTTCTCTTGCAAAAACAAAAAATCAAGGTCGTGCTCAAATGTAAACTCCCGTACCAACGCTTGTTTAGTTCTACTACGTAAACAATTTACATTCACCGTCGCAAATGTCCTAAGAATCACTACCATAAGGAGGAATACTGAAGGAAGCAGTGTTTCATCACGTACTCAACCATCCAATCACTGTTCCACAGATGTATGGGTCTTTTTAGCCTTACGCTCTGTTGCAGTCTTTTTTCGTTTTTCCAATCGCGGGTCACGTCTACTCACTCCGCCACTACGGAACGTACCCCTGGACTCCAATCCACGTTCACACACTAAAACTTCAGAGTCCATTTCCTCTTCCGAAATCGTCGGAGACGGTGGTATGTCAGTTGTTCGTGAAGCAGGATCTATGGTTTGCCGTTGGACCTCCACAGGTTCTTCGTTCTCCAACTCGGGCACTGCACATTCCTCCCCTATCCCCTTGGTACTCAGAGGTGACTTCACACTGGTTGGAGAGACTAACAGCAGACACTTCCGGGCTACACATATCTTTTTCGGACTGTCTGAGGGGTGGAAAGTCTGTTACCACAAATGTCTGTTCACCTTCCTCCTTCTCTGTGCTTTGAGTCGGTAATTGGCGGTCATTATTAATTGTCTCTTCCCCTGAGGTCAGCGGTATTCGTGGTGTTGGCAAATTCCCCGTTACCAGCTTGGCCCATGTAGTCGGCTCCGAAGCAGTAGTCGGTGTTCTA
Organism: Mantis religiosa; assembly: GCA_030765055.1. Lineage (NCBI taxonomy): Eukaryota > Metazoa > Arthropoda > Insecta > Mantodea > Mantidae > Mantis > Mantis religiosa. Next base: position 229,285,324 of record CM060950.1, read on the forward strand.
GGAACGAATCTGCGGGGACACTGATTACGTAAATGACCAGCGGCATGACAAATGGCACAAGTGATGGGTTGGTCAGGGTAACTCACTAATGCGGAGTAACCATCAATATTAAAAAACGAAGGAATATGCTTTTTAGGAGCATAGTAACGGAACGAACGCCATTAGAAATCTTATAGCGAAATGTTTCATTCCAAACATCTTCCTTCACCTGTAACACAGCACCGTATGGCTCCAAAGCTCCCATGAACTTCCTATTTTCGAAATTCAAGGGTAAATTGTACACTTTCACCACCCGTCGTCCAAATCCAGCAACATCAATAATCACATTAGTGCGCTGCCCGTTTGACAGTACAAAACTAGCTTCCCCAATTGACTGTGTCAGTACTCTTGTGACGAGCTCTGGCGTTGTGCATTTAATAAAAATTTGTCTATAAATTCCATTTACCTGCAAACCTGTGACATCAGTTTCATCCAATTTTAGTGTGTCAAAAATCCACTCATGAATTTCATATGCAGTCGGTCGAATGATGTCACGTTCAACAAAGCTAACAACTAATGTCGTTGGTCGGTTTTCCATTATTATTTCTGACTTATGTAGTAGTAAATGTCAATATACAACGAGACTACTATTACTAACAGTATTCGACGAACACAATACGTATTACTAGGCAACGCGTATGCTGACGTAAACACGCTTAGCAGTACCCGTGTGCGACCTTCCCTCTCGCCGGAGAGCGAGCAACTGTATTGTATTGTTGCTTTTCCACAGAATGTACAAATCTATTAAACTCCGATATAGCGTGGAAATTACTCAGGCGGGTTCCATTAACAGTCGCGCTGAAGGACTCCGAAAACAGAAATAAAAAAAATTGACATTCAAAAGTCGACATTACCAAAAATGAATTTGAAAAAATACACGGGAAACAGTCTTCCTAGTTTTACAATGGTGCACACATCGTACCTCTAACGCAATATGGTATTGTTACTTTTCCATGGAATGTACAAATCGACTAAATCCGATACAACGTGAAAATCTTTCAGGCGAGTTCCTATAACAGTCGTGATGAAAGAATCGTCCAAAACTATCCAAAACGTAATGTAACGTTATATAAATCACGTTCTACCGTAACTGTGAACTACAAAAAGTATGAATCTAATCAAGTATTCACTTTAATATTAGAATATATATGTTATTCAGCCTTCCTTGCATATTTGTTAGCACACAAAGACTTAGTCTGTTGGTTCATTTCTTTTTCTTTTCTTCTTTCTTCTTTATTCTATATCCTCTTTTACTGCTAAAGTATATTGGGGGCTTTTCACCGAAACATTTCCTGGCGTTTAAGGTTATAGTAATTTTAGGTTAGGATGATATAGGTTTCAGTCGTTTGTAATTTGTTGTTTTATTTACATCCAGCCTTTAACTGCAATGGTCATATTGGCGGCGATTTTCCATTTATCTACCTATTAGCATTAATGCTACCTCGTAAACACTTTAAATTGGCTTTCTGGGTTATATATATTAGATCACACACACAATTATCAGTGAGCATTTATGTATTTCAATAATATATAAATAAATTCTGAAACTTTTATGCTTCTGCGTTAACTAGTACTTCCGCAACATATCATAAGAACGGAAATGATGATCAGTTTTCAAACTGTTTAAAAATCGGACAGTCAACACTCGTTACCGGTTCTGATTTTTAAGCATCGATACTCGATACTCACTTTATAAAACTATAAGGGCGGTAGCTTATTCCGTGAATGAGTAGGTTTATCTAATAAACGCTGTAACGGGAATTTCTTTGACTATCGCCATTTGAGCATTTTCATATATTCATGCAGGATTGTGAGCACAGACCCACGGAAATGCCGATTACATGTGTGCAACTGTATTCATTAACTGTCTTGAAATTATTTTACTAGTCTATTGCAGGTTACTTCAAACATTTCGATGAATTCTTTTTTTGTTATATTTATACGGATTCGATTTATAAGTTAAAATTTTTTTGTTCTTGCAGCGGTATACATCACATTCGTAGTTACAACAAAAATCTCTTTCTCTTTATAACAAGATTATTGACTTATCGTAATGTAACAAAACTGAAGAACATATCTGTATCTTAAAGATTATTATTGACTTCTCGTAATGTAACAAAACTGAAGAACATATCACTCTCCTAAATATTATTGATTTCACGTAATTATCGTTACTTCTATTTAATTTTGTGATTGGCCGATCCAAAGGCACGTCACCACATTACGTCACATTACGGCATGTAATTATTATTTCTGCCAATCACACAATTACATACATTTTTACATATTTAAATTCATAATTCCTCCGAATGTAACCCAAAAATACTGTTACAAATGCCCCTCTTAGAAATATATGGAAAATAACCAAATAAAGTAATTAACAATATATTCCCATATATTTCGAAGAATAGCCACAATTAACAATTTCGTTTATAACAATGAACTGTAACATAAATATACCATACATTAAATATAACAATAAATATACATTGAATGAAATATAATAATAAATGAACAATTAACAACCACTTAGCATTATTATAACAAATTTTTTTATATTTATATCTTTGATTTCATGTGGGGGTGTGCTCCGCCCCAAATTTGCATCAAAGCATTTTTATATTTAACAATTTTAAAGTATTGACTATGAACAATCATGCTATAACAATATGAAATAGTTTAACAACTATTTGTAAACGAACATATATATATATATATATAAATATATGTGTGTGTGTGTGTGTGTGTGTGTGTGTGTGTGTGTGTGTGTGTGTGTGTGTGTGTGTGTGTGTGTGTACAATTAAAATGAAACAACTGAATTGTACCCAATTTATATGCAATTTATATGCAAAAGAATCCTCTGTTTAGTCATTCATGTTGGGTGATTTGCCCAAAGAATTAGTTTTTCTAGCTGTCCTGTATCAATATTCGTAACTTTTGAACAGTTAGTGTGAAACATTTTTCTCAGTTGACTAACCTGATCTTTGCAAGCATCCAGAAATTGGTAAATCCATATTTTGTTTTTATGTACATCATAACGTTCTTTGAAGGTTAGGTTAGTTGTGTGTTCCAATCTTAAAGAAAACAACATTATTTTGTGTGATGTATCATACATGTGACCACTATGACCTTCATTGTGTATTTGTGTGAACATTTCGTATACATATACATTTTGACCTAGACTGTGAAGTTGTGTGTGAGGACCTGTTTTGTGTGTTTCTATGATAATTTATATCATTATCTGGACTCACAAACTCACTACATTCACTTACTATGTAACCAGACTTCTGATGATTGCTTAATTCACCTGGTAAGTCACAGTCATTTATATTTCTAATTCTAGAAATTTCTTTCACATTATTTACTTTACTAGCCTGTAATGCAATTACAACTTGTGTCAATTTTCCTAAGTTATCCTTCTCTTTTTCAAAATGTTCTTTTACCTCTTTAATTTGCAAAATTACTTCTTTCACTTTACTTATCTCATCAATTTGTAACTTTATTTCCTCTTGGTGTGTCTTACTTTCATCATGCTGTAATTGCATTTCACAACAAATTATATTGATTCTTTGTTCTACCTTATCTCCTAATTCTTCTCTTCGTTTTTGTGTTATTTCTGCCTGTTGTATCCTAAATGTTTCTAACTCCTTGTTTAATTCCATTCTTATTTCTTGTTTCACAATGCCCTGACCTAATCTAATTTCCTGAGTTATTTCTCTTAATTCCATAATTTCCTGTCTATTTTCATTCTTATTCTATTATATTGTTTGCAATAACCTTTCCACATTCTCTTTACATTTTTCTCCCCTCTCTAATCTCATGTGCTATCTCACCTTTCAGTTCCTGCTTTAGCTTTTGTGACAAACTAACCTCTAAATTGTTCACACTTTGTGTCAATTTATCTCCTAATTCTTCTCTCAATTCATTTATATTTTGTTCAAGATCTTGCTTTAATTCTGATTTTACATCACTCAACTCTGATTTCAACTTTGATTTTACATCTCATATTTTAGCATTTACATCTCCTATTTTAGCATCTAAATTACTCAACATTTTCGTTATCCTTTCTAACATTAATGCGTTATCTTTGCTTAATCCTACATCCTCCCTACTAATTCCAACACTATCACAAACTTCTCCTTCCACTATTATTTATTTTCTACTCGCCATCTTTTTAACTATTTTCTGATTTCTTAGCAACATAAATCTACTACTACTATATTTTTTTTAATTTCACTCACTTAAACCAGTTTTCCTTTTCTTCTTTCTTCTCTCTTCCTTCTCCTTTCCTTTTATATTCCCAGGATGTTTTAATCTCCTCTTCTTTAGCCTATTCGGCCGCACGTTGCGGCGCCATTTCTAACGGTCTATTGCAGGTTACTTCAAACATTTCAATGAATTCATATTTTGTTATATTTATACGGATTCGATTTATAACTTAAAATGTTTTTGTTCTTGCAGCGGTATACATCACATTCGTCGTTACAACAAACATCTCTTTCTCTTTGTAACAAGATTATTAACTTTACGTAATGAATCAAAACTGAAGAACATATGTGTATCTTAAGGATTGTTATTGACTTCTCGTAATGTAACAAAACGGAAGAACTGAAACTCTCCTAAAGATTATTGATTTCACGTAATTATCGTTACTTCTACTTAATTTTGTGATTGGCCGATTCAATGGCACGTCACCACATTACGTCACATTACGTCATGTAGTTATTATTTTGGCCAATCACACAATTACATACATTTTTACATATTTAAATTCATAATTCCTCCGAATATAACCCAAAAATACTGTTACAACGCTTGTAAATTACAGATGTATTATGTTATCTTGTCAGGAATCCAGCGCGGTAGGGATGAGTAGCAGCTGTGGTGGTGATAGTGCACCTATCACCACAATGCGTCACACCCGTAATATTACGAGAGGGGAGGGCGATGCATAAGGTGCCTAAAACCGAATTTCATTATCGAAGCCAGTTTTGCAGCTCTTATAAACTAAGTTGTAATTCTTACTATGCTAGTAATCTCCACGCTTTTGTTGGATCTTAAATAGTGCAATGGGTATTTGAAACAAAACCCTGTTCTCCTCCAGCAGGTATGATCAACAATTTGCGGCCTTTCAATATCGCTGCAGAGTCCCTGTAACGTATTTCACTCCAGGCATATGCGCCGTATTTATATAAGTTTCACCCATATACACTATATAAACTTCATTTCGATATCTCCGAATATTTCGTAAATACTTAAGCCTTTTTGCACGTATGGTGCGATGTTCGATTAAAATTTGTCTGTCACGCTTAGTGTTTTTTTTTCTTCAAATAATACTAGATTCAAAAGAACTCTTATGTATGTTCACACATTGCCTTGGAAGCCAGTAGAATCTTTAGCTTCATAAGCACTTTCTTCAAAGTTGATCTTTGTTTTTCTGTGCTTTAAAAATTATTCATAGTTCGCCTAACTACTTCTGAATTAAAACATTCAAATTAGATTTTGTGCATGTTCTTAATCATTTTTTACTGGGTACCAATAGCTTTTCATTCCTTAATTGCTCTCCTAAACTGCTTTCAGACACACCTGTTGCCTCAGATTTCATTCCCTAGATTTTTATAGCTGACCCACACCATTGTTCCTTTTTTTATAAATCTATGGATATTGGTTATTACTTCTCGTGTTTTTAAATGTAGCACTTTATTTCCTAATGTGCTGCTAGGGGGCTTCATTTATAAATGCTCTTTTGGAACCAGGAGACAAGCACATTTTGAAACAAGCTGTTGTGTTACCTAGTAGCTCTGCACGTGTTTAGTTGCTCGCAACTGGTACGCAACTGACCTGCCTTGTCCTACAGTTGCAACCGTTCTGAGTTTGACTCGTCCAGATACCACTGCGCATCGTTCTGCACTTTTCAAGATAAAAAGGATAAATCTTCATTTTTTTCAGCTTATCAATTTTAGCTACATGTCATTGTATCATATTCTGACAGCGATTGGAGACTTGTACATTTTTTAAAGGAAATTATGTAAACTTCAATCAGTGTATGAAGGTCCGCATCGAGAATGAGGGGTATGCCCGCTTGACTTTCACCAAGGCGGCCCGGGTTCGATCCCAGGCGACCGCAAAGTGATATTTGTGGTGGACAATACGGCGCTGTGGCGGGATCTCTGCTTTCGCTGGCCATCTCATTCCACCGGTGCTCCATCTTCATCCCATGTATCAGCAGTGTCTCCACCTGCGGTGCCACATGCACTTGAAGAGGGCGTTAAGCACTACACATTTCTTTCGGTGTATGAATGTAACATTTTTGTTTAAATTTGTTGTATTCTACAACTTACCAATTCACGAATTTTTTTGTTTGTTTGCGAATTCTATACACTGCATTGTTTCTGTAGCATTCACAGATTTTGATCATCAAAATAGACAAATGTAGTGGCCGATAGTCACTAAGTTAGATTATTTCAGAAGCGTAATGCACTGTGACAAAAATGTCAAAATGGGCTCACCCCAAACTTCTTTATTTCTCAGCAAAATCCTTAGCACAACAAATCCTTAGGACATTCACTTTGTTTTTTTTTACAAATACATAACTTTCATGCGTCTATTTAAAGTATCTTTGTATCAGTTGCATGCAACAGTTTGTACTACTAGTAATCTCTGTGAAGTACAGATAAGTTTTCCCCTTACACTGCCTGCTCGCGACTCCGAACACAACTCCGATGTGTGCTTGTGAACTGTTTCCCTATACTGTTTACCGACCCCTCACCACGGAGTTTGGAGCGTACTGTAGAATTGCAGACTGACGCACTTATCTGTACTTCTCTGCTTTTCTCCGCCAACTTAAATAACTGCTGACCGACTCGCTGACTCCTGAACTGCTTCACTGCACTATTCATGCTGCCCGCAGTTTCCTTACCAAGGAGTCGTACTCGTAAACTCAACAAACTGACTGACTTACTTAACTGAAACTCCAGTGCTAGGCTTCGCTTCGCGTTTATATACCCTGACGGCGGAGGATCGCACTAGTAGTATAATGTTCTCGAATTACATTATTGGGACCCTCTCGAAAGCTTTCCCGCAGTAACAATGCAGTTCCCTTCCAGCTTTTTGACGACATGATATCGAAAGCTGTGTTAATTTTCGCCGATGTGACAACAATGTGTTAGCTAAATCAGCTTCATTCACAACCTAATTAACGTCGCAGGTCGTCCTTCTCCTTCGCCATTGTTTTGCATGTCTTCCTTTAGGCACGAGAGTCTGTATAAATGTTACATTGAATTACTCACAGGAAATGCAGTGAAAGTCTACGAAGAAGTCACAGTCCACCAACGCTTCGGGAACACTTACTATTCAAAAACATGAAGTCTAGACTCTCTAGACTCTCGAGTCCCTAGCTAGAGGTTAAAGGCAACAACATCCGTAATGCAAAACTTAAACATTTAAAAGTATCGAAAGTTAATCTCAAAGTAGTCGACATCCCTCGATACCACCTAACATCAAGACTTCGAGGTATCGACAATTTCGAGTTGCCATCTTTAAAAGTTGCAACTTAATTTGATCCTCCTTGTATTAGCTGAACTACCACACCTTGAAACACAAAAAGAAAGTGCAGCATGTTAATCAAAGTTACAACTTTGTAAATGAGAGATCATTTGAAAAAGGAGATTTATAAGCAATGGGAACAAGTATACGACAGTTTCGAATGAGTTTCCAATATGTTATCACAGCTTATGCCTGTCTAAAGAAGAGTTTGTTTTAATTTACGTCCTCCAACGTTATGTCCTATCGGATAATGAATGGAAGGGGTGAAATGATGCTCAAATGAGCCCAGGGTCCATATAGCTTAAAGTTACCCGACATTTGTCTTTCAGGATAAGGAAAACACCGGAAAAAAATTATCCAGGTAACTCACCCTGACAGAGACTCGAACTCGGGACCTGTTGAACGTGAGGCAGACACGCTACCACCACGCTACCGAGTCGGGCAGTAAAGAAGTGCAGTTGCAAAGTTTGGTGTAGGGATATTTTAAATGGGAGTGGGAAATAAGAAAATTCATGGTCCGAGGGAAATTCGCCTAGTGACCAGTTTACCTGTGAATAAAACCTAGGAGTTTGAACCAGAGCTTCCCAAGTATAGATTCTTCAACCACCTCACTGAGCTGCTGTTCCTCTTTCATAGTTTATGAATTACACAACTTGATTGGAGTTGAATAGAAATGCTGAAGTGAGGTTACTTGTAATGCTTCTCTAAATCTACTTTTTATATGATGTTTCCGAGTTAAATTTACTGCTCAGAACACCGTAACGAAATCTATCCTCTTAAGCAAAAGCTTGGTGGAAAAGTAACTTCATTTTGGTCTAGTCAGATACGTGTAGGCAAAGCGAGCTTCCGTCTCCTCTTTATATCTTTAATGACAGCTTGGAAAGTCACACCAGTTCCTTTATTCACCGTTTTCAAAACCTTTAGAATCTCATCGCTGCTGATACCAGCCATTCCATTCAAAAGTAATCAAATACTGTGTCGTCTTTCACGGTATTTACACACATACATTCATTCCCTCTTTCTCTCCTCTTCTTTTGCGTTAAAGACCACTACTGCATGCTTGTTTGAACCTTCCTCATTTCTTAGCTCCATCTTTTCATTACTTTTCTTCTCTTTTCTCCAGGTTCATATGCAAGGAACTGGCGTCTTGTTTACACAAATTGGATACGTCTTAATGAGCTATGCTGTCTTGAAACGAAGTATAACAGTGGTGGCTGGTGTGCAAAACATGCGACGGCCAATGAAAGGAATCTGTATATTTTTGCTTTCTCTACTGGTTTCTTATGTCAGAAGAATTTTTACACAAGCTCCGAAAATTTTACTCCGAAATTTCACCAGAAATACATCCTTTGAAAACCTTGAATCCAAACAAGGTACGTTTAAGTAAATGTGTGCATTTGTTTTAGAGTGAGAGAGAGGGACAGAGAGAACGCCATATCAGGTATGAAAAATACAAAATTTCAAATATAAGTGGTGCTTCACGGTTATAGGGACAGGTTTTGGTTTGAACAAAAAGTGTGATCTTAAAAAAATAGTTAATTAAAATTAATATTTTTATTGCTATGAAATTCTGCATCAATTTAAAGATATACTTTGTAAGTGCATTACTTTTAATTGTTAACAAATGCTACATACTGCAATTGTTTATTGTGATGATTAACTGCTATGAAACAGGGACACATTAAAAATTAACTGGCATAAGATTTCTTTGTTCCTGTATAAAGATATTTTCTCAAGTACTAGTTAAGCAGGTGCATGAAATGTTCACCATTTATTTATGCCGTATCCTGCTAGCTTTTATTATTATTTACCACTCAAAATTTGGATAAGTGAAACTGAAAACTGGGGAAACATTTTCATTAGGTACAAACATTTATATCTCATGCTGTAAAGCAATTGAGAACAATGTAATAGCACTAGTATGGCTATACATTGTCTTTATACAAATAAATTGTGAAGCATTAGTAATTCCTAAGAAAATGTTGCAAATAGTTTTAAATTATGAAAACAACATTCTTTTGACGGATGTTTTTCCAGTAATTACCTCCCATCTCAATCAACAATACGTAAAATATTTCCTTAAAAATTGCTACCGGAACTAGGGAATGCAATGCATAAAGAATCGTAATGGAATTCAAAGGAATGTACCTATATTTGTTGTGAAACGCATGCACGTGTAGCTGAGTTGAATAGCATTGGGTTGAATAGTTGTTTTAACAAAAGAAACGTAAGAAACAGTTTCCTTAGCAAAACGGCTAAAGGGATAGCATTTGACTCCATTTGAATAGGTATTTCTCGGACCCTTGATAATGGCATGACCGAGACTAATAATCACAATGGACAAAATAGTCTCAAAGGAGTTTTGGCTGAAGAAAGAGGGCTTCCAGAAGTGAAAGAGGCACACACGGACACGCAAAATTGTGCAGAGTGAGGGAGGACGGTCCGCGGCTTGAGGCCGATTTAGAAAGACATCGCCTCTCTCTTGGTCGAAGACAGATCAGAAGCGATGGGAGAAGATTTTTGTCGGTTCGAATGTACGTGAAGAACGAATTAAGTTTTATGGAGTAATAAGCAGTCTACATACGGTAAGTCTGAACTTTGATATATCGGTAAGCATTGGTCGGCAACTTCGAGTTTGATGTGATGATAAAAAAGCAGTCATTAAAACAGTTTGAAACGGGCATTCCAGTGTCATTAGAACTATCCTTGCTCATACATATCCACGCATTCCCTGAGAGTAACCTCATTGCTCTACTCTGCGCTACCCACATCTATATTTGCATCAACATACAAGGAGCCGAAGATCCACGGATGGAGTCAGGATCATGGCATCTATCTCTGATCTACTACACACCTAGTGAAAAAATAACTAAAATATAGTTTTAAATATATTTAATAGAATTTACCTATAAATTAGTGAAACTTGCAACTTTCCAAGTTAGATTTTAAGCTAGATTTTCAAAATATTTGACGTTTCAACTGGATACATGCCTCAAATGAAAAGGTTTAATCAGCTTAGGATATCGGTACGGAAAATGACGAACCTCGGTTCAAGGTCCGTTGAACATTGAACTATGTGATATCTGTGACATGTGCTAAATGGGCGAATGCTGAGGTGAACTATATACTACGAAGCACTTTCCATCATTTAATACTAATGAGGAAACAAATATAGCTGTCTTTAAAATAATCACAAAGACTTTCCTAACATATAACAAAATCTGAATACATGTGTGAAAATCTTAAAAAAAACTCTAGATCGTAAAATAATGAAACTGTAATTTCGCCTAGTAGACAGTGTTAAGTATAATTACATGTTGCAAATATGTGTAAATATATACGAGTCGTGTCGGTAAAATAAGTGTCTCCAAGGCGTTGGAGTCGTGAGGAATGCTATTACGCGAGATCCGGCAACACTGGCGTGTAGCTTGGTTTCACCTCTTCAAATCCCCATCACAATAAACCCGTTGTAACCGTTAGTCTTGGCGGGGCAGCCGTCTGCGATGGAGCTTCCCATCACATCCGCCGCCATGTGCGAGTTCTGTGCAGTGATCCGTTTTTTAAGTTCCAAGAGCACTACACCCACTCAAATTCATTGTTAGTTATGCGAAGTCTTTTGGCCACACTGTACGGACGTCAAAAACGTGCGAAAATGCGTCAGAGAGTTCAAAGACGGACGTACAGATGTCCATGACGAACAGCGTTCTGGTCGGCCTTCGGTTTCAGCCGAAACAATTGCAAAAGTGGAGCATGATATGCTCAAAGATCGGCGTGTGACAGTTCAAGAGCTGTGAAAACTTATCACTGAAGTAAGTACGACAACGGTTGATTCAAGATTTTCACCGAACATTTGCAGTATCGCAAATGCTCATCGAAGACCATAAACGGCATTTATGACACCTACAGTCCAGACTTAGCACCTAGTGATTATCATCTGTTTCCTGAGTTGAAGTTACACCTGGGTGGAACACATTTCCAGACCGACGATGATTTGAAAGACGCGGTTGAGCGCTACATGCGCAACTTGCCGGGAGAGTGCTATGACAATGGCATACAAAAACTGCCACAGCGCATGCAAAGATGCATCGATCGCAATGGTCATAACGTTTAAAATTAGCTGTAAGTTCCGCCTTTCCATCAATGTAACATTCATTGACAATAAGCATATTTTTTATATTAAATAAAATTGGAGACCTTGTTTTACGGACACGCCTCGTACAATAGATAGTTTCTTATAGCTAATAATTGCAATATTTTCATACGTTTTGTGTTTTAAGTTATACAGGTTAGAGATCAAGGTGTACATCCTTTTAATAATTGGTGACTGCCATGACTCATCAAGTTTCCTAAACAGAACATTTAAATCCACCGTTATATGGTTGCCGTTATATGGCATTGGCTAGCAAGAAATCCCTGTAAACTTTCAGTAAGGCACATATACTTTGCATCGTGACTGTGTTCAAGGGGAGGGAGTCATGTCAATACATGAGTAAGACTTAAAATAGGTAGGGACCTAATATGCTTCGTCCAATATGGACACAGCAAGGTTTAAGAAGCCGCTCCTCCAGATATCGAGCCAATGAGGGGCTTCGGAGCATTTTCATCAGATTATCCTTTCGAGTCAAGTTGGGGCAGTCTCCTGCACTCGACGTCTACAGAAATATTTCCGCCCGAAAATTATCAGGAAAGACGGTAAACTACGAAGAACATGTAGACGCAGTGATAAAAATATGCCGACATTTTGAATGTTTATCGAGGCAAAGAATATAAATATATCTTTATGGTATCAGAAGTACAGCTCCTAAATTAGTTTCTGCCGCCTTAGTCCAGAACGTGGAACAGTGCGAAGACCGAAAGAAAGCCTGAATATTTCACTAGTTGTATGAAGTTTGAGACGATAGTTTTTTGATTACTTGCTCAGTGTTTAAGGTGACAGAAGAGTGTGTTAAGTGAAACCATACCTAATTCTTGGTCCGTCATCCACCTTTCAGATCTACGCCATCCTTTACCAAAGAACCAGAAGCCATACCAAAATAGCAGAGAGAAAGCAAGATAAGAACATTGAAACCAGGGAAGACACCTCTAAATCGGTGTTTGAGCACCATCCGTTTTTTAACCACTTCCGTAAGTTATGCTGACATCAGAGTATAATTTTCAAGAACACTTCAATGCAATCTTCATGGGGTACCTTATTTACTTATCATTGGATAACAATAATAAATGCTATACTGTGGAGCGGTTCCCTCCTTGTGGTTTTGATTTATATCACACGATGCGGTGACATATCTGAAGTAGGATTCGCCCAGTCGTAAGGTCTGCGCCCCACACGCGCAAAAGTTTCGCGCTCCCTCTGTGTGGTGACGCGTGTAGAAGCCAAACCTTACCTTGATGTAGAAGCGATGAACCTTTCGTCTAAAAGCCGTGAAGATGATGTGCTTGAAGATTTCTATAAATGCTCTCTCCGGCAGCTGCGGCGAGCGATGAGATGTGAAACTTCTGAGGCGTGGTATCGATACAAAAGGGATTTCACTTATGGAATAAAATAATTATTACCTTTCACTTTAAATGGAATTATATTTCTTGACGTCATTTTCTTCTTTATATGCGACTTTTTCCACTGATGTATATAGCCCTTTACTATATTTTAATTTTCTCCATTTATTTCTAAACGATGCAATGGTTTGTTACTTAAATTATTTACCGTAGCGTCGCGTAATCGATGTATATTTTAAACGTTTATTAAACATTCATAAATGATGCACTCCAATAACTTCTCGCAGTTTCAGGAAGTCTTTTACCGAAAACGCGTCTACCCTCTTCCAGAGCTCAAGCCAGAAGAAACAATTTGAGAATAACATCTGAGGCGGACGTAAATTTAAAAAAAAAAAAAAAAAGATTGGTTCTTTTTTCTGTTTTGGTTGCTAAGTTACCGTGAAACTTAATTATGATTGTCCCTATGTCACAATTTGGGATTTCAATAAGCCTAAGCATTTGTTGCATCATCTATATGGCCTGCTTTGTTATTAACTTATGTTGAATAACAGATGGCCATGTTTACTTAATATGTCCATATATGCAATATCAGCTTCAACTGAAAGAAGCAACATTATAATAAATAAACGTATTGGATTATTTTCTTTAAATGTGATACCTTGAACTTAAAAACCTTCCAAGAAAATTAAATTGTATGGTGTTTTTTTTTTTAATTTACGTCCTCAAACGTTAATTTATATCGGACAGTGAATCAACTGTGTGAAATGAAGCTCAAATGAATCCAGAGTCCATAAAGCTTAGATCTACCCGACATTCGTCTTTCAGGATACGGGAAAACCAAGGAAAACCCCTTATCCAAGTAACTCACCCTGACCGAGATTCGAACTCGAGTCCTCTTGAACGTGAGGTAGACACGCTACCATCTACGCTACCGAGCCGGGCAAATTTTATGTGAACTCATGTATAACATATGCATTAGCAATGTTTCATAGGTTTACTGAAGCTGTCTACCCTACTACAATACTTAAAAGCACATAATCCAAGGAGGCAATAAGACACATGTAAAGAAAAATCTGATGTTGTATTCACACGATATTTCCCATCTATTATTCCACTAAGTATTCTTACTAAAGCCAACTCTCCTATCCACTTATTTATACATGCACCTCCACCTATCTAATGATTTACGTATTTTGCTGTAGATTACAAAAGCAATACAGTAAGGTGAGTTAAGTTATTTCAAAGTCCCTTGTTTTGTTTTGAGTTTAAATTCTTTTCTCTCTATGTACATACGCAAAAAAAAAAAAAAAAAGAAAAAAGAAAACGTTTGACCATGTAGAAGGAATGGAAGGACAGTTTGGCTTCATAAGGTTCAAATCGATATTGGAGTTTTAAGTTCAGGATTGGTATCGGCGATAATGTTGTTCCTGCTCATGATGGTGCGTTTAATTCCAAAACCAATATTGTGGTCTATCGAAGAGGAAGGCGATAAATAAGGTAATTTGTGGGCTTAATACATCATAGAGAATTGGGTAACTGAAGCCCCTATCATCAACCGTTGTAACATACATAAGTCTGAGCTTAAATAATGTGTTTTGTTACGGAATCTTCCTTGCCCAATGTTTCTTGTTTGGTGTCGTAGAATTTTACTTTTACTGAGAGAGATTTGTTTCATAAAATTCACATTATAATCAAGCTCAAAAATTCCCAATATAATATTATATAGTATTTTAGTGGATATATGTTTGCTGTTTATATGCTTTCAGTGTTCTAATCGTTTATGTATTGCGTTGCAAGTTTCAGTTTTCTAAACTGACATTACGGTGATGGTTAGCATGTAACTAAAATGTTTAATGGTGCACACAATTCCACGTTGTGGACGCCAATTTGAAGCAATAATTTAATGGCGAGCAAATAAGTCGGCGAGGAATGAGGTTTCTCTCAGGGTATGCGTGGATGTGTGAGAAGGAGATTTTAATTACACTGGAATGCCCGTTTCCAACTTATTTATTTAATGCTTTTTCTTTTAAAACATCGAAATGAAAGTTGCCGACCAAGGGTTACCAAAATCTGTTTAGAGTTACTGACTGCAGACTGTTTATTACTCGATAAGTTTATTCGTTCCCCATATATATACAAACCGACAAATATTCCAGACAAAACCAGAGGACTGCCTTGATCACCCTCACGCCTCAGACTGCTCTCATCAACCTCACGCCTCAGACTCCTTGAATGACCACAGCTACGCGTGGTGTATCACTTTCACTCTGAAAACTCCTTTTCAACCAAAGTCCCTTTGTGGCTGTTTTGTCGCCATTGTAAATGATCCAAAGAATTTCCTATTCATACAAGTCAAGTGAGCCCCTTTAGAAAACTGCTAAGGACACTGTTTCTTACATTGCTTTTGTTAAAACAACTTTCCCCACAACTGCTGGCCTTGCCCTTGTCATAATAAAGAACCAACATTCCTTTGACATGCATCATGATTCTTTACTTCTGGCAAATCTTAATTTCGGTATCAAGCACTAACGCAGAGAAATTAAGAAATTTCCTCAGTTATGCTATTTCCAATATATTGACGTGATATATCTTATTCCATTTATGTTAACCTAGTGTCGCGAACCCGATCGCAATAGCGCAATAGCTTTGTACACAAAGACCCTGGAGATAAGGAGTATGCCGGAACAAATAAAGATAGCGCGATATAACAGACCTGCCGGCACACATAGGGTTACGCTTCTGGAAGGTGATAGAACATTCGATTCCTGTTTGGTCCAGAAATTTCTCAAAATTATCACTGAGGTATTTAAGGGAGCGACGACTCCGCGAGTTGTGAGTAGTAAACAGCTGTAAGACAGTAACAGGGAAGGCGTAACTCTCGGACGAACATTAAGCTGGCTGGCTTCATCCCAGCGGACGTTTGTAGACGAGCGGTAGGCCAGCAAGAACAGTGGCATCTTGATGTCCCAGTCTCGCTGATGGCTGGCACGACCTTCCTCAGGTGCTCTTCTAAGGTCTTGATGTATCTCTCCACCATGCCGTCCGACTGTGGATGTAGGGGTGTGGTGCGGGTCTTGTTCACCCCAAGTCTTTCTAGTGCCTCCGTCATCAGGTTGGATTCAAAATTTGCGCCCTGCACGCTGTGGAGCTCTAACGGCATCCCAAACCGTCAAAACACTTGTTCCATGAGGTAGTGTGTGATGGTCTTCGCCTCCTTGTTCGGAATGGCATACACCTCCAGCCACTTGGTGAAGTACTCCACGACCACCAACGGGTAGTTGTTGCCTTGGTCGGACACTTGGAATGGTTCAGCTATGTCGACGGCAATTCTTTCGAACAGCGCTCCGACGTTGTACTGCTGCATGATTGATCTTTGCTTCCTGATTAAATGGCTTTCAATTTTTAAGGCCGGTTTCCAAGAGAAACTGAACTGAAATGCAGCATCACGATTAAGCGTGCTCCTTTCAGAGGAAATCCCCAAAGTCTCCTTAATTCTCCACTCCAAGATGGTCGTCTCCCGAAAATTGGCGATATGGTCGTTATCAAAACAATGCTCTGCCAGCCCAGACTTCTCAGGTTGTATTTAACAAATGCTCCGTTCATGTTAGATATTCTAGTAGCGATGGTCCTTCCGGTTTGTCCTATATACGGTGTCCCACAAGTTCCGGGGGTTTACCGCATTCCCTGTGAACATGCAGATAAAAGTCTGCCAAAACAAACAAACTGGGCTAAACGGAAATTTCTAGTTACTTTTTAGTTACTTTTCTAGTTATGGAAATTTCTATTTCTGGTTAGTTTCTGGTTTATTTTCGAATTATCTAGAAATTATCAGTGATGTATTAAAATAGGCGACGACTCGTCAAGAGGAGGGTGAGTTGTAAAACAGTCGCGGGAGAGGTAAGCAGAGAACAGCTAAGAGTCAGTTGTGTAACAAGAGTGTTGTCAACAGTGGAGGTTGAGTAAGCTGTTTTTTATTGTCATCTACCTTGGTGTTGTAGATTGTGATATGTGATGTAATTCTGCTGCTACGCAGAGTGTTTCTCCGCAAATAAAGAGCATCTAGAATTTTGGCAAATTGGACTTCTAATTATACGAACCCACAAAGCCACAATACTGACGAAGTACTTGTATTCAAAATATGTTGATGTTCCTGAATTACCAAAAATATCTGTGTACTTTTGCTTTAAGTCAAATTGTATAATTGTATTAATAATAATGCATGTTTTAGCTCCCTATACTCATAATTTGACTATGTATATCTACAATTTAAAGTCTTATGCGCAAGTAGTAGACGAAAAGCTTTCCATCTTTGAAACTTAGTTGCAATATATCTTGAGTAATATTCCAATGTATAGCATACATTTGAAACAACAAAAGTTTTGGAGTGTAAAAGAGTTGATCGACTCATAAATTTTACTACATTACCTTTTTAATGTATTCTGAGAATGACTGAAAATCTAAAAGATTATGCGTTTTTTTCAGCATACATATTTCGGAAGCCAAACGCTTTCGAAGGTTGTAGATTTCTAATATATCGTGCATTGTTTTAGACGATTCGTTCAGTCCAAGCCTTTGATGATATATTTGCCTCCAGAACTTCAACGAGTGAATTATCTGTCTGCCACTGGGCTACTGGCATCAACCTGTTTATTCTCTGAAGGAGAATCTGGCCTGCTATTTTGTTTACGTTTAGCCACCATCTCTGCCATCGACTACAGCCTAGTGAAAACAAAAACGACCATATTCACTCTCCCCTAACACCACGTTTATGAATTTGGGGGTATTTTAGCGATAGCAGGGGTTATCTTATAATACTGCTCTCTATGTTCTCTTTGTAGTGTCATGCTCCAAAGTGTTCAAATAACTGGGAGCACACACGCGTATTTACCCCGTAACTCCACAATATCCAAGAACATCGCTTAATACAATGTGTATCAGCTTCGGTACCAATTTCTGGTTCTGCATTTGTGCTCAGTCGTGATGTTTACATTGCAAAAGTCAAATTGGCACCAATTTTCAAAGCGTTCTGCGTAACTCAACTGCTTTCCGGGGTTGAACTTCTCGTAACATCTTAACAATTGTGCTGAAGTGACGAAGGAGGAGCTTGAATGACCGGGAATATTGTGAGAGTTACGATGTGATTTTAAACTCCTTCACGAATATAAAGTATAGTACCGCTGTCTTATATTTGAGAAAAATTGTAGCATACAGAGGCCGACATAAGTATTCGAATGCAAACAGATTTATTACTTTTATTATTTCAAAGCTACGCAGAGTAAGCAAACGTAAACACAACTGGTGCAAAATATACTTGAGTCTTCCAATAAACATACAAACTCATAAATAGCAACTTAAACTAATTTGCACTAAAAGGAGAAATAAAACGGTTAGTTTACATCTGGACATAAGTATTTGAACAGAGAACAGCTAGTACTTAGTTATCATCCCCCTTCTTTGAATTTCTCCTGATAATGTTTTGGGCCATTGTCTGTATGTGCTGTTTAATGACTGCAGAGTCCATGTTTCTCCACTCTGTTTAAAGAAGTTCTTTCAGATGGTTCTTGCTTCTGATGTAATGCTTCCTCACACGCTTCTCGAGTTCCTTCCAGATGTTCTCCAGATGTTATTTATAGAATTTAAATATGGAGATTGGGGCAGTGTCTGCAAATTGTAAGTAGTGTTGTACACGATCCAAAGCTTTATAATTTCAGCAGTATGCTTCGGATCATTGTCCTGCTGGAAGTAATAATCATGTCCTAATTCCAGCTTTTCTGCACTCTTTTTAAGATAGTTTTCAAGAATCCTCTTGTATTCACATTTGTCCATGATCTCCTCTGTAAAGACCATTCCTCCAAAGCCAGATGAAGCTATACAGCCCCATAACATCACACTACTGCCACCATGTTTCACTGTAGCTACCATGTTCTGAGGTTCCCATTTTGTATTTGGCAGTCTCCATACTTTAAGACGTCCATTACTCTTGTGTAAGCAGAATTTCCTGTCGTCCGTCCAGAGAACCTTATCCCAGAATTCTGTTGGTTTCACCACACACTGTTTAGCAAATTCTGTATGCTATTTCTTGTTGATCTTACGAACATATGGTTTCTTCCTAGACACGCGTGCATTGTACCCAGAACTATTTAAAACCCGTTTAACTGTTCTGGTGTGAACCACAGTGCCAGAATGTTGCTAAAGACATCCTCTAATCTCTGATGCAGAGACTCTCGGTTTCTGCTTCATCATTTTTTATTATTTGCCTCATGTCTCACATGGTGAATTTAGAAGGAGCGCCATTTCTAGGTTCATTTACAACAGATTTTTTTTGTGTGAAGCGTTGAATTGTGCAGAACACTGTAGGTTTGCTTCTGTTAATGGTTTTGGCAATTTCAGAGAGCGATTTGTTTTGTTTGTACATATTTATCACGATATTACTCTCTGCCACCGTTGTCTCCTTACCTTTAGTCCCATATTACCTGTGAGTTCACAATCGGCTGAATAACTTTGAGCGCACTGTTTCGAGGCATAGCATAAACACAACTGCTATCCAACCACCTTTCTCTCTGTTCGATTGGGTACGTTCGAATACTTATGTCCTCCAATAAGAGGGACAATAGAATAAATACAGTACAGATTGTGTAATAAATACATGCAAAGTGATATTTTAAATATTGTTTCCGAGACACAAAAGGTTAATGCTTACATGTGTAATAATTAAACGCCGCCAATAAATTTCAGTATTTATAGTACGTGCAATGTCACATGTTATATTATTCGAATATTTCTTTCGACCTCTGTATATTATTAGTTCCTGTCATACTTGGTCAAACTTTTAGTTCATAAATTACACTCAGTCTTCGAAGATGGCAGGCATGTTCACTCTGAAAAATGGATCACTATCCCTGAAGTACCTGATATAATTTATTTAGCGAGTGAAAAGGAACGAAAACATTTATGTGTACCCATGAAAGCTCAACAGTGATTTTATCTTATTTTTAATTTATTGAAACATATCAGCAACAAGGGTATGGACGTTCTGCTCTATGTTGTCTTATAATAATTAAACTGACCTCAAAATTAACGTGTTCGCTGTATTAAAGCGGAACCAGTTCTTATCACTCGACTTACTCCACCGGGAGAAGATATTATGTAGTCTCTTTCAGGCAAAGTTAGATAGATATGAATTGATTTCCAATGTAAGGAAGCACAAATTGACCACATGCTTTGTTGATTGGAGTAGATTTCGCTGTTACATTCATCTAGCAGGAATCGATTCATATTTATCTTTAGCCAATCAGAGATATCAGAATATCTTCTCCACAGGGCGTAAGCACATATAAGAGCTAGTTACTCTTCACTTAGTTGCGATGTCAGTAAATTTATAAAGTCCATTTATATTTATATTCAGGGTCCGTGACTTACGTCCTCCATATTATAACATTATTTTATGTTAATTAGAGCCAACTGAAAATTTCAATGCCACGGCCGGGATTTGAACCACGGATCTACTGGTTTCCGTCCAGTCTCTCTAACCTCTTGAGCTACCATGGCCAACATGCCGACGCGACCTCTCAGTTGGCTCTAATTAATTTTAAAAACACCCATATACCGGACTAATGTATTTAAAAGGATTAATTTTTAAGGACTAATTCCTCAATATAAATTTGCATTAAAAATATTCAGCGATAAAAATTCTGGTATGTAAGTACTTAGAATATTAAGTCGAATGAGAACTCCAAGATGGTTTACCGGGAAAATATAATGACTCAATTGGAGAGTTTAATGTCGCGTCGGCATGTTGGCCATGGTAGCTCAAGGGGTTAGAGCGACTGGACGGAAACCAGAAGATCCGTGGTTCAAATCCGGCCCGTGGCACTGAATTTTTCAGTTGGATGTAATTAATTAAAAGAATACCCATATACAGGAGTAATCTATTTAAGGGCACTGGGAGGTCAATATGTTTAAAAAAATTGTTGCTAATGTTAAAAGTTATATAATTCTTCGGCTTCCAGAAAGTGAAAGTGACACATACAATCACGCGCAGATGTGGAGGACAGTCCGAGGCGTGAGGGCGATTAGGGCGGTCCAATTCTTCTGTCTTGGTCGAGGTCAGACCAGAAGTGATGAGAGAAGATATTTGTCAGTTTATACGTAACTAATTAAGTATTATCGAGTAATAAGCATTCCGTCTTCAGTAACTTTAAACAGTGATATTAGTAATCCTTGGTCGGCAACTTCGAGTTTAATGTAATAATAAAAGAAGCAGTCATTAAACCAGTTTGAAGCGGGCATTCTAGTGTCACTAAACTATCCCTCTCACATATATCCACGCATACCCTGTGTGAAACCTCATTGCTATACCCTGAGCAAAACACTATTTGTTTCAAACTGTCCCTTAAAAGTGGAATTATTTGCTCGCCACATATATAATTAGCTTCAACTTATAATATCTATATTAACTACATTTCAGACCTGGCTTCGGTTTTCTCGATTTTGTTCTTGCTTAAACAAAAAAAAAAAAAAAAAAAAAAAAAAAAAAAAATACGAGGTATGTATATTTAAAAAGTACTGTACCAAAAGTCATAACGGTTATGATGGCCCTAGTTATCGACAGAGACCTGAGCAACTCATTGGTTTAATATTACGAGGTGTGTCCGTAAAATAAGGTCTCCAATTTTATTTAATATAGAAAACATATTTATTGTCAATGAATGTTACATTGATGGAAAGGCGGAACTTACAGCTATTTTTCAACGTAATCACTATTACGATCGATGCACTTTTGCATGCGCTGTGGTAGTTTTTGTATATCCTTGTCATAGCACTCTCCCGCCAAGTTGCGCATGTAGCGTTCTACCTCGTTTTATAAATCATGGTCGGTCTGGAAATGTGTTCCACCCAGGTGTGACTTCGACTCAGGAAACAGATGATAATCACTAGGTGTTAAGTTTGGATTGTAGGGGAGATGGGTGAGGATGTCCCATCCGAACTGGCCCAGGAGCCTTTTAGGGACCCACCTCGCATACACCTTGCTATAATGCAAATGTTCGGTCAAAATCTTGTCAATCCTAGTCTTACTGACTTCAGGGATAAGTTCGCACACCTCGCAAACCGTCGCATGCCGATCTTTAAGCATTTCTTGCTCAACTTTTGCAATTGTTTTGGCTGAAACCGAAGAACCGTATTGTTGTGTTCTAATAGGGTGGTTCACTGCAATAAGAAACACAGTCGTGAAGAATCATTACAGTTAATGCTTTTACTGTTTTGATTACTTGGTAATTGCTGAAATATTATTGTAGGAATTCGGCAATATTCAAATAGTCACTTAATGTGTATACTTTATCACAAGGGTACCAAAGTAAGCCATTTCTATGTTAGTTTGTAGAACTATATTGTTTGTATTTACAGCCTTTAAAATTATTGGGTGGAACTTTTCCAGTTAAGGTATATATTACTGTGGGTGCTTTATGGAAGGTCGTAAATTCATATGGATGTGCGTCTGCTGTACCTCACCTTTCATCATTTTTTGATTACTAACTTGCTATTTCTAGTGATATTGTTATGAATTAAAGAAAGCTGAAGTTCATAAACACATTTCAAAATTATCGTAGTACTCCAGCATCGTCAACATTGCATTTATATATTGTTGTTTAATTCACTTAGTTGCTAAAGAAAACAGAGTCCGTCTGCGAAATAACGCACTTTCTTCATCTAATTCCTCCCTAACCTAACTTTTGGTAGAACTAATCACCACTCAAGGTTGATCCATCTACTCATGATCACCATTGTGTGTACAATATTCCGTGTAGTGTAAATCTATATCAATATCCACATGACTATATTGAGTAGGCATCCCATTTAAACATCTAAAACAGCCGATGCCTAAATATCTATTAATATCCCTTCTAGAGTGACAGACAATCCACATTTTTCTACTCACCCAAATGAGACTAAGCAAAAGCAGATGTTACAGCGTTTTATTGATGCCTTACCTGCAAAATAAAGAAAATGCAATGTTATTCTGAGAAAAGAGAGGATCACTGCGTTCAGTAATACAAATGAAGCTGTAACAACAAATCAATCCCAGCATATTTCAACTCAGCTGCAGAAATTAAATGAGCATATAATTAATAATTATGGGTCTCCATTTCGAAACCTTGAATAATACGAATGACCTCTAGTCATAACATTGTTAATAAAAAGCGGAGTCATATATAAAACATTAAACATATCAAGAAAGAGTAACAGAGATATCAATACTTCAACTATATTAAATATACTATTATCCTACAGAGATACTGAAACTTTCTGAAAGTGAACATTCATCAGTTCTAAAATAAGACCTGAAGCTTTCCTGGCGACGAATACGCTCACTTTCTTCTCGGGTAGCCAGCGAGGTGAAAATATTATTAGATATCAACGTTTCGGGACATGAACATAATAATCGAACATGAACGGAGTATTCGTTTAATACCACCTGAGAAGTCTGGGCTGGCAGAGCATTGTTTTGATAACGACCATGGAGCCAATTTTCGGGAGACGAACATCTTGGCAAAATACAACGGTTACTGGGAGCGGAGAATTACGGAGGCTTTGGCGATTTCCTCTGAAAGGAGCACGCTTAATCGTGATGCTGGAATTCAGTTCAGCTCCTCTTGGAATCCGGCCTTAAAACGGAAATCCGTCGAATTAAGAAGCAAAGACCAATACAGCTTGATAATCAAGTTCAGTTGTTACGTTTCTTTGACACAATTTTGTATACTCACGCCATCCCCTGACCTGGCATTTATCGATTCCAGGCGACCGCAAAGTGAGATTTTCGTGGACAACACGGCGCTGGGGCGGGTTTTCTCCGGTATCTCCGGTTTTCCCCGCCATCTCATTCCACCGGTGCTCCATCTTCATATAAATCTATGATTTGCACCACAAATTTCTGAACATTGTCCATAAAATACTCCAGGACGATTAAACCAAAGTGTTGCTTGATTAAGCCGTCCAGGAGTAGCGTCAGCCTTAACCCCAATTCTAGGAATAGTTCATGAATGAATTACATCTTCAGTGTATCATCAGTGTCATCGCTTGCAGTAAAAGCAGACGTTAAACACTACACACATTTCCTGGCATTTAATTTACTGAAAACAGTCTTTTGTTCAGTAAAGCAAATTTTGATAGTGTTTTGTCTTTGTTTATAGTTGTGTTGTATCCAGTATTTGATTTTGTGTTTATAACATTTTATAAATATCCTGATGATGGGAGAGATGTGCACTCCCGAAAGGTTGTTATCTGATCATCTTTTTACCTAGCTGGCTGCCCGAGAAGAAAGTGAGCGTATTCGTCAGTCCTGTTTACCGTATCAGTTACAATCAGGCATAAAAGTATTTAACTTGTAAATTTGAAGTCTAGACGGAGCGATATAGGCTTGAACTGCTACTGGACTTTTAGCGTTTGCAAACAGCCGGTTTTTACCTGTCGGTTAACAACTCTTGGTCTGTCTTCTTGTATTATCTGTGAAATATGGTCTGTGACAGTAGTTTAAGTGTAGATAACTTAAAGTCAAGTTAAAGCTTAAGAATTCCTCTGCCTGAATTCAGGATACTGCACATCAGAGCATCAGTAGCAGTTTGATATCCGCAAATAAGAATTCTAGGGTAATATTAAGATTTCGCGATGATTTCATAAATATTGCATAATTCTCAGCATATAACCGCAAATTATAAAGGAAAATTTATCTTAAAGTAACCCCAGGAACGCCCTCATTTCGTTACAAGACGGCAAATACGTATTATATAAGGAGGGGAGTGCTAGGGTAGGCTTGCGCGAGACAGAGCACATTCTCTCGACGTAAAATGCACATGTAAAGCACGTGGGTACTCAGGGTCCGATGATGATGATGTGTAGTGTTTAACGCCTGCTTTTACTACATACGGCACCGCAGCCGGTGACACTGATGATACATGAGATGAAGATGGAGCACCGGTGGAATGAGATGGCGGTGGAAACCGGAGGTCCCGGAGAAAACCCGCCCCAGCGCTGTGTTGTCCACCACAAATCTCACTTTGCGGTCGCCTGGGATTGAACCCGGGCCGCCTTGGTGAGAGCCAAGCGGTCTAACCACTGAGCCACGGCGCGGCCGTCAGGGTCCGAGGAAGACCAACATTCTTTCATGGCAAACAACACGCTCTGTTGTAGAAGTTTCTTTTCTTTATTATCCGATTAATTAACGTACTCTATCAGTTAGGTCATATCGGTCGGTGAATAAAATGGGTGAAATGATACTCAAATGAGTCCAGGGTTCACAGAGCTTAGAGTTACCCGACATTCCCCTCTCAGGAAAAGCGAAAACCCGGGAAAGAAACGTTATCCAGATAACTCACCCTGACGGAGATTTGAACTCAACATTTCTTGAACGTGAACGCGGATACATTACCACAACGCTACAGAGGCGGAATTCAAATTTCAGTTCTAGTGAATCTGTGGGTGCTGTTTTTGTCTGTGGTTTTCCTTCTCATAAAACCAAATAGTCGAATAGGTCCGGCGCAGGGACATCGGGCTCGTCGCTTGTTTGTTTCATCCTCTCTGTAGTTCCCTTAATGGGAACTATAGAAACTTACAAAGCACTGTGATTAATAGTAATACCAATGTATTCCTGGCACTCCTTGTCTCCACCAGATTGGAATTTATGAAGAAGGTTTACACAGTGGGGTCTCAAATATAAATGTTTAGTATAAATGTATAAGATAGATTTCCCAAAAACTGTCATGCACTGTAGCAGTCCTAGAGACTTCTTTGAAGAGCGTTCTAATAATGTACACATATCGTCAAAGTTTCTCTCACTAGAAGATGATGTAGTTTTCGCTTATTAGCAACCCCATTATCTTAAACTTACCAATCAGGCATGTAACAATATTTCTATTTGGAAATTGGAATTTATAAAATGTTTCGTAAATCCTCTAGAACCTGTCCACATGATTTGGTTTTTAAATACATATAGTAAGTACATGCAACTATTTTTTCAAGCATAAATTTCTCGATAGACATTTCATTGGACCAATAAGAAGAAATTAGAACAACAGTGGGTGCTGTTTTTGTCTGTGGTTTTCCTTCTCATAAAACCAAATAGTCGAATAGGTCCGGCGCAGGGACATCGGGCTCGTCGCTTGTTTGTTTCATCCTCTCTGTAGTTCCCTTAATGGGAACTATAGAAACTTACAAAACACTGTGATTAATAGTAATACCAATGATGGTAGGTCAAGCGCTGTGGCGTAGTTGGCTAGGGCTTTGTGCTTTAGTTCTCTGCCAAGGAATAAGCTCGAATTCGATCCGAGCCTTAAAGAGCGCGGATTTCAAGTCCCGTGCATAGGACCTGTATTCCCTCCGCGTCCTGAAGAAATTGAGGAGTCACAATAGTTAGCGAATCCTTTTCAAGAAAACCAACTTTCCGGCTGGAGCTGCGGGATGCTTATCACATCTCCCCGCATCAGGTGGATGTTCGCCCAACTCTGCCTTGCATATGTGGGCGTGAGGCCGACAGTCAGATTGGCCGGCTCTGGACCGCTGTTACGCGGCAGTTATGCCATGGACATTTATTTGTGCAGTGGTAATAAATTATTATAATAATGAGGGGCCCCACCGTAGCCGAGCTGTTAGACCGCATGCCTGTTAGACCGTATGTGAGATTTTTGGTAGACATCAAGGCACTGGGGTGGGTTTTCTCCGGCATATGCGGTTTCCCCCGCCATCATTCCACCATTTCTTCCATAACCATACTTCCTTTCATCCACTTCGCCCTTATATCGTTCATCTACTTTGCTCACTCCCATTCCACACATAGGGCTGATCACCTATGAAACATTCCATGTCAAATCGCACAAATTTCGCCAGCTGCTCCCTCCTCAGGCCTGCGCTATCCCAGCCATCCGTAGGCACTGCCGTGACTACTCGGACGCTGCTGCACGATCCTTCTCTTCCATGCTCGTGCACTGGCCACAATCTTCTTGATAGGGTCTTCGGGACTTTGCGTCTGCGTTACCATGCCTCTTACCTCTGCGATGTTCCGAAGTGAAGTCGTATTCCTGCAGCCTCTGGACCCAACGTGCTGTCTCGCCTTCCAGGTTCTTAAAGCTCAATAGCCAGGTTAGAGCGGAATGATTAGTCCTCAGGTGGGATGGCTGACCGTACAGGTACTTGTGGAAGTGCTTCAAAGTCTTCACTACCGCCAATAATTCTCGCCGGGTGACGCAGTAATTTTTCTCTGCCTTGGATAGCGTCTTGCTGTAGCCCGCTTATGGCCGTCCTGGATCAGTGATAGGACGCCTCCAATACAATGGTCGCTGGCGTCGGAGTCCACAATAAAGGCGCCGCCCAGTTGTGGAAATCCCAAAATTGGCGCACTGCACAGTGTCTTCTTCAGGTGCTGGAAAGCTTCTTCGGCATACTCCGTCCACACATAAGGTCGGTGTTCTTCTGTCAGACGGGTGAGGGGCTTGGTGATGTTAGAGAACCGCTTTATGAAGTGTCGGTAATAACTGCACTGCCCCAGGAAACTGCGCAACTCCTTCTTATCTTTTGGGCGAGGCCAATATCTCACAGCCTGTGTCTTCTCCGGGTCTGTGGCCACTCCGGTTGTTGGGACTATGTGGCCAAAGTAGTTCACTTCCTTGCGGAAGGGCTGGCACTTCTTCGTGTTCAGGCAAGGTGTCGCCCGATGCCGTCATCAGCTGATATGGGTTCATCAGGCTTCCTGGATGGCAAACCCTTGGCTATGTCGGGTCTGATGATGATCACGGCTGCCCCGGTGCCCACCAGCACGCGGCACGGCTTCCCTCTCGCCCAACTGTCCGCGATGAGGCTGTCATCCATCCACCGGCTTACGGTGCCCAGTGTCATTAGAGGGGATGGTGGTGATGGCGGTGACGTGCCCCTTGCCACGACGGCCCATACTCGTTTCCCGGCTGCTCTCCCTGGTGTAGGCGGTCTCTCACCAGGTGTCCCGGCTGTCCACTTCCCCAAAACAGGTCACTAGGCCTTCGCCGGTGTCCCTCGGCTGGTTTTCTGTCTCCGGTGTAGCGGACAATCCTCGTTCTCGACGTCGGGGTAGCCGTCACCTTGGCCGCCTCCATCCTCACTGTTGCCGTTAGCGCCTCGTGGATGGTTGTGTAGTAGCTGAGGATTAGGCGCTGACGTATCTCGGTCTCTCGTACCCCGTCGACAAAGGCGTAGGTGGCTTCTCGGGATACGAACTCCGGCGGAAGGTCAACCAAGGTCTTCCTAGCCACCTGCTCAATCGCCTGGGCGAACTCCTGCAGCGTCTCCCCTGGCTATTGCTACCTTGTCTTCAGCTGCCTACAGTAGGCTGCAGCTAGGCGGTGGTTCCCGAACCGGTTCTCCAGGGCTTCCCAGATATCCTTGGGAGCCGCTGTCTGGAAGGCCTTTAGGACTTCTGTGGCCCGTCCCTGGAGACTGGCTATAAGATGTGCGACCTTTTCGTCCGGTGACCACTTGTTATGCCTAGCCACTGTGTCGAACTGGCGGCGGAAGACCTCGAACGTTTAAGTGCCGTCATATTTCGCAGGTTTGACGCTCGCCGATGCTGTGTCGCGTCCCGGCGCGTCGGCATTCAAATACATCAACCTCCTGTCGACGGCGTCCTCAACCGCGGAGGACGGTGGAGGACGTCCTCCACCTTCAGGGACTTGACGCGTTCAGGGACTCGACGCTGCTGTCGGCCTTTCCTTCCAGGTGGTTAACGTGGCCCGCCGGGTCTTCGACGCGCTCACCAAGCTCCGTGACGTCCTCCTTTACGTTGGCCAACTGCTCTTCAAATTTTGCGGCGAGGACCTCGTTTGCCACTTTAATTTTCGTGGTCAATTCGGTCTTCATTTCCTTCAGTTCCACGGACAGATTATTTGCCGTCTTCATTTCCTTCAGATTGTTATTCGCCGCTTCTGTTTTCGCAGCGAAGTTGTCATTTGCAGCTTTCAGTTCCGTCATTTTCTCCAGAATCTTTTGCAATGGCGATTCTAAGGCGTTATCCCACTTCTCACACCAGTTGTGACATTGTTGGTTCGTAGAATTAAAGCTCCAATTGCACAAACTCAAAATCCTTTTAGTTCCACCGAATTTCAGTTGGAACACTTGCCGAATACATATAAGTACCTAGCGCACACAATTACAATCCACCAGTTCGTCTTTCACAGGTCCACTCCACACTCGCAATTACGTACAACTCCTCTGATACACGTACGCAGTATTCCAATCCGTTCGCTAGCACTGCGCTCTTCACGGCTGCTCGCCAAGAACTGCGCTGACTCGTCCACTGCATCCCTTATATACGCAGATCGCTGTGTCTGGAAGTTTCGCGGTTCAGAACATCATCCCGATTGTTCGAGACGTCAGGGGAAGGGGTAAGAGACGGACAGTGCCTAGTGACACTTTCCTAACCATCCCCTATGTTAGCGCTACAAGATAAATGGGTGGGAGTTGCTGAATGCCTCCTGTCCCCTACCCAGCTCCAGTTGGTCGTGCCTTCCGATAATTGGGTGACACTATTAAAACAGTTGGCCCCCAATCAACAGTGAGGAAATCGAATTTTTCTATCAATGAGTGCTACCAAAGTATCACACGGCTCCTATTGACAAGCTATCCTTGCCTTAACTCTCAACTTTAAACCTAAAAGACAATGCACCTTCTGGGAGTCAGGTTGGCCGAGTAGTCTATGGCACCACTCTGGTTACCAGAAGGGATATTCGAAACCCTCACTTAACAAATATTTTTATTTTCTCCATGATTATTCTAAATAGGAGGCTTTCAGGTGCAGCGTATTGAAGGCTTTGCTTAGAAGTCAGTTATACCGAGTGGTTTAAGACGGCAGATTCAAGTGCTGTGTCCCACAAGAAAGCTAGATTATCATTTTCTTGAGATTGCTGCAGCAGGCTTGCGAAATTAGCTACAACGACGACGACGAGGTACTGGCAGGCTGTTCCGAAAGTTTTCGCTGTGTGCCCACCCAGGTTTTCCAAGTTACCCCTGTTCGTACCTGCAACAGGGGTAGTGGTGCAGTACCAACTAACTCTGTTCGTACCGTACCATTACACCTGTTCCAGGGTGACACCAACCCTCTTACGAGCCGCAGTACCTAACAACGTCTTTTGGTGTGAGTATTGCTGTGAATGAATATAGTTATGCACTATCTGGACTTTTTGATTTGACATCTATTTTATTGAAATACGTATTACCGAGCAAGTAAATAACAAATCCCTCACTTCTCCACATTGCTTTAGGTACGCAATTTCTAAAATCAAATTGATTTCTTCTAATTGCCTAAATGTGAAGGAAAGAAGCAATCAAAAGGCTATGGCTTCTGAAAAAACGGGAATAAAATGTTATACCAGGTACGGGGTTCGAACCCGTGCTCCCAATCGGAAACCGCAACTTAACTCTAGCGCCTTCGACCACTCGGCCAACCTGACTAGACTTCACTTGACGCGTTGCTGTGCTATTTATTTCAAATTCAGGTGCCCGCGCAATACCGCTTATTTGCAGATTAGTTTAACAATTTTTAGGGAACAAAAGTAACATGAATGTTACTTTGAAACTGTCCCACAATCAAAAAGCAACCCATATAAGCAGTTTCAAAGTCCATAAATAATACCACAATTAATAAAGAAACAATTGTGTAACTTTTAAGAAAACAAAGGTAACCATATGAGGTTTAGGAGGCCATGACTAGCTCCAAAACAACGTCTTATATTTTCTGAAACTTATCCCGAGGATAGCGTTTTTGCGAAAATTTTCTTTTTTTTATAGGTGATTCTCCTATTGCCACTAAACTCTCATTCAGTTTTCTTGCTGCAAATTTTGTGTCCATACTTACTGCATCACTGGAGGATGAGGGATAACTATCACTATCTGTAATTTCACATTCTCCTAGTACTGCACTTTCACTTGTAATTGGTACACATAACTCACTTGTACTTGGTTGCTTTGGAAGTTTAGATATTCTTTGATGATAATTGTCACACACTTTCAAACCGCGAGATAGGTTTACGCCTTCCAGTTTGAGTTTAATGAGCTTTGCTGAGGTTACTGGCCTTAACTTTTTATGTCCTACTCTGTGGTTAACTAGTTTGAATGGATTAAAACAGTGACAATTACTCTTTTGAACCAAATCTGACATGATGAAAATTAACTTCGACACTTCAGAACTTACGCGAAATGTCAGTTGACATTTATGTCAGCCACATCTAGACTGGTGTATCTGGACAGCATTTCTATCCTGTGACGCAGTGTACCGTATACTCAAGCTTCCGCCGGCCGTCAGTGTACGTGTCGATACCAGCAGAAGACCCACGTTTCTTTCCACTCTCATACTATATCTGCTTTCCGACACAAAACAGAGACAGACTGACCTCGAGACAGCAGGTCCGCAAGACCAAAGCCAAGGGTCAGAACTCTAGTTCTGAATCAAGAGTCGAAATGCCTCGCTCAGGCGCCTACCCTAGGGAGGTACCTAGGGAGGTCCGGTCTGCTGCAGACAGCCGACGCCATCTGCACTGACCTTGGCCAACCAACACGGGCAACAACACTCAATCAGTACCTATCCTCTCCCTACGGGAACCAACACTAAGGCAAAATGCCTAAAGAGGAAGGCTGCGGCTATTCAAAAAACCCCAGCACCAACGACACCAGCATCCATGGACCCTTCGTCCTATCCACCTCTGTCTGAGTCGGAGGGAGAGTCCGACCTTGACGACTTCACTGTCGTTGAGAGGAGGAAGCGAACCAACTCTTGTCCTAAAAATACGGGACAACCCCAACCGCCTGCACTTGGAGAGAAGCAACCCCTACCAAAAAGAGGAACCAAGATACCGCCAATCATGGCGGACATCTTTATAACCACGTTGCAATAATGCGTAAGCTGGCTCCCAAGGTGAAGGATTTCGAGGTGAGGAGGAAACCTCGAAAAGTACAGATACAGACATACAGCCTGTCTTACTTCGAGGCAGCCAAAGAGCTGCTAAGGGGACCGGAGATCCCTGTCTATTAATACCCTCCTCAACGTCCTAACGTTGAAAGGAGGGTCATTAGTGGTCTATACTCCGAGAGCCCACCTGAAGCTGAGAAAGCCACACTACTTGAGGAGTACGGAATCAACGCCAATTCAGTCGCTCAGTTAAATAAGACAATATTCGTAGAAGAAGAACCCGTGAAAGTTCCCATGCCTCTCTTCTTGGTCAATGTAGACAAGGTCGCTGGAGAGTCGGAGCAACCTATCGACTCCGTCCGGAAACTATTTCATACGGTCGTCAGGATTTGAAGATTTTACGGCCAAAGTGGACCAGTCCAGTGCCACAGATATATGGAGTTTCACTACTCCAGTACGGCGTGCGAGCGAAAGAAGTATGCCTGCGTTGTGCTGGACTCCATCTTCTGAGGGATTGTGATAAAGACCCGGAAGAGAAGAGATGCGCCAACTGCCCGCAGAACAACATCAGTGTCTACAAGGGCTGCGTGGCGAGGCAAAGGATAATTGAGAGCCACCGCAGAACAGATGTCGGGAAGGCAACTGTCCGACCTGGCGTGTATTTTGCGGTAGCCCTATCTAGGGCGGAACAAACTGTTGAGCAGGCAGAACTATCTGTAACCGCCCCTACGAAGGACACACAATCAGCAACTACTCCTACACCAACAAAGGTAACCCAACCCAAGCCTCAGAGACCCAAGGAGAATAAGATGGCAGCAAAATCGGCTGTTGATCCACAACAGCAGCCAGCAAAGCAAACTGCTGTCCCTCAGAATAAGCAGCAGCAAGCCCCGCCCAAGGAGGCGGAGTCTACAACTTCTGTAGTCAATCCAGCGCCAGATAAACTTACTGTACCTCTCTCACCGCTGCTAACTACAGCGACTGCTATATCTGAGAGAGACGTCGATGAATTCAGGGACCTATCTCTGCGGTTACGCGATCTCCTCCAAAGGATTCTCCCCACACTTAGAGTGCAAGCGGGTAATGAATGACCCACAATACAACTCCCTTGAAAGATACGCTATCTTCCTCAAAACAGTGGAAGAACTGTTCCCAAGTACCGAACTGCAATGGCGCCTAGACTTGTTCGGAGACCAATTCGGGTCGCATTCTGGAATGCGAACGGGATAGGGGCACAGTATCCTGGTGTGCTGGAGTTTGTACAGTCCTACAGAATTGACATTCTAATGGTCTCTGAAACGTACCTACAGGCTTGTACTAATTTCTCGTCACCCAATTTCGTCACCCACCGGTCCGATAGAATCGGCCGACGAGGAGGGGTACGGATCAGCCATTTTCATTAAAAATATCATCACACACACCCTTTCCCGTTCCTGCGCTTCAGCATGTTGAGGCCTGCGCCATCCGACTTGCCATCGGTGGCCTGAACTCTTTACTGATAGCAGCCTATGACGCACCTTGCCATCGATTCTATGAGGAAGATTACACCACCTTATTGAACCTGCACCCAGTGGTTTGCATTGCAGGAGACCTCAACGCGAAACATGTGCTCTGGAATAGCCGCAACAATATCCAGAGAGGACGAGGGCTCTGCCGCCTCATAAGCGGAAACCTAAGTCTGATCACGCAAGGGCCAAGAGGTCCAATATGCCATCCGGCTCGCGGCAGACCGGATATCATAGACATCATGATCACCAAAAACATTCCATTCCATCTGGACCTCTCAGTAGTCAATGAGCTGAACTCTGACCATGACCCTATCATATTTGACGCCGATATCAGTGCCCCTGCACTGATATTCCCTGATTGGGAATACGAGGTCGACCGGGATGCTGCCATTCAATCCCTTAACCAAACGTTTGACCCAGGTCCACGCATCAATGACATTGCGGCGCTGGAGGTGGCGGCGACACGTTTCTCCCAACAGATCCAACAGATCGTAAGAGCACACACTTACCGCAGCCTACCAGCAGTTAAAGTCTCTGGCATGAAGACTGCTCCAAGCTCATCGAGCTGCTACCTAGGAACACACTATGCAGAACATCAATCTACAAGAAAAGAAACCGTGGCAAATATTAAAATCCCTACGTAAAGACCAAATTCTGTACCAGCATCCCTTGCATGGCACTCGCGGGAGACTCGCCTTTGAAACTCACGAGAAAGTCACAGTGTTTGCAGACTATCTGGAGTGTCAATTCGAACATAGAGAGGACCCCCAAGACGAGGACTTTACTGACCACGTGGAAGCGAAGGTGGAGTTCCTCTATGAGAACCCTCCACCGAGAGACGCGGAGATCCATATCCCTATAGTCACCCCTAAAATGGTGGCTTCCGAAATCTGAAAGATTTAACCTAATAAATCCCCTGGATATGATGGCGTCACCGCGATCATGCTCCAGCAGCTTCCCAAGAGGGCCGTCATCCCTTTGAAGAGGAGATTTAATGCTTTCTTTAACCTGCACCACTTTCCAATCGTCTGGAAGGAAGCGAGGGTGGTATGCTTCTTGACACCCGCCAAGTATCCGGTCTTTCCTTGCAGCTACCGATCCATCAGCATTCTCCCAGTAGTCTCAAAAAATTTTGAACGACTGCTCGTTGCCCGCCTGACACCTATTTTTGAGGACAGGCAACTCCTTCCGGATCATAAGTTTGGTTTTCTGCGGGGGCAATCCACAACCATGCAGTTGCTTCGAATGGTTGAGAAGGTAAGCCTGGGTTTACAGGGGAACTTCAAAACCATTGCGGCCCTGCTGGACG
Source organism: Mantis religiosa (assembly GCA_030765055.1). NCBI lineage: Eukaryota > Metazoa > Arthropoda > Insecta > Mantodea > Mantidae > Mantis > Mantis religiosa. The sequence goes on from CM060950.1 coordinate 229,320,137, forward strand.
TGGAAAAGACCTATGCGACAACTTGGCATCAGGGTCTACTGTACAAGCTCAAGAAAGTTAACATCCCTCCTCCCTATCTCGCGCTGATCAGCACTTTCCTTTTGGATCGCACGATCAGGGAGAGAGTGGAAGGAAAGCTTCCAGTGTCAGACCCATAGCCGCGGGAGTCCCGGAGGGTAGCGTTCTATCACCGTTGCTCTTCGCGGCGTACATGTCTGACTTCCCCACAGATCCACAGAGAGTTACGTGCCAGTATGCGGACGATGTTCTCATTATGGCGCATAATAAAAACATCAAGTTCTCCTTACCTCCTCTGCAACGACAGCTCCGAGCGATCGGCCGCTGGAGTGAGAAGTGGCGGATGGCAGTTAGTCCAGGGAAGAGTTCAACTTGAAACAATTAAATACGAGGTACGTCCAGAAAGTAAGTTCTGTTTGGTAATAAAATTAAATTTAGTACAGATACAGAAAAGTTATTAGTGCACAAAATTCTACAACTCTTAAACTAATTTTCCACATAACTGCCAAATTTTGCAGGCATTTGTCATAGTGAGGCACAAGTTTTTGTGTACCTTCTTCATAGAAGTTTGCCGCCTGTGTCTTCAACCAGTTGTAAACATTTTGTTTCAGCTCTTCGTCATTGTTGAAGTGTTAACCGCCAAGGAAAGATTTGAGATGCAAAAACAGATGAAAGTCGCTAGGAGTGAGGTCAGGGCTGTACGTGGTGTGGCCAAATACGTCCCAGCCAAATCCCTGTAGGATGTTTTTCGTCGCATTTGGAGTGTGTGTTCGTGCGTTGTCGTGAAGAAACACAACAACTTTTGACAGCATTCCTCGGCGCATATTCTGTATTGGGCGGCGCAATGATAGCATTCAGAAAACGAATCATAGGTATGATTTCATAAGCGGCGGGATTTTCAATCAACCCCGACATTGCAAACAAGCGCAACAAAGCTTACGTGGCTGACAGTGATCTCACAATGGCGCACGTTTCTTCTCCTTGATACAGAACGTCTACCGCGCATGTGCGGAACTGCGATCGCAGCACTGCCGCGGAGATAGATTGAAACAGAACTTACCTTTTGGACGCCCCATGCATAAAAATAACTATTTCCAAAAGTACTAATATCACACATAAGTTATTCTACTTAATGTTCAATACAAATATTGTGTCTTTTCCTTTTTTTATTTTTTTGTTTTTGTAATTTATGTCCTCCAATGTTAAGTCATACCGTACGATGAATGGAATCTGTGAAATGATATTCAAGTGAGCCCGGGTTCCATAGAGCTTAGAGCTACCCGACATTCGTCTTTCAGAATAAGGGAAAACCTCGGAAAAACCTTATCCAGGTAACTCGCCCTGACCGAGATTCGAACTCGGGACCTCTGGAAAGTGAGGCAGACACGCTACCACCACGCTACCAAGGCGGGCGTGTTTTCCCTTGGTTTATCAGATATCAAATAACCAAAATTTATTTAGGAGGAAGAGATCTTTTAATCTTAAACTTCTAATATACATTCTTCACCACAAGTGAAGTTCGCGGCCTTGGCTTATCAGATTTTTTATTGCTCCTGTTCTAAGAGTTATATTTCCAGAATAACAGTGTTACATGTGGTTGTTCTGCCAATTATACAAGAACGTCTACTGCAGTTGCTCTGTAACTAAAGGTAACCTTGTTACAATTATATTTCAGTAGATATTCATTAAAGTTTTATCAGCAGTAGCGCTGAGATTAGTGAAAAGAAATACCAGTTGTCGATTAAACAACTGCGCATCAATATTTACAAGTCATTCTCACCCGTCTAGGAATTGGTCACTCCAGCATCACTCATTTATATCTTCTCTCAAGACAGCCGCAGCCTACGTGTAAAGGATGTAATACAAAACTTACCATTTACCACCTTCTCATAGAATGCAATATTTAATGTCATAATGTCATAATGTCATATTAATTAATTAATATTTAATGTTATGTCGGCACGTTGGCCATAGTATCACAATGGTAGTGCGGCTTGACGCAAACCAGAAGATCCGTGGTTCAAATCCCGGCTATGGCAAGGAATTTTTCAGTCTTTCTCTACGTTTCCACAATTTAGCCTACACACGGCCAGTGTGAAAGAATAATTAATTTCCATGAATTTCTGAAGTTGTATACTGTCAAGGCTTAATGTATGAATGTCTCACTCTCTACAAAAGGACCCGTTTTGCCTTTTGGCATTTCCATTTCTAGTACTCCGGTTGTATAAACCTTCGCAACTTGCAAGACATTTAACCAAATAAAGACGAAGAGAAGACATACGCTGGTCGACATAAGTTAGGGAGAGCAGTTCTGTTTTAACACAAACCCTTCTGACAAGGCAGGATAGAAGCTTCCCTTTGTTTCCTGCTCCATTCCACACATAGCTATGTATTCCTTATTCAGTGGACTGCAAATATTGGAGTCAGCCACATACACGGCGAAGTCTTGGCTTTACTCAACACCATTACCTCTCTCTCACGCGCAAGTTAGAAACACGAGTAAATTGAGTTTGGAATTTTAAAGAAGACATTGTCAAGTTGTTAAAAGTGAGATATCTTTTATATAGAAAATGAGTAGTTGTCAAGCAGTTTTTGAGATTACTCACTCAGATAAGATGTTCTCCATATCTCCATAAGCGCTTTTCGGTCTGGTTTAGACCATCTTCAGTGGGTGTTGACCAGCTACTGAGGTAGAGAAGAGCCGAACCTTCCAAGAAACTTTTACTCCTGTGATTGTCATTTGGTTATCGTCTGATTTGTAATGCCAACTTCTGGGACTGGAACACTGTGGCTGGACACAGGTGGCTGATGGTCATCTGTGGTGTTGACTGGTTGTAACTGTTTCTCCTCTGGATGTGGATCAATTGAACTGTAGACCTGTGGTGGCGGATGAAATTCCTCTTCCCTCTCGTTCTCTGGACCAATACTTAGGTTACTGGTTGTCTGTGGGAGATGTGCTTCCTCACTCATATGTTCCTGGAGTAAACTAGATTGGTTGACATATGGGTTAATTTCAACTAGGTCTATGTTCTTTAAGTTGGTTTCAACGACATCAAAGTTGGATTTTTTAACTTTTTTAATAAGTTGTAAAACACTGTTTAATGGTGGTATCTCAAAATTCAAAAGGTTTTTTGTTTCACTATTTAGGATATACATTTTTTCCCAAATATCTAGTTCATTAACTGCTTGTACATGTTTCAATAGTTGTATACTTTGGCCAATTTCATGGTTGTGTTTCCAGAAATGGTTGGCAACTGCAGACTTTTCTGTTTGTTTAAGTTTTATATTTCTCAAGTGTTCCGTTTGACGGGTTTCTAAATTTCTCTTAGTTCTTCCAATATAATATGCTTCACAATTGTTACATGGTATTTTATATATTCCAGATAATTTTAATTTATCAATAGTGTTGCTTAAAGGTTTTTTGAGCAGATTCTTAAGACTGAAGTTATTTTTTGGGGCTAATTTTATATTATAATTATGAAAAATTTTTTAAATTTGTTGAATGCCCAAGGATGATAGGTGAACTTCTTGTAGATAACAGTAGTTTCTGGTTTCTTTAAAGTAGTAAATGAACTTATGTGGTTTTTGTATATATGTTCATTAATTATTTTAAATATAGTTGATTCTTTAAAGCCATTGATCTTTGCAACATGTAAGATATGTTGGTATTCTAGTTGATATTCAGGTTCAAGCATAGGTACATTTATAATCTATGGATTAAGCAATGGAATACTGCATGTTGATGTGATGTTGGATTATAGTTATTAGCTTTGATATAATTATCCACATGTGTATTTTTCCTATGAATACCAAAATTCAATTTATTATGGTACTAGGAAATTTTTAAATCCAGAAAATGTAAGAGTCCTTGAGCTTCTATTTCTATAGTAAATTTGATAGATTCATCTTGATTGTTAAGAATTTCTAAGGCTTCATTAATTTTATCTTTGGGTATGATGGAGAAAATATCATCAACATATCTGTACCATACTTTAAATATATCTGAGTGAGTAGACGTTACTTGAATTTCTAAGTTGCTCATATATAAGTCAGCTAAGAATGGAGATAATGGGTTACCCATAGCTAAACCATGTGTTTGAGTGTATAATCTTCCATTAAATGTGAAGGTATTCTGGTCAATACAACTGGTAGTACAAGTTAGTAGATCATGAATCTCAGCTTCATTAATATTGATTGAAGTAAGCCACTCTTGTAGTAGTGAAGAAATCTTCCCAGTTGGGACGTTTGTGAACAAAGAAGTGACATCAAAAGATACTAACATGTCACTGTCACTGATTGTAATATTTTTAATATATTCTATAAGTTCAAGAGAATTCTTAATGCTTCTACTTTAAAATTTTTTTAAAGATGAAAACTTTTTTGAAACCCATTTTGTCAATACGTAACATGGCGAACCTATGTTATTGATAATAGGTCGCATACTGTTATCTTTTTTGTGAGTTTTTGGAAGGCAGTAAATCCGCGGTAGTGTTGGATTACTGACTTTTAATCTTTTTTTAAGAGCTAAATCAAAACAATTAGCTTCATTAATAACTTTGTTAATAATTCTTATGTTGGCTTGTAATGGGTTTTTTTCTGTTTCTGAGTAGTCAGACTTTTTAAGAAGTTGCATAACTCTATCTTCATAATCATTTTTGTTAAGTAAAACAATTTGATTTCCTTTATCTGCTTTTACAAAGGTAATGGATTTATTATTTAAATGTTTGATAATCTTCAATGCTGGGAAAGTGTATTTACCATATTTTAATTTTTGAAGAGCTTTTGTACATTGAGATCTAACATTATCTCTTTCTTGCACAGGAACAGTTTTAATATTTAATTAAATATCTGCTATAAATTCTTTTATATCTTCTGAGAAGGCAACACAGGTTTTCAATCCTTTATTTAACAAATTTAATTCTTCATTACTCAGAGGTTGATCAGATAAATTAATTACTGCTTTATTGTTATTCTTGATTTTTGGAATATAAGATGGCTGACCTTTTAATATTAACAACTTATGTTTTAAACGTGTATGTTTAATTTTCATCATTTTATTTAAATGAGCATAGAGTAGATTTTCAAAATTATTCCAAAGTACAGGCCCCAAAGTCTGAGTTAGTTCCATGTGAAGTTGATAAAGCTGCATGTTAATTTGATTAAGCTTTTTGTTATGTAGAAATTTTTCTGTTTTAATTACCATTTTTTCCGCCATTTTTTGTTGGGTACAGCTCTTCCTGATTTTATATATTTTCTTACAAAAACTGGAGTGACGTTATTATTTAAACATAGGTTAAGAAAGTGAATATCTGCTAAAGTATATCTATTCTTAATTTGTAATGTTTCATAAAATTTCAACTTTCTTTTATAGAAATTATGTTGAGAGTTAAAATTTGTAGCCTCCATGTTCTAATAGTTGTAATAAGTATGGTAACAGAATTACTTGTAAGCCATCTAGGTTATATATTTTAAAGAAGACATTGTCAAGTTGTTAAAAGTGAGATATCTTTTATATAGAAAATGAGTAGTTGTCAAGCAGTTTTTGAGATTACTCACTCAGATAAGATGTTCTCCATATCTCCATAAGCGCTTTTCGGTCTGGTTTAGACCATCTTCAGTGGGTGTTGACCAGCTACTGAGGTAGAGAAGAGCCGAACCTTCCAAGAAACTTTTACTCCTGTGATTGTCATTTGGTTATCGTCTGATTTGTAATGCCAACTTCTGGGACTGGAACACTGTGGCTGGACACAGGTGGCTGATGGTCATCTGTGGTGTTGACTGGTTGTAACTGTTTCTCCTCTGGATGTGGATCAATTGAACTGTAGACCTGTGGTGGCGGATGAAATTCCTCTTCCCTCTCGTTCTCTGGACCAATACTTAGGTTACTGGTTGTCTGTGGGAGATGTGCTTCCTCACTCATATGCTCCTGGAGTAAACTAGATTGGTTGACATATGGGTTAATTTCAACTGGGTCTATGTTCTTTAAGTTGGTTTCAACGACATCAATGTTGGATTTTTTAACTTTTTTAATAAGTTGTAAAACACTGTTTAATGGTGGTATCTCAAAATTCAAAAGGTTTTTTGTTTCACTATTTAGGATATAAATTTTTTCCCAAATATCTAGTTCATTAACTGTTTGTACATGTTTCAATAGTTGTATACTTTGGCCAATTTCATAGTTGTGTTTCCAGAAATGGTTGGAAACTGCAGACTTTTCTATTTGTTTACGTTTTATATTTCTCAAGTGTTCCGTTTGACGGGTTTTTAAATTTCTCTTAGTTCTTCATATATAATATGCTTCACAATTGTTACATGGTATTTTATATATTCCAGATAATTTTAATTTATCAATAGTGTTGCTTAAAGGTTTTTTGAGCAGATTCTTAAGAAATAACTTCAGTCTTAAGAATCTGCTCAAAAAACCTTAAATATTTCCTTAAATATTTCCCCTCTCTATAGAAGAAACGTATGCGCAAGGAACAATAATTATTAATAACAGATAGTGAAAATTAAGAAAATCTATTAAACTTTATTTATCAGCAGCATTTAATGTTATAGGAATTTAAACCAAAAAAAAATGTTTTGTCTGAGCTGAGACATGTTTTTTTATGTTTTTTATTTAATGCTTTATTCGACATAGTCTAAATATTTGTCAGTGACCTTTGAACACATTCGAATACATGTTCTACACAATTATTGCTGACCTTGATCCACAAAGAAGTTCGTTGATCGATCTCAGAGGATCGGATGAGACGAAGGAAACGCAGGAAACTGTTCCCTAACGATTATCACGTCTAAGACAGTTTTTACGATCTGACAAATGAAATGAAGTGTGTAGTGTTTAACGCTCGCTTTTACTACATATGGCACCGCAGGCGATGACACTGATGATACATGAGATGAAGATGGAGTACCGGTGGAATGAGATGGCGGGGGAAACCGGAGGTCCTGGACAAAACTCGCCCGAGTGACGTGCTGTCCACCACAAATCTCACTTTGCGATCGCCGGGGATCGAACCCCGGCCGCCTTGGTGAATACGATCTGAGAGATGGATAGTGATGCAGCTTAACAAACAAGTACCCTTCAAGCCTCGGATATTGCAGTTATAAGAAATACTAGCATAAAGATACTCCTTACCGACACCATTACCTTTCATGTAAGATAGTGATTTAAAAAGAAAAGGTAAAAGGAAAAAGAAACTGTAACCGCAGTATCAGCCAGTGATTAGGAGGCGGCGAAATAATCAAAATCAGATAATTAAAAAAGAAAATAGATTAATAAAAATGCTTTGTTAATCTAATATAAAAGATCTTGTTATAATAATATGAAATTAGAATGGATAGAGTAATCATTAAAATAGCAGTTGACTTAAAGAATAAGAAGGGAAGAATATAATTTAATATAGCAAGGAAAAGCAAACATTCTTGTAAAAATCTGTACATTTCGAGAGACAGGAACTGAGGACCATTATTTCTTTGTTCTAGTAAAAGTAAAATGTATGAGAACTATTGTATACTTTCAGCCAGGAATGTGTTGGCACAAAGGACTTGTAGAGCATGCATCATTTCTGTCATGGACGTATACTGGCTTATTTCATATCTGCTCATGAATTACTAAAAAGTTTGCCATGCTGGAATTTCTGAATCGTCATACATTATAAACTACTGCGGCAAATCCGCATACCAGTGTTAAATTCATTGGTTTCTAAATGGAGCTATGAGTTCTCTTATCCTCAAGCAATCAGAACGAGAGTTCTTTAGGAGTTATGACGCCGTAGGACAGATAGTCAATAATCATGGTCCGATGGATTTAAATCGCCCCGCTTGATCCTGGAACGTAGGAAGTGAAGGACGTAAAATGTAATACTTTGTGTGTGTTGGAAATTCGGAAATAGGAAGTATTTGTTAATAAAAGATGTGGATACAATTTGCTTATCATCCATAAGAGGAGTATTGTAATTAAAATATAATTAAAAGATTGAATAATTTGAAATTGGATATAATTCAATTATTTCGCAATTGCGTGAAAATTTAATTTCCTCGATTTATACCACACCCTGTATCCAGAGTTCCCATGTTCTACTGACTTGAGCTACGCCAGAGAACATCCAGTACTTCCAGAATTATCATTCTTCATTATCTCCACATACCAACGTATAACATATTGTTAAATAAGGCACCGCTTCGTGGGACTCTATAATTCATCATTCCATGGCATCAGCATCAGAATTCCTCACCTCTCCATCGCATACGTAATACTACGTTAAATATGGCTTACCAACGTAGTGCTTCGAGGTCATCATCTCTACCTCCAAACATATTAATCAACCGTTACATATGTCGCCACAACGTGGGAATCGTAGCTGAATAAAAATACGTTGCAGGTGGTTCATCTAATTTCATGTATTTGATTATTTATATATGCCCGTGTACATAGTTTTCTTTAAAAAAATTGGATTTTAATTACACGAAGTAGTTTCAAAAAGAAAAGAAAGAAAAAGCATTGTGGGATTGACCAGGCGGTGATGCAGCTAAGCCATTCTGTCTTAGAAGCTTCTCTCCAGTGGCAACCGAGGAAGCTCAAACAACCACACAGAAAATACACAATTTGATGCTCACTTATCCAAAAGCAAACGAATTTTCAAAAAAGGAAGTGCGTGTATATGTGTAGAGACACCATTATTTTAAGAAAAACCTCGCTCCCCACACTACACTTTACATGGACAGCCAAGCAGAACTGGGGTTTAGGCCAAGAAGCCCTTCGAACACTCTATAAAGGAGCTGTACTTTCGATGCTGCTATATGGCGTGCAAATATGGGAAGAAGCGGTCCTAAAAAAAGAACATGCTCTAATATCAACGGGTACAAAGACTAATGAACATAAACATTGCCAAAGCATATAGAACTGTGTCATATGAAGCGTCCTGTGTTTTGGCAGCAATCAAGCCAATAAATATAAAGATTAGGAAGTACTAGAGATGCATAAATTCAAAAATGAAAAGTCGACATTAATTGACGAAGTCCCGAAACTAAGCGAGTGGCCACATCCTTCAGAGAGAATGCGTGTTCAAGAAGCACAGGAAGACATACAGTACAACATAGAGATTTATACAGAGGGAAGCAAGATAAATGGAATAGTCGGAGCAGCAGCAGTGATTTTCCAAAATGGGGAAGAGGTTAAAAAGCTCAAGTATAAACTCGGTGAGTACTGCTCCAATAACCAAACAGAACAGATAGCAATTCTAGAGGGACTTCGAGCAATAGCCAATAACAGTTTAGAGCTTACAGTGGGAAATAAACTAGGCGTAGTGAATACGGAGAGCCAGATTACAGTAGACCTTCTTAAGAACAGTCAAATCCGAAGCAATGTAAAAGAAGGAATAAAGGCCAAGATCAAGCATCTGCAAGACAACGGCTGGACCATCCACATAAAAATGGGTAAAGGCATACGCAGGACTACGCGGAAACGAAATAGCAGACCAGACGGCAAAGGAGGCTGCACAGGAAGACAACGGGGAGATTATATACAGCGAGATACCCGGGACACACATAATCAAGGAGGCAGAAGAGAAAGGAATGAGAAGGTGGTAATACCAATGGGAGAACACAACAAAAGGAAGAATCAGCAAAATGTTCTTCCCTTCTGTGCAAGAACGACTAAAAATGAGGATCGCACTCAACGGAGAGACTACCGCCATCCTAACTGGACATGGGAAGACAAAGGACTACTACAACAGATTCAAAATAGCGGAAAGTGCAATGTGCAAATGTGAACTACAAAACCAAGCAGTGGATCATTCAATATACGATTGTCCTGTCCTGAACAGTGAAAGATTAGTACTCATACAAAAACTTAGACTGAGAGGTGGACAATGGTCGGCAACAAACAGTGATCTAATAAGTACTACCAAATACAATTTTTAAATTTCATAAACAAAATAGACTTTGAAAAATGTAAAGGCATAATCAAAATTGTATCATATATCGAAAACTTGTAACACTTGTAAAAATTGTAATTACTACACTAGTTGTTATAAGTTTAAGGAATGCATGTAGTGTTACGATGTGAAGGAGCATGCTCTGTTAATAAATATTAAAAAAAAAACTCTCCCGTTATGCTTTATGTTGATGGAGATAACGATTTTTTATTAATAAAAGAAAGGAAAACGTCGATTAAGGTACTTGCATGACAAATGTATAGTTTGCATCTTCTATTCATTTTGTGTCTTCCGTATAACTGGTGAAACATAAAAAGAAATATTTTCAAATAAATTTAGCAATTTGTGGAATAGTGGACAACAACACATACAAACAGGCTGTATTATTCGAAAGATACTTTCTTAGTGATAGTTTTATTCTTTTCTGACTGAAGGTTTCTTTAAATTATAGGCCATTTGCTTCATCTAGAAAATAATTGAAACAGCAGAGTCAAATAAAACCCTGAAAAATTCAACTAAAGAGGAAGCTGGAGGAAGAATTTCAATACTTTATTTCAAATCAGACAAGAGTAATAATTTTCCGTGCGCTAAAGATGCTGGTAGCTGTGGTTTAATATTTCCCGGCAGAAACGCGATTTCTGGATCGCAGTATATTGAGATATTGCGTATTGATTCCAGCACTCTATTGTGCACTTGGGATGTTAAAACGAAAGGATGACTCGGAGTGTATTTAAATGCTTATTATTAGAAGGCTCAACTTCTGCAGATAAAAATCTATGTTCTGGATGCAGCATATTAGAGTCCAGCGAAAAAATAGTAATGGAACAAATCAATGGCCAGCAACTGTACAGAAATATTGCCATACACAACACTGCGTCTCATTTTGCTGAGATGTAGATTCTAAGTCACATACGCAGTAGACTAGATTTCGAAAAGTGCTTGATCACACTCTGATTCAAACCCATGCGGGTGTTAGGTTGTTAATGGTTGACTAGTCAGGACCGTTCATTATGAACTGTACCCATGGTGCTGCCTAAGTTTCTAGTCAACATTAGTGCCACTAGAGCGCATGCAGTAGGGTAGTTAGTCCATCGCATAACACATAGCGCAGTATGTGAATTACGACAGTGCGGGAATGAATGAGCGAAATATTCTAACGCCTTTTGGTCCAACATATCAGCTTATTTGAAATGGAAATAAAATAACAAGTTGCTGTATTGAATTTTTAAAAGTAGATGCAAAACGGAATTGTTACAGCGAAAAAAAATAAATTGTCCTCCATGTGTTCGAACACGAGGCCGCCATCATTATTATAAAAACCTCGAAGTTAAGTTAAATAGTATGATGCGCTTTTAAATGATTTCTTTGATTTTTTACAACTAGATAGTTGTGATACGCGTATACTGAAATTGAAGTTGGTAATTTTGATTTACAGTTTATGAAAACTCACATTCTAATGCAAGTTCAAAGATTGGGCTTTATGTAAAGCCATGACGTCGAAACCAACAAAAACAGAAAAGTGTAATATCATGCAAATGTAGAGCCTGTAAGCCGGGTCCATTGTACCGGCACCAGGTATATCAAACAAAAATAAAAAGCCTTAATGGTATGATACAATTATTGATGGACACTTCTAATGTCATTACAACTAGACTAATGCCTATTATAGCAATAGCAAGCTGATTGAAACCAACCATTCATAAGTCATTCTCATTATCAGTAAGAGCTGAATAGAAAAGTATCGGTTTATATTAATTTAGAGCCGATATGAAATTGTAGTAATCGGAGAAATTGTGTGACTCCTTACACAATAGTTATTTTAAGTTACTTATAACCTATTGAATAGTAAAGGGGTAAAGTACATATGTAATGCTATTATTATTAAGCTAAAACGTATTAAAGGTTAACTATTTCTTTTTTTGAATTTGAATGTTCACGTAAACATAATTTATCTAAATTACGGTCCTTTCCTGACTTCTCTTTTTAAGGCCCATAAATGCCACTGACCAACAAAACTATGGCTGAATGTGGACAGATGTATGAGGTGAAGATAAGAACTGAAGAACTCTCAGCTGTTTTTCAGGAAGGAAAGGCGTAATGGCGTGAGTAAGATTTGTGAGCGCTTTTAATTTCAGCTTATTTTCTAACTAGGTCAATTGAACTAAGGCAATTTTGTGGACACAGATTTAAATGCGACTTATTCTCGTAAGTTATTTTGCAGCGTGGTTTTTTTTTTCTCTTTTTGTGACGGAGCTTCTTACGGTTGAACCAAAATAACAGTTACAACTTATTACCTTAATATGTTTTTATTTTCATTTTCCCGGCGCTGTGTAGCACGCAAATACCTGCATAGCCTTCAGCAAACGATGGGACTATTATGTGTTTCAAATGGGAAGAATACGGAAGTCCAGTTAATCAGATGCCGTATCACACTCAGCGTTGCCAGCTTGTTACCCCAGTCTTATATTTCCCACTCTCTCGCACTCTCATACAACATGCAGATCTGCTTGGCGCAGAAATTATGATTTGCACACTTTTACAATTATGCAGTTGCGAAAATCAAAACTGGAAAAAGCATTTTTACAAATTATGCATATTTTAAAATACTATAACTATAATTATAGTCTAGGAATTTCCTGTTTTTCGAATCCGATGGAACTACCAGTGGCTCATCCCTATCACTGTTAATGTCACTTCCGTTAAGAGACAATTCGTCATTGTCACTGTTTTCACCGTCTGAGTGTTGCAAATTTATGATTATAGGTTCCAAAATCTCGTCACGTGCTATTTCTTTCTTAAAATCTGCGTGCCTCACGCAGTCTTGCTGTGTTACCTTGTCAATTTCTTCGTGAACGAACCCTTTAACGTCCGTCAGGTTATAAGTATTACTTCTGTTTGCAATCCCCCTTTCTATTTGATCCCACACCAACTCAATTGGATTATATTGGCAATGGTAAGGTGGGAGGCGTATTACCTCGTGTCCCGTTTCAATTGCAAGTTCATCCAGCTGATACACTTTTTCCGTGTTTTTAAATTGAAGTACCTACTCCTTGCAATAACTCATTTTAGTTCCTGTTTCCGAAAAAACTTTTGAAGAAAATTTACACCTTAAAATTATACTTTGAGCATGACTTCGCAATACCTACCTTTTTGACTCGCCACGAAATTCACCTCAAGAAACCATTGCACCATTTAGCTCTTACTCTACTGTTGTGTAAAGAACAACGAATGGTATTGATCTGAACTCTCCAGAGTAACTAAACACATCTTGTCCAACATTCATTCATAAACACAAGCATACAGCATTCAACAGGCTAACAGGAAATGAAGTGTTTGTTTTTTCTCGAATTTAACACCTTGATTTATTCACAATAATTCTTTTAATCACGAAATGTCAGGAATTGAAATTTCATTCTGATTAATTAAGTGTATATGTACATACACACTAACCACTTTGAACTCTCTAAAGTAAATAGAGATTATGAACTATTCATATACAAAATATAATGTGACCAGAGAGGTTCTGCCACGGCAACAGGAAATTTAATGTTTTCCCTCGCTCGAATTGGATTATTCAAAGTATTTATTTTATCACGTCATCTGAAATATTTACGTTTCATTTCTGCCAACCAATAATGCTAATAGTGCTTTATTTAACTGTATTAGAAAAACTATTTGAGCTAAAAATATGGGGTTTTCATGGTTATGTAAGATACATTACTCTCTACCTACCACATGGATCAGTTCCGGTAAAATCTGAAGTTTTGTCTTAGCGCGAATAGTGTTTCATACAGATTGATTAGGTTGGCGCTACTCACACACCACTTAGCGGGAATGCAATACAACACCGCAGGTCACCTATTAGTTGCTCACCTAGTAGCGCTCAAGGACAAACACCTTCCCATTTGAAACACATAATAGTCGTACAACTCAGCAAGTTTAAATAATTTAGATAGCGGTCAAAGGTAGAAGTAAAATCCTTATTTAATGGTATAAGTGTAGTTCTCTTAATTTATTTTATTACATCTGCTTTTGTAATTTAGAAGAAAGCTGAAATGCACCTGTATTACACATCTATATGCAGTTTCTCGGTACATACACAGGAATCCATGTGTCTACACGGAAAACTGTTCGCTAGATCGATATTTGAATTTATTTGGTTCAATCAATTTCCAAATGTTGATTTGCAGCCTACGCTTACATTTTTCTATATCAAACTATTATGGCAGTCATTTAAATGGTCGAGTTTTAAAATCTGAGGGATCGAAGCATCATAATTAATATTTGTAATTAATTATTTACTTTCATTTAACTATACACCCTGTGGTTTGGTAAAACAATCTGCAAATTATTTCAGCCTATTCTATGCCATGTGTATTCGTCTTTATTTTTGCGTAAGCTATAGTTACAAAACACTGGAATTAAATTCACCAACATTTTTGTTCTGTTTCAAAGCTATTTACTTGAAAACTAGCACATAGAATATGAGTAAACAAATAAATGACTGTGCAAAGCTTCAAATAGTTTGTCAGATAATATAATACAACTGCTTTATATAGAGATAAATGTTGCACATTATAAAATATAATTGTTGTTGGTGTTAATTTTTTTCAGTATAAGTTACTTTTTCTGTGGGACAATGAATGAAGCAATCACAAAATCCACATTTGAAACTTTGTGTAGCAGCTTTGTGGATATGTTTGTCAACTTACATACTCGTGCAAATCGAAGTAACACTAAAATGGAAAGAATAAATTTCAGCAATAATACAAATCCAAGGCAAAATGCGCCTCATAGAGAAAGGGGATATGGGCTGATACAGTGGGATTATAAAGAATCATAAAGACGACTGAAACAGGTTTATAGGCTTGAAAATGGCACTCTGAGAGATATCTTTTACCGAAATTAATGTGAGTGAGGTTTCCACACCGTTGTTCATTACAAAAAATTAAATGTCATTTTCAGCTAAAATCTCAGCTCCTGGTTCCTTTGGTCGAATAACAAGAGCAGAACGCCCCCTCCACAACACAAACACACCTCTCCTATGCGGGCCCAAATGACCTTGTTGTCGACGGGCCCTAAAACACCACACGCTCACTCACTCACCTGTGATATGTATGTGTCTGCTGAGTAGGTTGGTAAATGTAACTAAAGCTGTAAGGGCGGTATGTATGGAACCAGGTGTACAACAGAATACCGGTTTTAAAATAATTCGTCCTCTCAAGTGATTCAGTAATTAAAAAAATATTAAGCATTTCAGCATTACTAGTAATACTGCATCCATATTATATGTCGACAAACACAGAATGAGGAAACATAACCTAATGTTACGGCTAGTTTGTATTTTAACGAATCATAGCGCTCATTTCTCGCATTTCCTTAAAAAAAGGCATAATCTCTAATTATAATACACTGAGGTAGTCCACCTCTAGTTATTGCATCAGCCCTTCAGGATTTAATCTAGATACGGTATCCTAGGGGTCAACACTGAGGATACACGAAATATTTGGAAGTGCAGTTTATTTTAGGGGAGGGGAAACCCTTCAATGAATAAGTTTGGCTTACCTCACTGGCAATTGCAGATATGAGGTCTGAAGAATACAGGAAACAACGTTCACTCAGGGAAAACGGTCCTGGTTGCATTTGAACCTCAGACGTCCCATATACGAGGCTGACACGTTACAGTAGAAATAGATCGCTCGGTGGTTAATACGTGTTTTTTTTAACTGCATTTTACATATTTTAAACAGAAAGATAGTCATGGGCATTAATAATAATGAGGCGAAACACAGTATCTTTATGACCCCTCGTGGTCAAATCCTAATAGCATATTTTGAAACTTAATGCCCGATTTCACCAACAGAAATTATATCCGGCGTTAACTAATTTAACGTAACAATTGTCACAGCGCTAGCACTACTGTTAAATTTCTTGCATTTCACCAACCTATTTTCTGAAAATGTTAACATTTACGTGTTAACACCAAGAAAATTGTACATATTGCACATATAGAAGGATATGGATGAGTCATATTATTTTCTCAGCGTACTGCAATGCGCTTTTGTTTTCATTTTCATCTGCACCTGCACAAAGCTGAAAAATGAAGGGTGAACATAATTGTAAACAAAAGCCGCGAGAAAAATTTCTCATCAATGGAGAAAGAATTGATAATTAAATTAGTGACGAAGAGTAAAGATAGCGTGGAAAATAAGAGGACGGATGCGGTGAATGTAAAAGAGAAAGATGTCACGTGGGAAAAATTGGCGACGAATTGAATTCAAATGCATGTGTCACTACTAGAAACACCAAACAGCTTCGTCAGTATTACGTAAATCTAAAACGAGGTGCGAAGAAGGACAATTGACTTGAACGTTTCAAGACGGGGGCTGGACAGTGCATTATCTACATAATTCAGTGAATTATAACATAGCAAATTTATTAATACTTGAGGCAAAGGCAAGATCGGCATATTCCTTTCGATGCACGATCTAACCTCTCTTGTACTTCCGCAGTAACCTTCATAGCAACTTGTTTCAACAGTCTATACCTCTGTAGAAAATTTTCTTCTCAAAACTCGTCAAAATCATTTTCCTCATAGGCCGTACTCTATTACGAATGTCATTTAGAAGCTCTTAAATATAGCAAATGGTCATCAGCAGCTGAGTTCATGCCCGCCGTGACGCAGCCCCTGTCACCTAGGAACAATGAGACGACATATAACCTGATATCAGAAAGATACTAACACAAACAAACGAATAAATATAAATAAATGACGTATACCAGAATAGACATATGCCAGAATGCTAGCATATACTCCGAAGACCGCCAAAGTGACAAGGCCATTCTCCGAAGGTCAGAAAACTCCCTTTGCAATCCCTGTAAACAAACAACCCTACTCTATTGTCTGTTTTGCCCTCAAGAGAAATTTGGTGCCTCTCAGTCGGAAACCAGCCAATTGTTAAAATCCCATGCGTGCTTCTGACAACAGGCTATAAGGTTTTAACAGACGCGCAGAGCGCAAGCCTTCGCATAAATTTTTGCATGCAGACCGAAACTGGGCGCTTTAAACGTAGTGAGATGTGTGTTGAAGACCAAGCTCGTTCTGGACGCCCTTCAACATCGCGAAATGAGGAGAAAGTTGAAAAGGTCCGCCCAAAGATCAACGAGGATCGTCACCAAACGATCAACCAAAGTTCAGCAGCGAAAGGAATCAGTTGGAGCTTGTGCCAGCGGATGTTTAGGGAGGATTTGCACATGAGACGTGTCGCTGCTAAATTTGTTCCGCGCCTTCTCATACAGGAGAACAAAGCCATCCGCATGAATGTGTGTCAGGACTTGAAAACAGAGATTGCAGTGACCCAAACTTGTTGAACAAAGTCATTAGAGCGGACGAGAGTTGGTGTTACGGGTATGACCCAGAAACCAAGCAAGCGTCATGCCAGTGGAGGAATCCCAAATCTCATAGACAAAAAAAAGCAAGACAAGTGAGATTAAATGTGAACACAATGATCATTGTCTTTTTTTATGTTCGTGGAATTGTGCATCGGGTATTCGTACCCCCTGGCCAGATTGTTAACCAGTGCTTTTACTTGAATGTTCTAAGGCATCTGCGAGAGGATGTGAGGAGGAAACGCACGGAACTTTGGCGATCAGGTGACTGGTTTCTGCATCACGACAACGCTCCAGCACACACGGCCTTACGAGTGACCCACTATTTGGCATCTCAGAGGTGGTCTGTCGTTCTCCACGCTCCGTATTCGCTGGACGTAGCCCCGTAAACTTTTTCCTATTTCCACGTTATGACGATGTGGAGGCGGTAAAACAGCTTTGCAAAGGGCACTGGACTAGAACAGTTCCAAACATGCTTCCAACAGTGGGAAAAGAGACTTGACAGGTACATCGCATGTAATGGAAAGTATTTTGTAGGTGACTGAAGTAATTTTGTAAAAAGGTTTATCAATAAAGTTTTTATGACAACAGTCCGGCTTCTTTTCGTGCCCCCCTCGTATTTATGCACAGAACCACATTAAAACATTTTAGATATAACTATCAATTGTGAAAAAATGGTACGTAGTGGAAAAAAAATCTGATTACAGTTTTGGAATCAGCACATCAAATTTAGTAAGGTGAACCTATTTTGGAGGAAGTCCCAGAATCAATCATAACGGTGTTATTAGCCTCTGCTATAATTAAAATATAGCGAAGTCATTTTGTGGCTTACAAACCACGACACATCATAAATCAACGTTGCCCTCGTTGAGTGAATAAAGATTAGGACATGTTGAAAGGGAAGGCGAAATGCAAAATAATTCGATTGGTTGTGCAGTTTCATTTGCAACTTCCAATAATTACAGTTTCTCGTTAATGATCCTGAACCGGAAAAGACACAGAATTAAAGGAGAAAGCATTTTGTGGTCACCATTTACGTCAATGACTGTACAATGGATTGATTCGTGTAACATTAGTTAATGGTCGTCGTAGTGTATGTATGTTTATGTGGTGATCGCAAATGAGCAGATGATTAATGGATAACTGGAGAAGATTATCGGGATTAGGTGATGGTCACGGCCAGCACAATAGGGAGGCTGCAGAATATCCCCCCACGAGCCCCAATCCCGGATGTGACGAGGGCTGGATTGAGAGATCAGTGGGCAAAACTCGTGGTTTATATGGTTTTGTGGAAACGAAATGAGTCCCGCTCCACATTTGAATAGCTTTTCAACTTAATGACGTTCACTAATCAGGCAGAAAGAAGCAATGTACTTTTAGGACATTTTTACAGATGTATATAATCACATAAATGGTGCAGAAACGCACATAATGTAGTATTCAGAATATACTGTCCGACAAACAAGGTGATTACTCGACTGTAGGAGGCAGAGGTATCTGTAGGGGAATATCTATAGCATATACACGAGTGACTATAAAGAATAGATCAGGCATATAAATAAACGGTACAACAATTAATAATGGAGCAAATATAATCATAACTTTTACGGTCATAATTTTTCGCACTAAAATTCAATCTTATTATATTCTGTTACTTAATGTAAAACAAACACGCCGCAGTAGTTTTATTGTTGGTACTCCTGGTTCCCGCCTGTGAGAACCAGGCAAGTTCAGACATGTTCGGTATCGCCTACTACTGTAATGGAGGTAACATGCAGTTAAAGTTGATGTTAGAGGAAGATTCAGAGTTTCTTTCAAACGTAATCACTGCTGATGATCATCCTCAGAGCAAACAGCAAAACTGTGCGGAAATATCCTTCATCACCAAGCCCCAAAAAAGCAAGAGTGATTGCATCTGCTGGGAAAGATATGGTCATCTCATTCTTTGATATTCATGGAATTGTTTGTTTATCAGCATGTTGTACCTGCACACACATCAGTAACTGGACAATACTACAGGGATTTCCTGAAAACATTGCAAGTCCATATCAGGCGCAAAAGACGACATTTCCCTAAAGCAGGCTGGATGCTGTACCACGATAATGCGTGGCCGCATACTGCCAATGTTGCTGAAGAATATTTTGCACAAATCAACGTGAAGTGCATGCCTCACCCTCCCTATAGTCCGGATTTGGCCCCATGTGACCTCTTTTTTATTCCCTAACTTGAAGAAACGCATTCGTGTGAGGCATTATCCATCATCGGAAGCAGTACTGAAGGCTAGGGAGGCGATTTAGAAGGATCTCTCAAAAATGGTTTCCAGCATGTCTTTGAAGACTGGCAGAAACGCTGAGAAAAGTGCATGGCATTCAGGGGAGACAATTATGAGGATGAGTAAGGGTACGTTGTAAAAATAAAGTTGTCATCATTCTTTATTGAACAGCCCTGTATATTAAAAGGAAAATAAGTAGGAAAAATAAACAGATCTAAATAACTCAAATATTGTAAATTATGGGTAGGTATGGATAGGCTCAAACTGAAAAGTACAATTCCATAGCCAGGATTTGATTCGCGGATCTCCTGGCCTCCTTCCGGTTATTCTTAACCATTGAACTACCATGGCAACATGCCAGCATGCCATTATATTCTCCAAGCGACTCTTTATTTCCCCCGATAAACCACTAGGAGTTCTCCTATATGATGAGACTTTTTTGACGGCTTAGTGTGCTGTAAGTACCTACTTAATTCCCGGGATTTATAGTCAAACCATTGTTAGGTTAAATGATGGAAATTAATTGTTCTGCCACACCAACCATGCAGGTAGAGTCAGCTTGAAAAAATCAATACCATAGCCCGGAAAGAACCACGGATCTCCCGGTCTGCGTCCAATTGCTCTTAACAATTGAGCTACCATGTCAACTTGCCAGCATGACACTGGATTCCCCAACTGATTCGTAATTTTCCGGTAAACCACTAGGGGCTCTCATATACTATAAACCAGCATGATTTACGAATTATATAAAATTATATTGAGTTAAATTAACAATGAATTGAACATCATATCTAATTTACATTTTCCAGGCATAGCACTATTTCATTATACTTGTTTGTATTTCAAGTACTACATTAAATTTAGTTTTACATTATTAATCAAAATCGTTACAGGTATTTTTGTAGCAAGTAAATGAAAGTGTCAGAATATTCTTTATGGAAAGGAAATTATGAGAATTGAGTTGAAAAGCATCTAAAAATTTATATTTTAAAGTGGTAGAACTTGAAAACCGTATTTCCAATATAATCTAGATATAGTTTATGTGTAGAATGCAATACGTCTGTTAGATTACAGATGACGTAACAACGATATACTATTATTGAGTCAATGTAAGTGATGCCTCCAAATTTAACTGGATTTATCATATATTACCCGGTGAACTCTTTGAGACAATCTAGTTAATTTTAGATGGAGGTGAGTTCCATACCAAAATACAGCAGTTCGACTCCTGTCCATCGGAATTTATGGTCCATCTTATAACTGGGCTGATCTCTTAACTAAGGTAGAAAAGCAGTAGAGCGGAACGAACGCCTAAGACATCAGTTATTCAACGTGAGGAAGTCCCTTCCATCTGTTAATTTATAATAATAAAACAACCACTATTCGTTGTAGAATGTCGGCTTCATAAAATTACCCGGCACTTTAAAATTATTTAATTGTGTGTAATTACCAACTACTACAAATCATTTCATTTGCAGTTCTAAGTAGGCTAAAGTGTGAAATAAACCGTAGTGCACCTAATATTACATCGAGTATGAGGTCAGTGCACAAGCACTATGCTGGAGGACATTTTCACAGCAGTGTATCTCTGCGAGTACGAGACAGGAATCTCTATTTTTAACGTGACAGCACGGGCTTCTGGTGTGATACCGAAATTAAGGAATGCAATGCATAAAGAATCGTAATGGATTTCAGAGGAGTGCATATTTGTTGTGAAACGCCTGCACGTGCAGTTGAGTAGAATAGTTTTAACAAAAGAAAACGTAAGAAAGGGCGTTTTCTTAGCAAGAATCTAAAGCAATAGCACTTGACTCTGTTGGTTAGGGTATTCTTCGGACCCTTAATAATGGCATGACCGAGACTAATAATCACAAAGGAGTTTTGGGTGTGAATAAAGGGCTTCGAAAAAGTGATGGTGACACACCCACAGGCAGCTGTGCACAGTAAGGATACATAGTCCGCGGCTTGGGGCCGATTAAGAAAGTCATCGCCTGTGCCTTGGTCGAAGGCAGATTAGAAGCGATGGGAGAAGATTTTTGTCGGTTCGTATATACGTGAAGAACGAATTAAGTTTTATCGAGTAATAAGCAGTCTACATACAGTAACTCTGAACAGTGAAATATTGCTAACCTTGGTCGACAACTCCAAGTTTGATGTTACGATAAAAAGAAGCAGTCATTAAATCAGTTTGAAACTTGCATTCGTGAGCCATTAGAACTATCCTTATTCACATACATGTCCACGCATACCCTGAGAGTACCTCATTGCTTTACCCTGTGGAACCCATCAAATTTACGTCAAACTGTATCGCCAACGTGGAACTCCTTTTGTTCCACTGATTCTGTTACTTCAGATGCCACTTCAGGTTGACCTATGGCCTACGAACAGAGGACATCTCGCACCGCGACGTATCTTGGACGTTTTGGGTTTATCAGCCCCGAGAGTAGCAGATGTAGCTTCAATAAGACATGCTGATGGCAGGCCATCAAATAAAATAAATACAATTAAGTGAAATTCTGTATAATAACCCTGGCACCAGGCACATAATAGTTAAACCAAGGCTAATATGCCAGCTTTTTAACATTTATTCATACTACATTCATACATAAACATAATTTACGGATAAGCTTATACAAATAAACAATATATAAAATTACAATATATATATTGTGACTTTGTGGGTTCGTAGAATTAAAAGGCCGAGTTGCAGAAGTTAAAAATCGCCTTTATTTTCGTAGAGATACACTGTTCAATACTCACGTAACAACATTACATCACACAACAACACAATCTTCCAAGGTCGATGATAACTGTGTCCAGTTCAGCTCTCTTTACAACAACACTCTTGTTACACAACTAACTCTGCTTACTCACTTATGTTTACAACTGTCTCCAACTAGCCATGGCTTCTTTTTATACACCCATTCATGATTACCAGACTGTTCTGCCAATCACTAGATGTTTCTGGAAAACAAGGCATCTAATGACGTAATCCGAATATTCTATCATATTCTAGAAGCGTAACTTAATCTATGCCGGCGAGGCCTTTACCTCAGTTATCTCGTCTTGCCGGCGCTTGTGTACAATATCCGCGCTATCATTAACTGCCCATTATTACCATGAAACTTTATCCGCCGACTGTTTTGTTATTTTTGCCGAAACTTGTATGCCTGTTGCCGTGACTATATATATAACAAATAAAATTTATTATCAAAATCAATCTAAATTAAAACATACAGTACGATGGTAGGCCAAAAGAAACAGACACGCATATATCCCTAATAATTCCAGACTGCTAAGAGGCAGGACAGGGAAAAATTCTACCTACCGGAGCCTGCTCAGAGAAGGCTGTTATCTGGCACAGGGAAAGGCGAAGTCCCAATGAGCAAATATCCGCTCAATCTGTCGGATACCAATAGACTTCCCAAGGCCCGTATACCTACTTACAAAAAATACGAAGAGGCGATATGATTGGAATGTACAATAGAAGAGTAAACAACGCCAATATTCGCCTTGTCAACCAGGGAACATTATAAAAATGATAGGAGTGATCGGCTCTAGAAATCGATCCCATGGTTTCTCGAACACAAGCCTTGCACTTCACTCCACAGCCATCTCTCTAGGTACTACTTCAAGTTTAGTGAGTGTTGAATAAGTCTGCGGTACAACGGGCTAAGTATTTCACTTGTTTGCGTTATTTGCCGACAGGTTGCTCATTACAGTTGGAGGGGGATATGGATCGATTATACTATTTGTTGGTACAGAGAAACGATTTGGAGCAGAGTTATTTGGTAGGATCTACCTTGAGAGTGACCACCATTTCAGGTCTTCACGCAGCCTTTAATCACAATTGACGTTCTTTATGCAGCACTTGGAGACACGCAAAAGGATAAACGAGGTTAGAACAATCTGATGACACGGTGTAATTTCTAAAGCACGCAAGGCAAGGAGGAAGGTAAAGCAAAGGGAAACAGAAAAAAGAGGTAGCAGATGGGTTTTGGTGAAGCCTCAGGGAGTACAAGGAGAGAAGGAACGTAACGACAAAGACAATTTACGAGATTTGAAAGTCTTTCTTTTCCGCGTTGCATTGTGTCCCCTTCAGCGGCACCACAATGCCGGCAAGGGTTGAAAATGCCAAGTTTATGAGGCCATGAGCCGTGAACTATTGGTATCTGGTTCAGCTGCAGCTGGTCATGTGTGAACTTATTACATTTCAATGTACAGGTAGGAGATAAAAATATGTATCGACTCATTAGATACCAGAAGAACCATCTTTATCGTTTTCATTATTCTGTTAAATGCAGATATTCTCTATTTCTATGTCTCTCCCTCTCCCTTATGTTTTCCGTTCTTTCCCATTCTCTTTAAGACATAACAGTTACCAAGATCTTTGAGATTTGGACCTATGAACGGGATACCTGTGGTTTGTTCTCAACGGGCTCTCTTATTATTATTTTCCCCAAGTTTTTCCAGTCGTCGTAAGCGGAAAATGACATCGATGTACTTTTTGCTTCGGCCTGGAAAGTCTCTCTCCCAGATTTTGTTTCCTAACTAACAACTTAGTGTGAACGAGCGTAAACGAGCAGACCTCTGGTGACCCGGAGCAGAGCACCGAAAGTAGGCTACAAAGACTTTTGTTTCCAGCGTCACTTGTGGGAGAGAAGGTTGAAGGACCATATCTGGATGAACAGCGGGTCCAAGCATTGAAGGGGTCTCCTTAGTGTTTGTAGCTCGAACGCAAGCTGGGCTTCATCCCCAAGTCTCCAACCAAGGCAGCTTCCCTAAGAATGGAAGTTAAACGGTATTACAGGGTTCTTTCTCTGACTCAGTCTCATTCTCTCTTCCCCCTTCACACATTCTCATTCTCTCAAAACCAGGACCGTGAAAACTAAGATCATAATACATTATGATTACAGTACGTATTTCATATGCTAACCAGAAATTATTAAACAGGTGTACACAAATGAAATAAATATTTGCATATTTTAATAAAGTATTTATAATACAGAAAGTTTGTAACTAACAGCTTTGGATAAAAAAAACTCATTTCTTATATCCTAATATCTCTTTATTGCCCAAATAATACCTTTAAATTGATTAATACCTTTTTTGCAGGAGCAATTACTATACTTTTAACTGACCGAAATCTTAATACATCCTTCTTTGATCCAGCAGGAGCTTCGCCTTTAATAGAACAATTAATATATTAATATGATCATTCAATATTAAATGCAAACAATAATCAGCGAGATACCTGAAGTTTGGAATAAAGTAAAACTGCCTACGTGAATGCAATATTCACAATACTTTTAAAGTGGAAATTCACAGAGTCAAGAAAACAGCAACAAACATTGCTAAGGTTCTCTTTAGAATATCCTGAAATTATCGGTAGTAAAATTAAATTCAAAATCTTAACTTATATTAATTAGGATACACTGAAGAACAAAATTGAAAAATAAAAGAGCTATCGTGAATGTTGTAAAACACCATATGCTCTCACTTTCTTATCGGGCAGCCAGCCAGAAGAAAAGATGATTAGATATCAACGTTTCGGGAGTGTACATCTCTCCCATTATCAGGATATTTATAAAATGTTATAACCACAAAATGAAATACTGGATATAACACAACTATAAACAACGACAAAAAACTATCAAAATTCGCATTACTGAACAAAAGACTGTTTTCAGCAAAATAAATGCCAGGTCAGAAGATGGCGTGGGTATAGAAAATTATGTCAAACAAATGTAACTACTTTACTTGATTAGGGCGCCGGGGTAGCGCGGTGGTTTCGTTCGCGGCTCCAGTTCTAAGGGTCCCGAGTTCGATTCCCGGCTCTGGGGTTGGCGATTTTAAGTCGGCCCTATCCACGCCTTCACCTCTGTCTAGCACACGTGAAGTATCCCCTATGCCCAACGTGGTTCGGAGTCCACGGTAAAAACTGTAGGTCCTCTCACCTCACCGCCATCTTCACTATCACCCTATCATCGGAGGTAATGGACACCGCCCTCTGGGTGCCTCCACCTGAGAAATGGGTCCGGTCATCACTTGGTGGGGTGAGGTTACCCCGAAGGCCAAGGTTGCCATGTGGGGAGTGTTAGTAACTAACTAACTAACTTTACTTGATTATCAAGCTGTATTGATCTTTGCTTCTTAAATCGATGGATTTCCATTTTAAGGCCGGTTTCCAAGAGCAGCTGAACTGAAATCCCGCATCACAATTAAGCGTGCTCCTTTCAGAGGAAATCGCCAAAGCCTCCTTAGTTCTCCGCTCCCAGTAACTGTTGCATTTTGCCAAGATGGTCGTCTCACGAAAATTGGCTCTAAGGTCGTTATCAAAACAATGCTCTGCAAGCCCAGACTTCTCAGGTTGCATTAAACGAATGCTCCCTTCATGTTCAATTATTCCAGTAGCGATGGTCCTTCCGCTTTCTCCTATTTGACAATCGCTACTAGAATAATCGAAGATGAATGGAGCATTCGTTTAATGCAACCTGAAAAGTCTGGGCTGGCACAGCTTTGTTTAGATAACGACCACAGAGCCAGTTTTCGAGATACAACCATTTTGGCAAAATGCAATAGTTACTGGGAGCGGAGTATTAAGGAGGCTTCGGCGATTTTCTCTGAAAAGAGCACGCTTAATCGTGATGCGGGATTTCAGTTCAGCTTCTCTTGGAAACCGGCCTAAAAATGGAAATCCATCGAATTATGAAGCAAATATCAATACAGCTTGATAATCAATTTAAGTAGTTACATTTCTTTGACACAATTTTCTATACTCACGCCATCTCCTGACCTAGCATTTAGTTTACTGAAAACATCTTTTGTTTAGTAATGCGAATTTTGATAGTGTTTTGTCTTTTTTTATAGTTGTGTTATATCCGGTATTTCATTTTGTGGTTATAACACTTTATACATATCCTGATGATGGGAGAGTGTACACTCCCGAAACTTTGATATCTAATCATCTTTTCACCTGGCTGACTGCCCGAGAAGAAAGTGAGCGTATTCGTCGCTAGGAAAGCTTCAGGTCTTATTTTACCATATACTCTGCCTAACGTCTGATTAAAACCAAACCCTAACAATCCAGGTTCAAAAATATTGGAAAGTACTTAACCCCGTTTGTAAATATTGAAAATGAAAGTATAAATCCTCCGTTTTACTTTTGTTTTCAAATTTGACGTATTTCACTAAATTATTCTTCTAATCTACATATATAATATGCCTTTCTGCTTGGAAGCCTAATACGTTGTTCAGTAAGAATTATTGAATAGTGAAATATAACATCATTAAATTGAACATCACTTATAACTGTACATAGAAATGTAGCTCATATCTAAACTACCCCTTGTATTCCCTAGTTTTGATTAGTTCTTTAATTGAAATATAAGTCATAATATATACTGCCATCTGTTAACTCACATATCACATACCGGCAAGTGGCAGAGCCCAGTCTTTACACCGGAAATCAATACATCAGGTTATTGGTACCGATCTCGGGGGCTCATCCGATGTACACACTTCCATTTTGTCCTTTCTAAGTTGTAGTTCATTGTTTGTATTTTACTTTGGTAGTTCTTTGCAAGTCTTCGCGTCTCATAGACACATACGATCATATTTATATTAACTCTTCTACTCCCTGCATCAGCATGCCACTCACTAACTCACCATCTTAAAAGCTGAGATCTTTGCTATCTTGACGTTTGCCTCACCGATAGCACTTTGTTTAGCTGTGGGTATTAACGATTCACTGAGTGAGTGAGTGAGTGAGCGAGCGAGTGTGAAGTGGGTGGACGATTGAGTGTATGTGTGTATGTGTGTATATGTGTGTGTGTGTGTGTGTGTGTGTGTGTGTGTGTGTGTGTGTGTGTGTGTGTGTGTGTGTGTTGCCAGGTAGTATTAAAATCAATGTGTTGTTAGAAGAACACTTATTACCATCACAGATTAAAGGGTGCTGGATAGTCTCTGTGAACGAAGCCTGTTACTCATCTGTGGATTCCAGGATATCCAGAGGGTGCAGTCAGTGAAATTACAATAAGTTAGCAAGGAAGGGACCAGGTGCAACGTTTGCTGTTCCGGAAATTTTCTTTGTATGTTCAAGTGTGAGAACTGATACACCTCTTTGAATTAGCCAGTTGCGGTTGAAGGATCCTACAGAAGCCAGGCAGAGCCAAGAATTAATCATGTGCAAGTGTATAAGATGGCCCTTCGTAGGGAACCAATGAAATTGTTATGGGTCTGTACGCCGGGAACAATTCTCTCCGCAGGCATTTGCACATAATGGATTTGATTGATAACCCATTGTGTAGAAAGTGTGGAGATAGAATGAAACCTCTATGCACATCCTCGGTATGAATTATATGCTCAGCAGAAAATCATTACTCTAGAATCCCTTTTTATAAACCCAAGGATATTAAACTGGTATTAAATGTTTTGATGTTCCTTTCCTTAAAACTAACTGCAGCTATTTTGATTAATGTACATCCAAAAAAGTACAATGCATATCTTTTTCTGGGATGAGCGTATGGACCTCTTCTCATTCAGGAGGAAATATAATATACCTTTTAAGCTATAAGAGGTAGACAAAACCCAATGATTTAATTTAAAAATGCGAACCTGTTGAATGCATAATTTATTTTATTTAAAATGGCTCATTTCTGTAGCAATACCCATTTCCTAGATCTCTCTTTTATTAGTTTGAATTCATCATCACATTGTCATGTATTTGAAGTACTTATTTACGTTAAACAGAAAATGAAGCTATTTATAGTGGAGTAATAAACATTATACAAATAAAAATATTTACTGATTTTAGGTTTGTTTCGACTTCAGATGTTGGTAATACGTAAATACGTAAATATATGGTATCCTGGACAACGAAGTGTGCTGACTGAATATGTGGGCAAATGCTCATGAAATTAATCTCGCAAAAAGAAGATAGAAGTATTGTCATCAACTACTTAAGTTAAGTGGAAGATAATTACTAAATAATTTTATTTGTATAATACTTATTTAGGTGTTTCTCGCGATTTCATAGACAGTGTATTGCAGCAGCGACCACATTTTAAACATGTTTCCCCTCTGTCCCTTATATTTACAAGAAATTTGTCATGAAATTACTTCTCAACTAAATTGAAGTAGGTAGAGAAATAAAGTTTCTTAAGAAGAGTTTATGGATGCTATTTGAAATAAAATATAGGCCAAAGCAAAAATGTAACACCTTTTTTCACGTAGTAAATAGATATTTGTATTTTCTCGTGTTTATACAAAGAAAATTGAATTTCTAAACTATTATTTAGTATTTTGCTTATTAAGAAAACCAACCTGTGAAAATTAACGAAAATTCAACACAACTTTTTTCATATACAATTCTGGTTCCTGCAGAAGCTATTTTTATACAGTTATGCTGTAAACTCTTGTTGTGTTACTATTTAAATGAGAGTGTAGACATGCTGAGAGCATTTTAAATCTCACTTAAAGTCACTTTATTCATGTGTTGCTTCGATATATACAAAAGCTCAAATGCTTCTTGAGATGGCACTTTGCACCCATTTATTTGATTTTAGATCCTTAAATCGTAATAAATATTTTATATGCGGCATTTATCTAAGTTAAGTTGCTCTTTGTCACCTTGCAGCGTTGGCGGTAGCTGCACGCCTCAAGTTCCAGGGGTCCCTAGTTCGAATCTTAGTCACGGTGAGTTACCTGAATAAGGCTCTTTCCGGAGTCTTCACTTAACCAAGAAGATGAATATGAATAATTCTATGCTCCAAGAACCCTCTACTCATTTAAGCATTATTTCATCCATTTCATTCGTGTCAGATAAGACCTAACATTGGAGGACAACAATTGAAAAAAGCTAAGTTGTTTATGTATTATATTTAAATAAAATTCTTACAGTATCAAAAATACGAGGGCTGTTCAATAAAGAATTATCATAATTTTTTTTACGGTCACAACTTTTCGCACTAAAATTGAATCATATTATATTCTGTTAGCATAATGTGAAACAAACCCACCGTAGTAGTTTCATTGTTCGTACTCCTAGTTCCCGCCTGTGAGAACCAGGTAAGTTTAGACATGTTCAGTATCGCCTACCGCTGCAATGGAGGTAACATGCAGTTAAAGTTCATGTTAGAGGAAGTTCCGGAGTTTGTTTCAAACGTAATCACTGCTGATGAAACTTGGCTACATCATTTTGATCCTGAGATCAAACAGCAAAGCTCAGTGTGCAAATCTACTTCATCACGAACCCCCAAAAAAGCAAAAGTAGTTGCAACTGCTGGGGAAATTATGGTCATCTTATTCTTTGATATTCATGGAATGGTTTATCAGCATGTTTTACCTGCACACACATCAGTAACTAGACAATACTACAGGGATGTCCTGAAAACATTGCAAGGACATATCAGGCGCAAAAGACGACATTTCCTTGAAGCGGGCTGGATGCTGCACCACGATAATGCGCGGCCGCTTATTGCCAAAGTTGTTGCTAAATATATTGCATAAATCAACGTGAACTGCATCCCTCACCGTCCCTGTAGCCCGGATTTAGACCCATGTGACTTATTTTAATCCCTAACCTGAAGAAACTCTTTCCTGGGAGGCATTATCCATGAAGCAGTGGTGAAGGCCGTGGAGGCGATTTTTAAGGATCTCTCAAAAATGGTTTCTAGCATGTCTTTGAAGACTGTCAGAAACGCTGGGAAAAGTGCATCGCATTCAGGGGATACTATTTTGAGAAGCGCCATAAAATTGTGAGTATGGGTAAAGGTACGTTGCCAAAGAAAAATTGTGATCATTCTTTATTGAACAGCCTTCATATAATAGAACTTATAAGATGTCTAATATTTTATAATAATGCTTATTTGAATGTGTTTCATCCGACAAAGGCAATAAAGTAGCATTCCTGCAATCTAAATCTAAAACGTTGTTAAAATATTTTTAACTTAGCATAAAAATATTTTATACACCTTTTGTTTACCTTTTTAGCGCAGCTAAAAATAAAAGGAACATATCTCATTTAAACGTCAGGCTTCTTTAAACATTTTTAAACTAGTTATTTAGATGTTTATTCCATCGGTGGATGGAAGCGAAATCTGTTCCAGCTGGCAGGAACCAACTGATATCTAACTTTAGCCAATCAGAGACATCAGCATTGTTCCCCATATGGAGAAAATGAATGATATGGGTTGGTTCTCCCGAACTGCTTTGAACACTTTAATCTCTGTTTCATATAACCTTACCCCGCTGACATGTATAACTCCGCGTTGAACAACCTTCCCCATCATCCTAATTGGCTAATGCTTTCGCGCCATAGGCGGTGCCTTCCCGTCAAATTTAAAACTGCAGTAGGCGTCATAATAATTGCCAGGAAGATAGCTAAAATCATACAAATAAGAATAAGAAGCTATGCAAAAATAATGAAGTTTATAATGTAACTGAGCAATTTGAAAGTGAATGAAAGAGCAATGAAACTGAAACAAGTTTATAATGAAAGGCCATTGGCCTCTTCCACTGGGATTTTGTAAACTAGCACACATACATTGCGAAAATGCTTGTCTTTCAGTTTTAAAAGTCGTGTCACGTTATACCTTACTTTTCGTGTGTCCTTCATTCACCCAAGTCTCGTGAAGGTAGTATATTTTGCGTTTTGTATCTCGGTACAATCTGATTGTCCTTAAATAACGTCTTTTCCACACAGCAATATCGCCCCTGGACTTGTAAGTTTTCCTGTTGTCTCAATTTC
>CM060950.1:229359002-229459002 GCA_030765055.1 Mantis religiosa
TATTATTTTTCATGGCAAACAGCAAAATTTAAAATGTTCAAAAAATTGTATAAATAAAAATTTGTCGGGCTATTTGAATCTTATATGTGGCTTTGTGAATCATTGTAAGTGGTCATATAATTACGCACAATAAGAAATATAACACATTTTTAATTATCTTAATTGGCATACTTTGTGTTTTACTTTACTTAACTCAATCAGTAATAAACGTGCGTTTTATTTTTATTTTATTGCTGCTTACCTTATGAGTGTCCGGGTTTTATTTTTAGTAAGGAGGGCGTTTTTTGTCTAGTTTGGCAGAATCAAAGGGGGCTCTTCATGAATTCCGTGCGAACTACCTGGCTGGCCCTTTTAAAGATCTGAATTTCGTGTCGTTGCTACCTGAATAGAAACTTGTTTCTCTGCTAATTACCTCAACCGATTCAGTACAGTATTTGGTATTGTTTTAATCACACATGTGAATCGGTATCAAAATCAAGCAGCTTCAAGGCTTTTCCAGCGAACAGAATGGAAGTGATTTAGGTGAAAAAAAAAAAAAAAAAAAAACTGATTTGTATAATAGACAATCATAAATATCGTTACAACACAATCAGCTGTTCTCTGCTTACCTCTCGCTGTTTTATAACTGACTCATCACTAGCCATGGCTTCTTTTTATACACCCATTCATGAATTCCAGACTGTTATCGAATTTTCTCTAACATGTCACCAGATAAAACACGAATGTTCTAGAATGTAACTATATCGGTGCCGGCAGGTCTTTCACTTCTGTGATACACTATCCGTCTCTTGTTTATCGGTGCTATCGTTATTTGCCGGCTCTTTGTGAACGCTAGCCACCTATCAGTTCCTTTGTGTAAACAAGCCGCGCGATCGCAGATAATGGTTCACGACAATATATAAAAAGAGCCTCGTATCATTTTGCGCATTTTATGTTAGAAATATCAATTTAAATTTTCTTGACATTAGTATTGATAATATAGGGATGTTTCAACCAATTAAACCAAAATTTTGGTAAAATATTTTTCTGTATAACTTAGCACAAAATAAATGTAATAGTAAGTTATAAATTTTAAGTAGAAAAAAGTACTTAATTTTTAACTTAAATTTTTTTGTGAAAAAATAATGTAACATGTAATATTTATAATATTTCTAAATTAATTACCAATAAATATTAAACTAAGAAATACCTAAATCGAAAATTGAATATTGTCGCGGCAACGTGCATTTAAGGTTCGGCGCAAATAGATAACAGACGGCGGATAGTGTTTCAGGGTAGTAAAGAGCTTGCATGAGCAGCTAAACGATAGCGCGGCTAGTGTTCACAAAGAGCCGGCAAACAAAGATAGCTAAGATAAAGGACTTGCCGGCACAGATAGGATTTCACGTTTGGAAGGTTCTAGTGATATCTCGATTGTCAGAGAATAGTTGTTTTTCTTATTTACTCGAGAAGTCTCTCGATTTATGAATGAGATATATAAGAGTTTGTGACACGCCAGCGGACAGTTGTGAAAGAAGGGTGAGTCGTGAGTTATAAAACAGCGAGAAGTAAGCAGAGAACAGCTGAGTGTGTTGTTACGAGAGCTGTTTGGTATTTCCATCGACCTTGGAAGATTGTGTTGTATATGTAATGTTGTTACGTGAGAAGTGATCAGTGTATTTCTACGTAAATAAAGATCCTCTACAATTTCGGCAAATTGGACTTTTAATTGTAAGAACCCACAAAGGCACAATAAAAAGAAAAAATATTTTCATTCAACTTCTTCATATAATAAACTTTTGGAAGATATTACATTATGAAGATCATTTCTAAGTATAATACATATAAAATTACTTGAAAATCAGGAGATGTGGTTTATTTGCACATATCTGCGCAAGTACATTTAAGTCTACAGAAAAGTTGGATAGCAACGAACTGTACTCCAGTCAGTAAAGGGCGCGGCCGCTTCCATCCAATGGGAACCAATTCATATCTAACTTTAGCCAATCAGAGTCATCAGAATATCTGCCACAGGTGGAGTAAATCACGCGATAAGAGCTGGTTTCATTTTGCTGCTCTGAACATCTGGATTGGATGTCAGTATCATCATACAATAGACCATACCTTCTGCACAATTACAATTCAGAGAAGTCTATAAAGCAATGAGTCGATAAGAACGAAGAAATGACGAAACCACCTTGAAGAAGACGCCGAGGTCGTGAGCAGTATTTCATTTCCTACACGTGGATTCATATTTGCATGACAGCTTTCACAAATCAATGATGCCTTCCAGGTCGCAGCTCAAGTAAGGGCTTAATGACTTGCTGATGTTTAAGGGGGCTTCTATATCACCGTCATTTTCGTAAACCGCAGATATAAAGGGGTTGCTGCAATTACCCTAACCAGCTCGTGCCTACAGTCGTCGTCATTTAAAACGTTATCTCGTAACAGCTATATCTGGCATAAATAAACATTTCCGCACCAGCCCTTGGCTTGCCTGTAACGGACTTAATCTTTCCCTTCCCATATTCATTTATGAATGCACATTCATTATTCAATGAATTTTCCCCCTCCCTCATTTTAAGTTTGCAGCTTTGAATATGCAGCACGACAAAGCTATCTTGAGCTGATTATGAGTCTAATCCATCTCCATTACGTCAGCATATTAAGGCTGACTCCATTGCGCGCTCTCTCTCTCTCTCTCTCTCTCTCTCTCTCTCTCTCTCTCTCTCTCTCTCTCTCTCTCTCTCCCTCTCTCTCTCTCTCTCTCTCCTCTCTCTCTCTCTCTCTCTCTCTCTCTCTCTCTCTCTCTCTCTCTCTCTCTCTCTCTCTCTCTCTCTCTCTCTCTCTCACGTGTTTATCAGTGCTGCTATCTGGTGGACTCGACGGCGCGATAAGACCATTACACCCACCGTTTCGTGCTACTGTACCGAATAAGAGGGTGGTTTTCTTTCATTACGATCTTGGTTGTGCTTTGTATAAGGTCCTGACTTTAAATCTACTTGATAGCATGATATTGTCTTCCTGCACGACATTAAAACAAATAAAAATTAATTATAGAGTCCTTTTGACCTTATAATGTTGATACCGAAATTATGGTTTGCCAGAAGTAAAGAATCATGATGGATGTCTAAGGAATGTTGGTTCTTTGTTACGACAAGGGCAAGACCAGTTGAGTTGTGGGGAAAGGTGTTACAACAAAAGCAATGTAAGAAGCAGTGTCCTTAGCAGTTTTCTAAAGGGGCTCACATGACTTATATGAATAGAGTATCCTTTGGATCATTTAGAATGGCATGACAAAACAGCCACAAAGAGATTTTTGGTTGAATGAAGAGGGCTTTCAGGAAGTGAAAGTGATACACCCACGCGCAGCTGTGGACAAGGGTCTTCGGGATGGAGCCGAGGAGAGCTCTCCGTGGCTTGAAAACCATTAGAACAGTCTTCGGCGTGAGGCCGATTAGAGCGGTCCGAGGCGTGAACCCTATTAGGGCAGTCCTCTGGTTCTGTCTTGAATATTTGTTGGTTCATATATATGAGGAACGAATAAATTTATCGAGTAATAAACTTTCTGCCGTCAGTAGCTCTAAACAGAGATTGGTAACCCTTGCTCGCCAAACATTTATTGTTTCAAATTGGCACGCCAACGCGGGACTCGATACGAGAAGGAGGTTGACACGAGCAGCAGATTCAACCCGAGGAGGAGGTTCAACTTGAGGAGGAGGTTCAACCTAGAAAGAGGTTCGTCCCGACAACGAGGTGCAACAGGAGGAGGTTCGACACGAGGACGTTTGACAAGTAGCTCTACAGCAGTCCTAACTGGAAAGAAGGAAGGAGGCCGACATCATTAGAGATATCAGGAGCCAGTAGAAAAATCAAAGGTGCAGAGTGTTAAATTATCTAATAGACCATTGTGAATGTATTTGAGGAGTAAAGAAAAATGTGTTAAGTAAAATCCATAAAAACTGGAAGATCAGGAGGTTTATAGTAATAACAGTAGGCAGTAAGTAGTTGAAGTAGCAGAGTGTGGTAAAACTGTAACAAATGATGTAGAAATTAACAAATTATGTTAGAGGAAATTAGAAAAATGTTCGCAAGTTTAAGTAAAAAGATAAATGATAATACCCAAAGTTTAATAACAGAGTTGAGGTACAATAATCAGAGATTAATAAAAGATATGAAGGATAACAATCAAAGTTTAATTGAAAGTTTAAGAAAAGAGATGAAGGATAACAATCAAAGTTTAATTGAAAGTTTAAGAAAAGAGATGAAGGATAACAACCAAATTTTAAGTGAAAGTTTAATAAAAGAGAGGAAGGATAATAATCAAAGATTAATAAAAGAGATGAAGGATAATAATCAAAGTTTAAGTAAAACGATAGATGATAACAATTAAAGTTTTAGTGAAAGTTTAAGTAAAAAGATAAATGATAACAATCAAAGTTTAAGTGAAAGTTTAAGAAAAGAGATGAAGGATAGCAATCAAAGTTTAAGTGAAAGTTTAAGTAAAAAGATAGATGAAAATACTCAAAGTTTAATAAAAGAGATGAAGGAATATAATCAAAGTTTAAAAAAGAGCAGGAAAGGTAGAAAGTGGTTTTCAGAAATTAGAGGTAGAACAAATAGAACTAGGAAAGAAGTTAGACAATCAACAACAGGCGTTAGAAAATTTCGGGAAAGTTAGTCAGGAAGTAGAGAATGTAAGAGAAGAAGCTGGGCAGGTAACAGACAATGTAGGGAAAGATGTTAGTGAGGAGACGCAGAACGCTGAAAATGAAGTTTTGAATGTAGTTAATGAAAGGCCAGAGAGTGAAAACAAAAAACTGAGGGAGGAAATAGGACAGAACTTAGACAAAGAAAGAGAAATGTCTAGAAAAGAGGAGAAACTAGGAGTAGTCTATAAGTATCATAATGGGAAAATAGAAAACAGACGAGGAATGTGGAAGAAACCACTAACCAAATTAATGAGGTAGCAATAGGGATCACGGTTACAAAGGAAACTGAAGTTTTCAATCTAGTTAATGAAAGGTCAGATAGTGAAAATAGAAAACTTGGGGAGGAAATAGTACAGAAATTAGATAAAGAAAGAGAAGTATCTGGAAAAGAGTTAGAAGAAATTTGGAGTAGATTAGAAGTATCAAAAGGGGGAAATAGAAAACCGACGAGGCATTTGGAGGAAACAAAAAATCAAATGAATGAGGTAGCAATAGAGATCACAGCAACGAAAAGAACATTGAAAAGCATTCAAAATCGAGGTAGAAACGAAAGAGAAATATTAAAATATTTCGGGCAAGGGGCACAGTTCTATCAGAATATGTGCAGAAAAGATAGGACAGGATATCGATGTACAATACCTAAGCTAGCTATGGAAAAATCATGAGGATGTAGAATAAATAAATCCTTTGTTCGTGGAAGAGTCCGCAAAATTCCTTTGTATTTTCGAAGTACGTTGTGGGATGATGAATTTTCTTGTAAATGGTGGGAACTTAGGCTAAAATATTTAAAAATACCATAACAGATTGTAAAATGAGATGAAACACAAAACTGGTGAAATGTATATTTTAAGTACAAAAGTGTAGTGTAAAATTTATAAGGTTAAGTATAAACAGTGTTGTGACAGTGCAGTGAAACTCAAAACTAAACAAGTGAAAAAAATTGTTAATGAAAAACCGAACAATGAAAGACTTTTGAAAAGAATATTTATATAGAATCCAGAAAAAGAATTCAGAAATGTTGTATACAAATATAATATTATTAATGTACAATTGGTTTAAACATGGGAGTGCATATTTATAAATTGTTCCAAGTGTAACAACAATATGAATTAGTTTTAAGTAGATCAGATGAAAAAAAAAAGGTGTGGATTGAAATATTTTCTGAGTAATATTTAAAAGTTGAAAATTGTAGATCAGAGTGTGGGTAAATTTTAAATGAACTATTGTTATGTAACCATGAGAATAATTTTTAGGAAAAGTCATGTAAAAATTAATGTTGTGAAAAGAAATTATAAAACCAATTAGAAGTTGCTGACAAAGGTCTAATATTTTGTGTTATATTCGGGCAAGACATATATATTATTTCATTATGGGATAATAAAATAATATCTATGGGGGCATTTGATACCGAAATTATGGTTTGCCAGGAGTAAAGAATCATGATGGATGTCAAAGGAATGTTGGTTCTTTGTTACGACAAGGGCAAGGCCAGTTGAGTTGTGGGGAAAGTTGTTATAAAAAAAGCAATGTAAGAAGCAGTGTCCTTAGCAGTTTTCTAAAGGAGCTCACATGACATATGAATAAAGTATTCTTTGGATCATTTAGAATGGCATGACAAAACAGCCACAAAGAGATTTCTGGTTGAATGAAGAGGGCTTTCAGGAAGTGAAAGTGATACACCCACGCGCAGCTGTGGACAAGGGTCTTCGGCGTCGAGCCGAGGAGAACTCTCCGTGGCTTGAAAACCATTAGAACTGTCTTCGGCGTGAGGCCGATTAGAGCGGTCCGAGGCGTGAAGCCTATTAGGGCAGTCCTCTGGTTCTGTCTGGAATATTTGTCGGTTCATATATGTATATATATATAAGGAACGAAAAAAGTTATCGAGTAATAAACATTCTGCCGTCAGTAACTCTAAACAGAGATTGGTATCCCTTGGTCGGCAACTTTCATTTCGAGGTTTTAAAAGAAGAAGCAGTAAATAAATAAGTTGGAAACGGGCATTCCAGTTTTATTAAAATCTCCTTCTCACACACATCCACGCATACCTTGAGAGAAACCTAATTGCTCGCCATTAAATTATTTGCATCAAGTTGGCGCACAACGTGGAATTGTGTGTGCACCCAGAAACATTTTGGTATCAATGTTTACATGATTCACCAAGAACCCGTTGTATGTCTTGCTTTACTGTTGGTAGTATGAGGTTTAGCAATATCTGTATTGTATCTATATTAAACTAAACGTTTTTTCTGAGTCAAATATTTGAAATAAAATCTTCATCGGAAATATACTAAGACTTTGTGGGTTCGTAGAATTAAAGATCCAATTTGCAGAAATTCCAAATGTTCTTTATTTGCGTAGAAATACACTGATAAATTCCCACGTAACAACATTACGTCACATACACACCACAATCTACCAAGGTTGATGACAATGCTCTGATCAGCTCCCGTTACAACAGCACTCTTATTACATAACTCATGACTGGCGTGTCACAATCTCTTATATATCTCATTCATAAATTCGAGAAACAAATTTTTCTCTGTCAATCGAGATATCACTAGAACCTTCCAAACGTGAAATCCCAACTGTGCCGGCAAGTCCATTATCTTAGCTATCTTCATTTGCCATCTCTTTGTGTACACTAGCCACGCTATCGTTAACTGCTTATGCGAGCTCTTTATTACCGTGAAATACTATACGCCGTCTGTTATCTGTTTGTTCCGAAAATTTAATGCCCGTTGCCGCGAAAATACCTTTTTAAAATCTCTTCAGTACAGCAAAAAGCAAATTTTTAATAAAGTACAGGCATACCCATGTCTTTGAGTGCGTGTTCGTGCTTGACTAGGGTTATATCTTTTACAAGCATTATCTAAAATTTCGTAGTGAAGTAGGCTTTCTCTAAACGAAAGAGGCTGAAAATTTTTAAGCGATTTACTTTATCTCAATTTCATTTATTACTTGCCTAAATGTTCCACAGTTTGGAATAAATATTAAGCACGTAACAGAATGGCACAAATGAGCTTCTATTTGACCATTTTGATGCTATCGCAAACTTTCACCACAGACGTCAATAACTCGCACTTTCAGCTTTGCAGGGAACTGCCCTGGCACCCATCTTGGAAACTTTAGCACATCATTCAACGTCACATGGTGATTTTCTATCACTTATTAAACTAGACTAACTAGTTATGCCTGACTCACTGCTGCGACACTTGGCATGGCCGCAGGTTCTGTTAACGCTTCAGATATGCTTAGTACATTCAGGACTATGGCAGTCTTTAAAAAGCAAGATTATGCTTCTTCCTATGCCAAAGATGACTGGAACATTCATAAAGTGCAGCACTAGGGATAAGTACGAAAATTCAACATCTAACGGAGCACATTTTGAGCATCTACTATAAATAGACATGTTGATGCAGTTATTGCCATTCCTGTTTAACAAAAATGTGGCTTTGATTAAAATTTACACGATGCACCTGAATGAAGTATTTCAGTAATTAATAGTTGACTTTGTTAGCCCTGATCATCTTATGCGTAGCTTATACGCAGCTTTTAGTTTAGGTCTCGTGACTGCAATTAAATAGCTTAAAAGAAGAGCACCCTACCCCTCGCTACTGGCAGTAGTTGATAAACACACAGGCACGTGGCGAATCGGCCTTCAAGCGCTTGCCAAATTTAGACTTTCGCACGTTGAGGTGTGAACGCACGCCTATTTGCAAACAAAAATAAAAACATTTCATTCCAAAATGCTGTTCTGTTGCCAGACTGTGCAGATAGTGAATTCAATAATGTTGAATTATCTTCTTTACTTATTAAGATAGAGGAAATTATTATGAAATTGGAAATTAATTGATCTTTCACACTAGCCGTGTATAGGAGGCACTATGAAAGGGTAGAGTCAGTCTGAAAAATTCAATGCCATAGCCGGGATTTGAACTAACGTTCTTCTTGTTTCCCTTCAGCCGCTCTAGCCATTTGAGCTACTATAGCCAACATGCCGATATGACATTAAATTCTCCAACAGACTCGTGTTTTTCCCGCTAAACGACTTAGGAGTTCTCATAAACACACGAGACGACTACCTTAATGGCGACTTACTATGCTGTAAATACTTTAAGGCCCGGGCTTTATCGTTCAGACCACTATTTGGTAAAATTAATGGAAATTAATTGTTCTTTCACACTAGCCGTGTGTAGGACGCACTATGAAAGGGTAGAGCCAGACTAATAAATTCAATGCCATAACCGGAATTTGAACCACGGATCTTCTGGTTTCCGTCCTCGGAAATATGATATATGAATTATGAAGTATGAAATTGTCATATCTGGGTCACCTAGTTCACGAAATTTCCGCACTCATATTCCTAACACCCTGTATATACACAAAGAACGAAACACCATCTCTTCAACATATAGGAGTCTCCAATTTAGTAATACTAATTCGTAGCGCAACGTTTCTCTTAAGAAACAGGATAAAATTATGAAACTGTGACTTTTTTCTGTAAAATGGTGAGGAATTCACAATGCAAAATGTTAATTGCCATCACTTTTGATATATGCATTTAAAATGTAAGTGTCCAGAGTAATGAGATATCAAATTAAGTAAGAACCTCCAACTTTTAAGACCACTATCTTGTTTAAAGTTAACTCAGGCAGTTAAAATAATTTAATTTGATTACGGTTTTCAAAACAATACATGGAACACATATTTTACAGAGTATGTAAGAGAGAAGAAAGAGAAAGAAATGGTGTGAAGGCAATGGAGGAGAAGAGAGTGAGAGAGAAGGGGGGTGCAAGAACAGATAGCCATAAACATAAGTATAGAAGAATCTTTGCATAAAAAGAGCACTGTGTTGTTGAGCTTCTGACATACATATAATGAACTACTTCACTCAGTGCCTTACAAGAGGACTTGGCTTTCAGCGACTCCAAATCTATTTGCTGCATCACAAAGTCTTGGCTAAAGTTTCCAGGAAAGGCTTCCGGGTGACCACGAGAACCTCAAACTTTGGGTCAGGTCACTACAGTTGTAAGTTTCCCTAAGTCTTTGACACTCGGCGTCACAAGTTCTAAAGGCACGTGTGCAATGGAGGACAGGCCAGTTAGGGTAAAAGGGGTAGAAGGTGTGAAAGCTTCGTTGCGATGCGATTAGCCTCAGAGATAAATTGCTGGGGTTAGACGCCGAGTGCAAACAAACGAGACGGGAAAACACAAGGGCGTGCGAGCTCTTAAGTAAAAATCTCCGCAATGTAGCCAGTTCTCTCGCCTTCAAGTCACGTGGAGTTATTGGGAACCTTCTATAATCTGTTTCAAAAGATACAACTTCTGCTTTATGATTTTCTTAAGTAAGGGAGAGCTTTTAATGTGTCTTTATTTCCCTCAATTCTTACTTAGGGGCATCCTCATAAGCGAGGTATTACGCGATATTCCCTTATCGGCTGTATCATCAAAATAAAATTGTTCCAGATTTACAATCGCCTTAGTGAAAAGAGTTAACAACAGTTACATTCATATACTACGAAAGCACTACTTCTCGTAAGAGACTTAGCTCTTCATCTTAGACCTTGTTACTTCATTTTAATACCACTTCTTGCTTCCAACAGCGTTGGGCCCGTAATGGAATGTCTGGCAAAGGGATATTGTTGCTATAATTTGAAACCCGAGTATTTTTGTTAAAATTTGTAACTGCTGACATAAATTTACTTCCAATTTTAGTTAATTGATTGAAATTCATCATTTCTTCACACTAGCCGTATATAGGCTAAGATCTCTGATAGATTGAGTCAACATGAAACATTGTATGACATGGCCGGGATTTGAAACACGCGTCTCCTGGTTTCCGTCTAGTCACTCTAACCCATTGAGCTACCATGGCCAACGTGCCAGCCTGACATTAAATCCTCCATTTGACTCATATATTTCCCCGGTAGAACACTAGAGTTTCTCGCATTCGAGATACACAGTTTGTGGCGACTTACTATCTTAAGTACTTGAGTCCCAGGCTTCATCATTTAACTCTTATTTTTTTTAGTTAATTGATGGAAATTAATCATTTCTGCACACTGGCCGTATGTAGGCTA
This sequence comes from Mantis religiosa, assembly GCA_030765055.1. Lineage (NCBI taxonomy): Eukaryota > Metazoa > Arthropoda > Insecta > Mantodea > Mantidae > Mantis > Mantis religiosa. The sequence goes on from CM060950.1 coordinate 229,369,773, forward strand.
AGATATTTGATAGATAGAGTCGACATGAAAAATTCTATGCCATGGCCGGGATTTGAACCACGGATCTCCTGGTTTCCGTCCAGTCGCTCTAAATTTTTCTTGCACGTTCTTCAACAAACTATCATTACATAGCATTATCTTCTTATGTTCTTCATGATGATTGAGATAATTCACCACACTTTCCATGTAGGTACAAGGGGACGAAAGGATTACAGTGAGCTTAAATGATAGACAAACCTTTTAGTATCGGTTTGCTATATAATGCTTTGGAAATTCCTCTCTATTTGCATGACTAAAGAGGGAAAAGAGAGGAGGAAACACGAATAAGAATTTTCCTTTTGAGAACTCGATAACTGCATAAATATTATAAAACTAAAACTAATAACAAGGAGCAAATTAGAAATGATTAATATCACAAGCATACACATTATATGTAAGTTATTTTATATAGTATAACTTTTCTCTCTTTCGCTGTTTTCATTTATATAAAACTCAAGAAAAATGAAAAGGACTCTAAGAGGTTATTGCCAGAAAATTTAGGTTATACAGTATATTTTATATGGAGAAATACTAAACAAATGACACTTTAATTGAAATAGTTAAATCAAGTTTGGGAAAAAGAAAAACACAAAACAAAACAAAACGGAAATGTTCGATATCAAGAATGGTTACGGACAGGGAAATTGTTGTTGAAATTCTTCGTGTTGTATGTTTGGAAGTCACAGAGCTTAAGTACCAAGTTGTATTTATCGAACTCAACATTTTGGAGTTAAGCTATTCGCGTGGACCTATTTCTGAAAACACCACTTTGTATTCAGTAAGTCCCAAATCCTACATTTCACATAAAACCTTGATAATGAACTTTTGGGAAAATACAATACTTACTCTATGTACTTACTGTAAATAAGAGTAGAGAAACTGAAGGGACCGATGAAATATGGTCAGAAGGAAAGCCAGATACAAGGAAGACAATAAAAGGTGCCATCTCGAGGAAAAGGTTAAGACAGAATACAAGAAAGAGACATAAGAGAAACCGAGAGAGTTGGCTCTACTGTAATGTACAAGGCTCTCATTCGTGGAGTGGTGGATTCAACATCTGGTTATTGGCAACTCTAGCCTTGGGTTTTCTCAGGTGTTTCTTATCGGTATAGCAAATGCTGATATGGTGTTTTCTACCCCGGACAATATATCTCCCCTTTACTCTGTAGCAGCTGGTGGGTAGAACAAAAAGTACTCTCGGAGTAGAACAATTTTATCCTCAGGATATGCGTGGATATGTATGTGAGTGAGGATGGTTCTAATGACATTGGAATACACGTTTCAGACTGGTTTAATGACAGCTTCTTTTGATCATCACATCAAACTCGAAGTTGCCGACCAAGGGTTACCAATATATCACTGTTCAGAATGGCCGTATGTAGAATGCTTATTACTCGATAACACTTAATTCGTTATCCACGTATGAACCGACAGATATCTTCTTTAATTGCTTTTGGTCTGCCTTCGCCCAAGGCAGAAGTGGATGACCGTCTTAATGGGCTGTCAGCCACGGTCTGTCTGTTCTCACTACACCTGCGTGTCTATGACTTTCACCGCTCGAAGGCCCTTCACACCAAAATTCGTTTTGTGACTATTTTGTCCATTGTGATTATTAGTCTCTGTCATGCCGTTATTAAGTGTCCGAACAACGCCTTTTCAAACGAAGTCAAGTGTCACCCACTGAGAATTCCTGCTAAGAACCTTCTTTCTTCTGTTTCTTTTGTTAAAACTATTCAACTCAACTGCGCCTGCACGCGTTTCACAACAAATATACACTCCTGGAAATGGAAATAAGAACACATTGACGCCGGTGTGTCAGACCCACCATACTTGCTCCGGACACTGCGAGAGGGCTGTACAAGCAATGATCACACGCATGGCACAGCGGACACACCAGGAACCACGGTGATGGCCGTCGAATGGCGCTAGCAGCGCATCGTTTGGGCACCGCCGCCGTCAGTGTCAGCCAGTTTGCCGTGGCATACGGAGATCCATCGCAAGTCTTTAACACTGGTAGCATGCCGCGACACCGTGGACGTGAACCGTATGTGCATTTGACGGACTTTGAGCGAGGGCGTATAGTGGGCATGCGGGAGGACGGGTGGACGTACCGCCGAATTGCTCTACACGTGGGGCGTGAGGTCTCCACAGTACATCGATGTTGTCGCCAGTGGTCGGCGGAAGGTGCACGTGCCCATCGACCTGGGACCGGATCGCAGCGACGCACAGATGCACGCAAGACCGTCGCGTCCTACGCAGTGCCGTAGGGGACCGCACCGCCACTTCCCAGCAAATTAGGGACACTGTTGCTCCTGGGGTATCGGCGAGGACCATTCTTAACCGTCTCCATGAAGCTGGGCTACGGTCTCGCGCACCGTTAGGCCGTCTTCCGCTCACGCCCCAACATCGTGCAGCCCGCCTCCAGTGGTGTCGCGACAGGCGTGAATGGAGGGACGAATGGAGACGTGTCGTCTTCAGCGATGAGAGTCGCTTCTGCCTTGGTGCCAATGATGGTCGTATGCGTGTTTGGCGCCGTGCAGGTGAGCGCCACAATCAGGTCTGCATACGACCGAGGCACACAGGGCCAACACCCGGCATCATGGTGTGGGGAGCGATCTCCTACACTGGCCGTACACCTCTGGTGATCGTTGAGGGGACACTGAATAGTGCACGGTACATCGAAACCGTCATCGAACCCATCGTTCTACCATTCCTAGACCGGCAAGGGAACTTGCTGTTCCAACAGGACAATGTACGTCCGCATGTATCCCGTGCCACGGAACATGCTCTAGAAGGTGTAAGTCAACTACCCTGGCCAGCAAGATCTCCGGATCTGTCCTCCATTGAGCATGTTTGGGACTGGATGAAACGTCGTCTCACGCGGTCTGCACGTCCAGCACGAACGCCAGTCCAACTGAGGCGCCAGCTGGAAATGGCATGGCAAGAGGTTCCACAGGACTACATCCAACATCTCTACGGTCGTCTCCATGGGAGAATAGCAGCCTCATTGCTGCAAAAGTGGATATACACGGTACTAGTGCCGACATTGTGCATGCTCTGTTGCCTGTGTCTATAAGCCTATGGCTCTGTCAGTGTGATCATGTAATGTATCTGACCCCAGAAATGTGTCAATAAAGTTTCCCCTTCCTGGGACAATGAATTCACGGTGTTCTCATTTCAATTTCCAGGAGTGTACATTTCTTTGAAATCCATTATGATTCCTTATTCATTGCTTTCCTTAATTTCGGTATCAGCTTTCATTTGGTCTCCCTTTTTCACGCTACTGGTTGTCTGCGGAGCTATGTCCCAGTCGACGGGGAACAGATGATGTAGATGCGATTTGACCCACTTCTTGGCTGCGTCAGAGGCTGGCATTTCGAGCCTTCACTTCCGGGTCAGCTTTCCCGGGTTTCCGTTGAAAACGAGTCTATGAACCACTCTCCAATGGCTTAGGCGGGTCGCTCACCAGCTGAGTGGTCAAGTCTGTAACTATTAGAGAATTTTGCTCGTCGCTGTCGTCTGCGCAGGCCGGTCCAGAAGCCCTGCGGTTCTATCTCATCCTTTCCTTCCTTTGGTGTATACGTGAAAGATCCCTTGCGGGTCGAGGTCTGTTAACTAATTTGTCCTATCCTATTCAAACAATAACAGAAGCCTTCCACTTAATGGATAACAACAGAATTTGAGAAAGATCACTCAAGCAAGTAATAGAAAGCTGCTTCACCAAAGTGTAAAAATAGGAATTAAAAATATGTGAAATACACAATTATGAACACCATTTTTATTAATGACTTAAAGCTAGATATTAGTGTCTCGTCAACTGTATTGATACTTCATCCAAATTGAGAAACTGCACTGTGACTGCATGGTTAGACCTCTCGGCTCTCACCGAAGCGGCCCGAGGTCGATTCCAGGCGACCGCAAAGTGAGACCTTTGGTGAACAACATGGCACTGGGGTGGGTTTCCTCCAGGATTTCCGCTTTCCCCACCATCTCTTTCCACCAGTGCTTCATCTTCTCAGGTATCATTAGGGTCACCGCTTGCGGTGCCGTATGTAGTAAAAGCGGGCTTTAAACACCACACTACTCATCCAAGTACTCGTATATATAAACATTGCTATTATAAAGAGTCGCGTATAATCAGGAAACATGCTGTGAATGATCTAACTTTAAGAAAATAAAAACTCCCGTGCACCTCTTTGGCCAGTTTGTCGTGGTCTGCAGCCTGTTGTGGTTCCTTCACTTCTTCCTTCCTTCTCGGAGGTCATTACATTATAGCCTCGATCACCAAAGCTAGGAAAGGGAAACCTGTAATAAAGCAAGCGCCAGATAAGCCTACCGCTACAGCCTGCATCCCGTTTACCGGCAATCTATTCGGCAGAATCAGCAGAATTCTCGTCATATACAACATCAGGACCATGCACAAGCCACCTCCGAAGATTAAGCTTCTGTTGAGGCGAGTGAAAGACAAGCTGGACTTCCAAGTTCCGGGAGTGTGCCGCATTCCCTGTGAATGTGGGACACCGTATATAGGACAAACCGGAAGGACCATCGCTACTAGAATAATCGAACATGAATGGAGCATTCGTTTAATACAACCTGAGAATTCTGGGCTGGCAGAGCATTTGCTTTGATAACGCCCATAGAGCCAACTTTCGGGAGGCGACCATCTTGGCAAAATGCAAAAGTTACTGGGAGCAAAGAATTAAGGAGGCTTTGGAGATTTCCTCTTAAAGGAGCACGATTAATCGTGATACTGGATTTCATTTCAGCTACTCTTCGAAACCGTCCTTAAAACTGGAAATCAGTCGAATTAAGAAGCAAATATCAATATAGCTTGATACTCAAGTTAAGTAGTTACGTTTCTTTGACACAATTTTCTAAAATCACGCCATCTCCTGACCTGGCATTTAATTTACTGAAAACAGTCTTTTGTTCACTAATGCGAATTTTGATAGTGTTTTGTCTTTGTTTATAGTTGTGTTATATCCAGTATTTCATTTGTGGTTATACTATTTTGTAAATAGCCTGATGATGGGAGAGATGTACACTCCCGAAATCATCTTTTCACCTGGCTGGCTGACCGAGAAGAAAGTGAACGTCTTAGTCGCTAGGAAAGTTTCAGGTCTTATTTTGTCATTATACTCTGTTTAACTCAGGTGCGCGAGGGTCCCCTCTGTTATTTAAGCTCTAACGCATATTTGTTAACAATAATTTCGCTCGTTTTTTTTCATTTCATCTCTTTCTGGCGGTAGCAATTCGTAATTATTATTTTATTTTCTGACATTTTTAAGTTGGCAGCTTGACTCATGATTTCCCTGCCAATATTTTTAATGTAATAGAGAAAATAGGTGCAAAATCTTCAAGTTTTACGCAAAATAAATGCAATGTGTTTCAAACACATCCCACTATAAGTATGTAAATTATGTGATATTGTGAAATAAAATGTTTATAATTTTCTGATGCAAGTTTACGCGATCAATATCTTGTAATGGACATTAATATTACAGCAAATAATATTGTTAAAATTTTAGCAGGTAGATTACTTCCTGATTACGCTTACGACATTTTAGCCCATTACGAATTCTAATTTAATGCTAATTTCTTGGCCCGTAAGTTCTTTCACTTACTTAAGTGAAAATGTTGCGTGCAAAATAAAAAGTTTTAGCAACACTTTTGATGTTATTCGATAGAGAATTGTGTGCCCTACAAAACAGTGCGTTGAGTTTTTCTACGATTATGTAGAACATCAAGTGGACATCAAAGAGCATTTTCGACATTCACTGTTTGTCGATCAGCTCCTGTTCTTTGGCAGCACGATTACAAGCAAAAAAGCAGGTGTCGATATGAATCTTTGTTGTCGACTAGATATTGCATTTTATTGAAAAAAAAAAAAAAAAACAACACATAAGCATGGAGAAAGTAGAGAAATATTTTGTAGAGAACATAATTCTATAACAGCATTATTACCAGTAACAAAACATTTCATTTGACACGCAAAACTTTCACTTAAAAATGCGCCAGTACTATGCATCAATCGGTTAATGTTTCTTTTTCTTTCATTTTTGAAGCGAAAAAAATTATTTGTGGCTCAGGTTAACAGCAACGGTATACTCTCAGGGTATGCTGGATATTTATGTGAGTAAGGATGGTTGGAATGACACTGGAATGCCCCTTTCGAACTGGTTTAATGACTGCTTCTTTTTATCACCACATGAAACTCAAAGTTGCCGACCAAGTTATCAATATTTCATTGTTCAGAGTGACCGTATGTGGAATGCGTATTACTCGATAAAACTTAATTCGTTCTTCACGTACAGACCAACCGACAAATATCTTCTCTCATCGCTTCTTATCGGCCCCAAGCCGCGGACTGTGTGTCCTATTTGGGCACAGCTGCGCGCGTGTGTGTCACTTTTACCTATCTTTTCACACAAAGATTCCCTTTGTGACTATTTTATCCATTGTGATTAGTAGTTTCAGTCATGCCATTATTAAGGGTCCGTAGAATACCTATTCAAACGGAGTGAAGTGTTACTCCTTTAGAATTTTTGCTAAGAAAACCCCCTTTCTCCCTTGTCTTTTGTTACACCACTCAATTCAACTGCACGAGCATGCATTTCACAAAGATACAAGATTCCTTTGAAATCCATTACGATAGTTTACTTATTGCATCCCTTAATTTCGGTATCAATTTGTATAATTTTTGCTATGGGTGTGTTGCTATCACTTACTGTACGTATTAGACTGATGGAGTACAAACACGAGTAATGTGAATCGCCATCTGTTCGTGCCGTAGACTGCGTGCCAATATGCCACGTATTTGCAAATGGCTGAAAATTATATGCAACTGATATTTAGTATTTCTGTAATCACCGACAAACCAGTAGCTAGGTATCTAACTTTCATCAGCATCAACTGATCATTGCAGCCGGCCCTCGTAACCATGGTTGCTAGAGCGTATGTCTCTAGCGTTCCGCCGCTTAGAAGGTCGCGGTTCCAGTCCCGCCTTGGGCATGGGTGTTTATGTGTACAATGTACACATAATGTAATGTGAAACCACGGTAAACAGACTGTAAAATAAACGCAAAAGTGTTGGTGAAACTACTTTGTAAGTCATTACTTTTTAATGTATATTTCATCACGCTCCTGGAATTTTAACTTTTTTTTTTTAAATTGGTTTACTTTTTGTTGCTTTAACTTACGTGTCATATCGCGACATCTCAACATTGAAGTTACATTATATTAGCATTTATATCAAATGTTACAAAAGTACAAAATTGTTTTAAAATATATATGGTTTCCAAGTGCGTCATTGATTTTACTGGGAACTTTGGCTTCTATTCGCTGCTGTTAATATTTCTTTCGTTCTTCTATGATGTGTTTGACGGTGATGATTACGCTACAAGTGTTGCACACAGGAGGTAGGGTTTTGTTGAGTAAGTAGCTATAAATAAGTTTTGTGTGTCCAATACGAAGACGATTAATCAGGATTTGTTGTCGCCGTTTAAGCTTTGTCACTGTAAGATTATTTAAGTTCTTGGAGTTTGCTCTAAGAAGTCTCTAACCAGTTGAGGTGTATTGTTTCCTTGAGGTATATGATATGTGTTGCTTGTATTGGTAGATGGGTTGCTTCTTTAGCTGCAGCATCAGTTTGAACGTTTCCGGGAATGATGCGATGGGACCCAGATTAAGGTAACACTTTTTAATTCCAATAGAATTTGCGTGCACAGATTTTGGATTTCTCGTATTACTGGGTTTTTACATTTTTGGTTTTGTAGGGCCATTATGGAAGATTGAGAGTCAGTGAGCATTAGATACTTAGAATCACTTTCATTGTTTTTAATATCTTCAAATGATCGTTTGATACCATAGAGTTTAGAGGAGAAGACTGTATAAAATTTAGGTAAGATATATAACATTATATTTGTGGGATAGACTGCTGTATAAGCACATCCAATTTCATTTTTTGAACCATCAGGGTAAACATGTGTGTAATCTTTGTATTTGGCGCATATCTCCTTGAAGAGTTGTTGATATACAGATCTGGGTGTTGAGCTTTTAGGATACTTTCTTAATTCATTGTTGACTGGCGGGGTTCTGATCTTCCATTGTGCTATATCGATTAATATTATTTTAGGTGATATTTTCGGGAGGAAAATATTGTTTTCGTGGAAGTACGGTGCTATATCGATTAATATTATTTTAGGTGATATTTTCGGGAGGAAAATATTGTTTTCGTGGAAGTACGGTTTCACCTTTAGGGAAATGGGCACTGGGTGGCTTGTATTTTTGTTTGTTTGTAATTTTGCGTCCTCCAACGGTAAGTCATATCGGACGAGGGTGGCTTGAAGATAGTAAATTTTCTTCCTAAATATATTTTGAAAATAAATGCGTATAGGTGCTTTAATTTGGAGTTGCGGCTGTCTTTAGAGCATAGGTTAAACTTACCGTTTCTTTCGAATTTGCAGTGGGAGTACATTGGCCTCTAATTGCAAGCTAGTGGTAGGGCTAGTTCTGTAAGCTCCCAAAATTATTTGTAAATAAGAATTTTGAACTGTGTTTAGTATTCTAAGTACTGTTGGTTTTCTGAATTATAGACAATAGCTCCGTAATCCAATTTTGTGCTTGTGATTGACTTATAGGTGCACATAAGTACATGTTTTTCTGCCCCCATTGTTTGCTGACAATATTTTAAAAATATTATTTCGACGTAAGCAGTCATCTTTCAGAGTGTTAAGATGAGGTAACCATGTAAATTTTTGGTCAAATATTACTCCCAGAAATGTAATCGTGCTTACACTTGGTATTATGTTTTGATCTATGAGGATTTTGATGGAAGTATTGTTTCTTTTGTTTCTTGAGAATGTTATATGCTGGCATTTCGTTGCTGAAAGTTGAAATCGCACCAGTTCACTGTTTTAACAATTGCATCTTGTAACATTTCCTTGGTTGTAATTGGGCTTTTGCATCTAAAGTAAAATAGGAGATCGTCAGCGAAAATAGATGCTTTCACTGGAAGTAATTTTGAAGGTTATACCATTCATAGCTACCAGGGAGAGTGTTACGGTGATTACTGATCCTTGTGGGACCCCACTTGTCATAGGGACTTCTTTCAATATGACATTTGCTGTTCTTACTTGAATTATTCGATCTCTTAGGAAGTTTTGAATGAATACTGACATATTTCCTCTGATGTTATTTTCATCTAGAGTTCCTAGAACGTGGTTGCGCCACACCATGTCATATGCTTTATGTAGATCAAGGCTCACTGCTATTAGATGTTGTTCATTTAGGAATGCTTCTTGTATTTCAGTTTCTAGAGTAACAAGGCTGTCATTTGTTGAATGGTGTTCGCGAAAACCATTTTGTTCTGGAGTGAAGAAAGATGTCATTTCTAGGTACCAACTTATTCGTCTATTTATTATTTTTTCAAGTACTTTGCACATTGTTGAAGTGAGCGCAATTGGTCTGTATTTTGTTGGATTTCATTCATATTTGTTTTGTTTAGCAATTTGAATTTTTAATCAAGGCTTCACGGGTGACTAGTAATTGATTAGTAATGCTCGCCGTGAAAGCTTCAAGTCTTACAATTGGAATTATAATGGATTTGCGCCATTGGTCGGAAAATAATCTATTTTTCCCAGGCGAGATTGAAAATTTCAAGTATGCATGGCTTTCCTTCTGTTGGTAATTGTTTTAAGAGCTCATAGGGAATCTTGTCAGGTCCCGGGCTACTCATACTACTATCACTTATTGCTAGGATAAGTTCATCTAGAGTTACCTTTTCGTTGAAGCAGTCAATGTTTTGAATGTTCGATTCACTTATATATATCAGAGGAGTTCTTAAGCTTCAATAAACCTTCATCATTGCTGGAGTCACTCGAAATCTCCGAAAATGTTTCAGCAAGATAGTAAGAAATATCCTGTGGGTATTCCAAGAAAGAATTGGTATCAGTTTTTGAAAGTGAAGATATCGAAAATGTCGTTTTATTACTACGTATATTTTGCAGTTTCTTCGAAATTAAATTTTTAGGGTGTTTGGTGAGAAAGGACAAAATAATAACCAAGATGTCCTTGTGTTTTCTGTTATTGTTTTTTTTCCTTGCTAGGGCTGTAAATTTCTGGAAATTTATTTTATTTTCTGTATTTGGATTTTGTTTGTATTTGTAGAAAGCTTTGGTTTTATTTCTAATTGCAATTTTGCAATTTTCATTCCACCAGATATTGTTTTCTTTTACCTTTAATACTGTATTTAGCGATGCTCTTTTCTGCAGAATTGATGATTGCATTTGTAAGTTGATCTGATATGGTATACATTGTATATGCATGGAATTAATTTTTAGTTATGAGCTTAGGTATTTATTTAACATATTCTAATCTATATTTTGACCAGTTTCCTTTCTGAGTGTTCCGTTTGTTTATTATCAAATTACTTTGGTGCGTAGCATTGTACTGCTGATCGATCAATACAAAAAAATATAAAAAAAACTTTGGTGTGTCGCTTCTTTTTCAGTAAAATTGGTAAATGATCACTACCTAATAAGGTTTCAAAAACATGCCAGTTATATGATAATGCTACATCTGGCGTGCTAAGACAGAAATCTATATAACTAAAAGTGTTATGTCTGATACTGTAGTGTGTGGGTTTATTGGTGTTTTATATTACTAAATATGTTTTGTTAATTAGTGGTTTCACCATTTTCCCACTATGATTAGTGTAGGTACTTCCCCATGCTGTTTTGTGAGAGTTAAAGTCACCTACAAGAATAAAAGACGTTGGTATTTGATCTGTCAGTGTGTATAAGTCAGAAACACATATATGCCAACTGTTAGGTAAGTATATATTACATATAAATATTGACTGAGAATTTAGTAGTTGTACTGCAGTGGCTCTAAGGTGGGTATTAAGCTGTATTTTTTGAACAATATGTTTTCTCGGACTTAAGTTGCAACGCCCTCACTTGCTGTTTGCGTTGGTACGATTATTATGATGAGAAGAATATCCTTTAATATTTTCAGAAAAAAAATCATTTTTAAAATCAGTTTCTTGCAGAGATATTATATCTGGCTGCTGTGAGGCAGTTAGGTGTGCCAGGTATTCATACTGGGTCCAAAAGATATTCAAATTCCACTGGCGGAGAATAGTGTTCCATTTGTGGTTTTAGAGCGTTTGTTTCAGTTTTCTTTGGTGACGGTACCTTCTCTTGTTGTCTTATTCTTGTTATTCAATTGATTTATTATTCTGGTGGTTCTGTTTTTCATGCCCTGGGGATTTAGAAGAAGATGTATTTTCTTTAAGTCTCTGGTAAAACTTTATAAGTAATTTGTATGTAATTTTGCTACATTTATGATATCTGTAGTTCCCAGTGCATTTTCGTAAAATATTTTCAATTGTTCATAGCTGAAAGGGAATTCTTTAGGCTTAGATTCTAAGTATGGTTTTATATGGGCCAGGAATTCACCAACATTATGTTGGCTAACTTGTGTTTTTGGTTTACTTTTATGAGGTTTTGAGTTTTTAATTTCATTGTGACTTTGCCTACCTACTTCCTCATCAGAGATTTGATTAGTGGTTTCTAGATCTGGTTCATATTTTCCTTGGGTTGAAGAGTCAGACGATGATTTTTGGTATATTTGTTTTGCTTACTTTGAAAGATTCTATCACAGGTAACGGTGAAAACTCATATTTCATCTGTGCTTCATTTAAGTCAAGTTCAGGGTCGTTTTCCAGCTGAGGGTCAACTAGGTTCTCTTTGGTACTATGATCTGACTCCGTTTGTTGTGTTATTATAGGTTGTTCTTTTCTATATAGAATGTTATCTATGTTGAATATTTTATCCTGTATTTCTTCTTTCTTGGAAGGGATTTCTTCATTCATTTCTGGAGCGTTGTCATCTGATTTTTGTGACGTATTGTCGTCAGTAGGTATGATAGAGCTTACTGAGGGCAGGATATTATTAATTTTAGATTGTATTGCAAGGTGAGCTTCTTTTTTACAAAGAAAGCAGGTAAGATTGTCTGTGCAAATATATATCCAATAATCAGCTCCTTCATAAGGTATCAAGATGCTTTCTAGGAGTTTCTCCAGGTCTTTAAGATTTACGTATAATTGGCGACGAAAACTCATGATGTGGGAGAAACCCAGTATAGGGATACCTGCTCGTATGTACTCAATAGTCGATGCTAAATTTACACCTAGTGTCAGTACGCTTTCTTCTACGCTCTTGTTTGGGATAACAGCACATACATTGCATAGGATGATTCTTTTATTTTTGTCAGTAGAGGTCTGAGGTGCAATGATTTGTCGTTTATTACTATGTACCGATGCTTGGTCGTAAGCTCTTCTATCATTTTCTTGTTTGCTAAATAAATGCGAACTCGTCCATTTTATATTCTTGATATAAATATTATGTTTGCTGGATCCGTAAGTTCACCTACCGCTAGAACATAATCTTTAATTGAAATGCTCTCTCTAGATTCAATAACAATTGCTTGTTCTCTAAAGGGTGGCTTATGTAGTGCCTTTTAGTGTGTTATTTGCTAAGATGTAATATCTTTGTGATTTGTTGTCATTACTGTAGTGGAATCTCTTCTGTTTACATTCTTTGGATTTTTTACTTTCAGTTGTTTTAGCGTATCTGTATGATTAACGTTCTTTAGGGGGCGTTGTTGGCTGCTATTTGCAGTCATTTGTTTTTCCTTAACCTATCCTCTTCTTATGTTATGTAATTTTATAGTGTTTAATATTTAATCAATTACCTGGAGAACCACGGAGTGTTATTGTTGTAGTTGGAGAGCGGTCCCTTGCCGTTGGTTTTTTGCTATGTTTAGTGACACTTATTCAATATTTAACAAATTAGAGGGTAAACTCGAAGAATATGCCAAACCTGAACTGTTTAGTTTAGGCGATTTCAACTTTATTTTTCTTTTAAATGGTTTATTGCTAGTGGCGTTACATCGAAATATTTTTAAAGCGTAACTGCTGTATCTCCTTAAATTCTTAGATAACATATTTGTCATAATTCAGTTACTAATGATTTCTAATGCCCATTTTCCTCTTACGATGCCATGTTTAGGTTATATACACATCTCCGCTACTTTGTTTACTTAAACCCAATACGCTTGGACGTTTTTCGTGTATCGCTTGCTGTTTATCATAGCGTCCACTCTGTTCAGCTTTACGCAACATTCTTCTACTGCACTTGCGTTTGTATGCCTGGGTTTATATTGTTTTCCTCCTGGTAAAGTCAATGAAACAGATAGGGAATAAAAGTGTCCTTTTCTCACCGGGCTTGCTTTGAAGCGCCAGTTTTAGCCTATCCTTACTAGACTCTGTCTAGTGAACGCGAGTGCAGTTTGCCCCTCAAAGGAAACTACCCTGCAACCCACTAATGACCGTCATAAATCTATATCCACACTTCAGAAATAGAACACTGTCGTTATGGACCAATAGCAACTCTGATTTTCTCGAAATCACAGTCGCATATTTACTCCACGTGGAGTCTCAGTTGCCAAAGTTCCAACTTCCAGTTAATCTGTTTCATTACGCGCAGAAATTCGTTGTGTGTTACGATGTGGAGACCGGGGGAAGGAATGCAGTGGTAAATGCAAATGTAGTAGTAGATTACTTACAGTCAAGTGAAAATAATCAAAGTGATGAAAATAGTGTGAACATCTGGGCCGAGTTATACTACTGGAAAAGCCTAAAAGAACAAAGGTATAACGGGATCTTTTTATAAGCAAATTCTAGCGCTTGTTTTGAACACATCTAAATATGTGTTGACAAATAATCTTGGTAAGGGGTCGTGCAATGAACCTGATAAATTCTGGGTATTCACAAAAATACAGTAAGATATTTTGTGACGAAAGGAATACCAAAGACGCTGATCCAGTATGAAAACAAAAGTAAACGTTTCTCTAAAGTCGATAATTTCACACGCGCTTTAATTCGTCGAGAAATTCATAGATCCCATGCAAAAGGGAGAGCGCCCACCTTAGAGAACTGCTTGCACATTTGCAAGATATTTGTGATTTTCCTAATGGGCACTGCACTCTGCGTGGTCTGCTGAAGGAGCTGGTTTTCAAATACCGCACTTTGAATAAGTTAAGGGTTATTATGAAATCCAGTAGAATTGTAGCTTGGCAATATATATATATATATATTGTCAAAACTAAGGAAGTTTTGCAGTAATGGACATAAGATAATTTATTTAGACGAAACCTTGTACGATACCCATGACGTATCGAGAAAGGTGGCAACCTTGCAAAAAGGACTGGGAAAAGGAGGGCTGGGGTTGTAAAACTATTATAAGGGTTCGTCAAAGGCAGCGGCCGACGTGCACCTGAGTTAACTAAACAGAATGCAAAATGGAAAGTGGCAGTTTCCTCGGAATATTTTTCAAACGTTTCTAAACATTAGAGCATAACAACTTTAGCCGCTATGAATTAGAATTACGTTCCATAAATAACTTTTAAATTCATGCATTTTTTACACGTCGGTTATTGTTATTCCGTTGAATTTCATCTATGTAAAACTACAAGTTCAGTTCTTTTGTCTCAATATTCTGCCAGCATATGCATTTCAGGAGAGAACATATGCACTTAAGTTCCTTCATTGCTAAACATGGTTCAGCCACCGCAGCAAGGGTGCTCAAAAGGCGGTACAAAATACATTTAAAAGCGTACAAACGGTCTGCTGAATATCACCGTCGCGGATATTTGCAATCCTCAAGCTTCCATCTAGCTGTGTGTTTTAGTTTGAGAGAGAGAGAACAGGGATTTCTGTTCTGTGAAGTTAGCATTGACGTATGCGCTAGTCCAATCCTCTCCAATTTCAAAAATTGCTCGCATCCTTCCATCTCAAAAGCTTTTCCTCTCTTCTGCTTCCTATTAACGTTCCCATGTGTAGAGAGGACGATATGACCGCAATATTCGAGCAGCTTACAGAATCACGAAACACGTGCTTACCTTTATGAAAATGTTGTGATGCCTCGTTCTTAATGAAAACAAGTTATTTGTAAAGGTATACATCGTTATGAAATCAGCAAAGTACATTTCTTTAGCGTTCATGCTCAACTGCATTTTGAAAGTCCTTTGTCCCAACACACTCCTGGCTGAAAGTATACTATAGTTCTCAGACATTGAACTTTTCCTAGCACAAGAAGTAAAGGGTCCTTCCTTCCTGTCTCTCCGACGTGTACAGAGTTTTACAAGAGTACTTTCTCTTTCTTGACCGGATGCTAGTATATATGTTATATTAAATTATATTCTTCCCTTCTTATTCTTTATGTCAACCGCTATTTTAATCATTACTCTAACCATTATATTTGCACTTTATTATAACAGGATTTTTATTCTAGTTTAGGAAAGCATTTTTATTAATTTATCTTCTTTTTTAATTATCTTATTTCGATTAATTCGCCGTATTAATTCGGACTGGTACGATATGCTCCTAATATAATCCTTGATATCGAAATTAAGAATTGCCATAAGTAAAGAATCATGATGGATGCCAAAGGAATGTTGGTTCTTTGTTACAAAACATGCAAGGCCAGTTAAGTCGAATAGCAGTTTGGGGGAAAGTTGTTATAACAAAAGCAATGTAAGAAACAGTGTCCTTAGCAGATTTCCAAAGGGGCTCACTTGACTTGCTGAATAGGGTATTCTTTGAACCATTCATAATGGCAACAAAACAGCCACAGAGGGATCTTGGTTGAAAAGAGGGTCTCCAGAAAGTGAAAGTTACATATACACCCACACGAGCAGCTGTGGACAAGAGTCCTTGGCGTGGAGCCGATTAGAGCAGTTCGTGGCTAGGAAGCCATTAAAAGCAGTCTTCGGCGTGGAGCCGATTAGAGCAGTCTGAGGCGTGTGGGCGATTAGGGGCAGTCCTCTTCTTCTGTCTTGGATATTTGTCCGTTCATATATACGTGAGGAACGAATAAAGTTTATCGAGTAATAAACTTTCTGCCGTCAGTAACTCTAAACAGGGATATTGGTAACCCTTGGTCGGCAACTTCAATTTCGGTGTTCTAAAAAAAAGAAGCAGTAAATAAATAAGTTGGAAACGGGCATTCCAGTGTCATTAAATATCCTTCTCACACACATCCACGCATCCCCTGTGAGAAACCGCATTGTTTTACCCTGAGCCACGCATTATAGTAGCTTCAAAGTAGCATCAACGTGGAACCCCTGCCAATCATCTTAGTTACAAATTGTCGCGACAACGTGGAACTTTGATACAAAACTTATTGTATCAAATTGGCGTCCCAACGTGAAATTGTGTGTCACCCATAAAAATTGTTGTATCATTCTCATAGCAGAACTCTGAATCATACCCAGCAGCTGAAGTAACGCCGGTGCTGCACAGTTGTACTAAATATCTCCATAGTCAAGTTTGCTTAGTATTAAAGCTTGATACGTCAGTTGTACGACATGTTGATCTGCACGCCAATTGCAGTGTGATAATGTTTTTAATATGTTTAGGCGCCTTTAACAGTCTTCCTTTAGGTTCGAAAAATGTGTTTTCCATGATAGGTTGTGGTAGAAGATAAGTCCCAATTATTTCAATCGTTTGTTTGTTTCAATGGGTTTTCTATACAAGTAGATGGTAGGGTTTGGAAGATGCATTGAACTTTTGGTAAATCAAATACATTCTGACTTTTGCTGAAAAAACCTGAATCCTGTTTGTGATATCCAAATTTGCATCCTGTTACAGTGTGTTGTACTAAAGCTTGGGTGGTTGAGATGTTGTTACCCTTACAGAAAAAGGTCAGATCATCAGCAAATAGGCAAGCTTTTACAGGGGGATGGATAGTGTTCAGTATGTCGTTTATTGCCAGCAGGAAAAGTATAACGCTAAGCACGGAGCCATGGGGTACTCCATTGTGTAACTTTACTTCCTTGGATAATGTGTCATTTGTACGTACTCTAATGGTGCGATGCTGGAGGAAATTCTGAATGAATTAAAACACATTTCCTGATGTTTTATTTTGTAATAGTATTTGAAGTACGCGTGTTCCCCATGTAGAAGAGAAAAAATGTTGGTTTTATGTGAATATTGATGCGCAGTTTTTTAATCGACAACCGGCATCCGTTTTCACTAACCTCAGCCTTAACGCTGACAAAACTTTAATGAATATCTACTGAAATATAATTGTAAAAAGGTTACCTTTATTTACACAGCAACTTCAGTATATGAATAACTACATATAACACTGTTATTCTTTAAATATAACTCTTAGAACAGGGGCAATGCAAATTTTGATAAGCCAAAGGCGCGAACTTCACTTGTTCCTGTGCACAAAAATCTTATCTGTGACATTTACATGACTTTCTCTGTTCACCCTTCTACAAATTGTTCTTTCTGATAAAATATCATTCCATTTGCTTCTTGTTAATGGAGATAAAATTTTGTTTCACATTTACATGTTCCATTATAGATTTAAGAATAAAAAACGCCAAAAAAGTAACCTGACATTTAAAATGTAGGTCGCTGTGTCACTGGTTTAAAATTCCATGCTTTTCAGTTGGCACCTACCAACTATAGAAGTCTCATGTGTTGCAATCACATGGCCATCTTGACTCTTGTACAAACGATTCATACAATCGCTTATTAGTCGAACTACAAGATGATCCTTATCTTAACTGCTAACTTTCTTGAAATGCAAAGGGAATAGGGAATACAATTAGCTTTATACGATAGTCAAATTCTTCTAGACCTGGTCGTTATGTGTAGGCTATGGTATTTCGTTCCCTTTGCATGGCGATCTGCTACTTGCCATTTGAGAAAAGTACAAGTACTGGAACATTTTAGTAACAAAGAATGTTATCTCCAAAATGATTCACTCCACAAGAAAATATTTTGCGCAAAATGTGTGCTTTAATTTTTGTGGGTACAATCTATCAGTTATGCAAACGTCCTCAAAAATGAAGAGGACTTCTGAGGACATTCCCAAAATATTCAAGATATACAACATGTACATTTCATTTGTGATGAAGATATTGTGATCGAAGTGTACTTTAATGAAAATCGTTAGATATTTTTAGAAATTCCAAATTTCCGGAAAATGTTCCGTGCAAATGGTTGTATAGAGTGGAAAGATGTTCTTGAAAATCACATATTCACACATACACAAGAGACACGTGCGCTTAAGACTTCTTTCCCAATTCTTTGTCTTTTCCTTTTTATTTCAGGATAAATAATTATTTACACTGAAATCCCTGTATTCATTTTTTTGTAAAATATAATTGTTTGATTTTACATACAAATACCATTGATATTTGGTGCAATAATAGAAATCAAACTCATTAGAGCAATTTTTGAGGAAATAAAAAGGTCATTTATTCTAAAGGATTCAGTGCCTGTATTTCTGGCTAAATTTTGGCAATGCTTTCTAATATTTACTATGTACAGTTAGGTGGCATTGGAGTTAAAAGCAAAGTAAACGCAAGGAACTCTAGAACATCTACCACAGAAACGAGTTTTCGCATTTTCTAACTTATCATAGATGTGAACAGAAAGTACTAACTCACAAAATTTGTTCATTTACGTTGTTTAAAGGACTAAATTCATTTATGAAACGCCTTTACTGCCAGTAGTGGTGCAAATCCATAAAGAATGTAAAGAGAGAAAAATATGAAGACCAAAACTGCTCTATATTAATACACTATATGCAGGATTCATAGTCAGACTGTCCATCCTTCCAGATGCGATGAACTTTATGTTCAAAATACACGAAATATGCTGCTTGTACAAAGGTTTTTCTTGTGCATTCGACAAACGCGGCTGTAAACCATTGATGCAGAATATCTCGTGGAAGGAGTGGTTAAGGGGGGTAATGAGTACAGAAGTATCATATGCCACAGTTTAGCAACTAGTGTATACTCCCTTCATTTGCACAAAAGCATGAATTCAAGAGCTACAGAAATGCGATGGACCGGTATTGAAAGAGTTGCTCGCATGGACGCAGTGCTTTTGTTAAAACTTTGCAGGTTTATTGGAGCGTGCTTTATTCTCTTTCTTAGCTGTCTGTTGCCATTAAAATAGCGAGAACCTCGAGCGAGTGCACTATGGAAGATAAATTAATGCAACTACCCTAATAGCGGTGGACCCTAAAGATGTAATTTCCGACCCGAAATATTCCCCCCATCCCCAGCATGAGGGTAGCTAATAATCAGTAAACGTGTAGTAGGGGATAGTTTTGTGTGAGGCAGATGCTAGGGTCCTTATATTTTGCTTTAGTTTTGGGGAAGCTGAGAACCGGTACATCACATTCTAACAATGCAATTGAATACAAAATAAGGTATGATCCAGGGGTTCTATGTTCCCTAGAAGCAGTATTCACAAAACATTCCCCTAACCGTTAGGGCAATGGCTGTTTATAATTATACACTTTATTAGGACAAAGTGTTGTTACAGTCATTACCATTTTGTCTAGATGGATGTCTGGAGTGCGAAATGGACTTTTTAACCTTGTGTTATTTTGTAAGAGGATGAAAGTCAAGCAAAGTTTCAAACCTTTACTCGAAAGTTATATGAAGCCAATAGTACCTACATGCTGATTTTTTATTTATTTTAAGAATTGTAATTGTTGTGTACGCTCTGAACTTTAATTAACATCCGTCTTACTGCACCATCATTATCTGGGCTACTTAGCAGCCAACATTTGCCAGTACTTGCGCAGTATGCCTGTTCAATGTTCCATTCTATGGTAGATTTTTCAATGTACTACTTTTTGCAGGTAAAGTCCGTCTAGGCAACGGGTGTGCGTTCGGAGTCAAAGGAACCTGACCCGACCGCCCACTAATGACCGTCATAAATCTATCTGCACACTTCAGAAATGGAACACTGTCGTTGAGGACCAATAGCAACCCTGATTTTCTCAAAGTGACAGTTGCATGTCTACTTCACGTGGAGTCTCAGTTGCCAAAGTTCCAACTTTCAGTTGATCTGTTTCATTACTTTCGTTGTGTCACGATTTGGAGACTGTAGGAGGGAAATGCAGTGATAAATGCAATTGAAGTAGTAGATAACTTTTAGTCACGTGAGAATAATCAAAGTGAAGACAATAGTGTGAATAACTGGGTAGAGATATATTACTGGAAAAGCCTCAAAAGAACAAAGTTATAATGGGAACTGTTTCTAAGCAAATTCAAGCGCTTGTTTTGAACAAATATAAATATGTGCTGAAAAATAATCTTGGTAAGGTGTCGTACAATGAACCTGACAAATTCTGGGTATTCACAGAAATACAGCAAGAAATATTTTGACGAAAGGAATACCAAAGACGCCGATCAAGTGCGAAAATATAGATAATTTCACATGCGATTGAATTCGTCGAGAAACCTGTAGATTCTATGCAAAAGGGAGAGCACCCACCTTAGACGAATTGGTTGCACATTTGAAAGAAATTTGTGAGTTACCTTATGGGCGCTTCACTTTGAGCGTTCTCCTAAAGGAGCTGGGTTTCAAATACTGCACTTCGAATAAGTTGAGGGTTATTATGGAAACCAGTAGAATTGTAGTTTGGCGATATATATATCAAAACTAAGGAAGTTTCGCAGTAATGGGCGAAACCTCGTACGATATTCATGACGTATCGAGAAAGGTGGCAACCTCGCAGAAAGGACTGCGAGAAGGAGGGTCTGTCTTGTAAAACGATTATAAGGGTTCGTCAAAGGCAGCGGCCGACGTGCACACGCGTTAACTAAACAGAGTTTATTATCTTGAGTATACATACCGTCATTGCAAAGAACTCAGAAGAGCAAAGAAGCTTCTTGGGGAGCATTTCGAAACAACTGAAGAAGCTTTATGAGAACATGAAAGGTCTATGATATTCATGCTTGGGATTGACTTATATCATTGATTAACACATACCTCAATAAAAGAGGTTTAAGTACAATTAATATATTAAATGATTTTTCATAACTCGTTTACCATCTTACCTTAAAACTTAGGAAAAATATCTCGAAATCACTGATATAAAAATCCGTCTGCGAAATAATGATGAACGTTTCTCTTTTTATATAAAAGATTTTTTTCCTACTTTCTTCATCAATGCTGGTGCTAGGAGTCGCTCCTGTTCCCACACAGCAAGGGGTCCGAAGCATTTGACCTGATATATAGTTGCCTTGTCCATTGAATCCCAGCGACGTCAAAGCTTTCATTTCTGACCATGCCTCCTGACATGTAAGAAACTATTCAGGGTTTTCCGCCCCTAAACATATGAGTGGTCCTTCTTAATACGTTCACCAACCTAGAGCGGTGTTGCAATATTATTCTTGTGTCCTCAGAAATTATCTTAGACTGTGCAAATGTGCTTCCTATGTCCGTTAATTAAGCTTATATTTATAGAAGTTACATAGTGTTTTACTTAGCAAAGTTTTATACATTTATTAGTGTTTCATATTTATTGGCGTTTAGCACTTCAGTAATTTAATTAAGATGTGGAGACCGTGGGTATCGAACCTAACATGGATATGCTAACATGGATTTCCATTCATACTTGTAATATATATCTAAAAGTATTTCTAAACTTTCTCGAGTTCTAAAGCGTTTATGAGATATTCAATTATTATGCGGAATTTACGTGACTATTTATTTAAATTGTGTTTAGAAGAAGGGGCCCTCAAAAAATACACTGCTTAACTTTATTCAAACTTGTAAATTTAGCATATATCCTTGTAAAAAGCTTCGAAAATTTAAAGAGTGATAGAGTTTCCTTACTAGTTTCTCTTTAATTCCTTGGTTCGTTTCTTTATTTACTTTTGCAGTATTTATTGCTTTGTTAAATCAACAGAAATTCACCACCTGTAGCTACCATAGAATAAAGGAAAACGTTTTAGGATAAATTGGCTCACGATTGCAATAAACAAAGCTCTAACGTGCAATCTTTGTTTTTAAATTATTATTAACTACCAGAAAATCCAAGTGCTTCTTTGATTTGCACGTAAATATCCCTCGCAAAATCATGCACACTGTTGAAGTTTAACCCTTTTAAAATTGTAATGATGTTTTACTAAACTTTCCTTAGATATTATGCTAATAATACGCATTTAGTTCTTGTACGTAATATAAGTACCAATACCATAACACCATAGGCAATATATCTCTTTTCAGTTATGTTATAAAGAGTTGTAACGTTATGTATTATTATAGTAAACATTAATCATTTAAAATTTATTTGAAACGATCAATGACGATTTCTTACAGTGAATTCTGCTTTTTTCATTTATACTTTGCCTTCAAACGTTATTTTAAACAACGGCAACCCTGGGTATTCTCAGCTGTAAACACGTGCAGAACATTCTTCACCTCTGACCCCGGTTGGTGTTTCTTAAGATGTTTATGACATTGTGGTTAAGGGGGAGAACAGCGCGGCCACTAAGCCAGGCGTGAGGTGTCGGCCCAACGCTTGGGATGATGAAGAGAGGAATTATGGAGCAATTGGTGGAATGATTGAAATACGGTGTCTCACATTCACAGGGAACGCGGTACACTCACGGAACTTAGAAGTCCAGTTTGTCTTTCACTAGTCTCAACTGATATATAGGACAAACCGGAAGGACCATCGCTACTAGAATAATCGAACATGAACGGAGCATTCGTTTAATGCAACCTGAGAAGTCCAGGCTGGCAGAGCATTGTTTCGATAACGACTACAGAGCCAATTTTCGGAAGACGACCATCTTGGCAAAATGCAACAGTTACTGGGAGCGTAGAATTAAGGAGGCTTTGGCGATTTCCTCTGAAAGAGCACGATTAATCGTGATGCTGGATTTCAGTTTAGCTCCTCTGGGAAACCGGCCTTAAAATGGAAATCCGTCGATATAAGAAGCAAAGATCAGTACAGCTCGATAATCAAGTTAAGTAGTTACGTTTCCTTGACACAATTTTATATACTTACGCCATCTCCTGAACTGGCATTTAATTTACTGAAAACAGTATTTTGTTCAGTAATGCGAATTTTGATAGTGTTTTCTCTTTGATTATAGTTGTTTTATATCCAATGTTTCATCTGTTTCATCTGTGGGCACGCCCCCGAAATGTTGCTATCTAATCATCTTTTCTCCTGGCTGCCTGCCCGAGAAGAAAGTCAGCTTTTAAAGATTTGTGTGTCGCTTAAGCCAACTGTATTCTCCTATTCCCACTTCACCTATAGTGAAGTACCTAATAAGACAATATGTATAAGTCTCGACTAACATGAAGTAGGGGAACAAGAGGGGTCTTTAACCATATTTTATACCAGCGTGAATAGGGAGTCATATGAGTAAGTCCATATATTTTTCAGATAGTAATTTCTCCTTAAGCTGGTGGGAGATAAAATAAAATTCATCTTTGCCACCCGAGCACAACAGTCACACACAGACACACATACACACACACACACACACACATATATATATATATATATATATAATATTATGTTTATTAGGGCATTCACAGTTGCATATCTTCCTTATTAATTTAAACACTAAAGATGAATCAGCGTTACGTTGCAATCCCTGTTGAAGTTTTATATGCACATGCTCTTTCCCAGGTAATTGATTGATATGTGCACCACAAGGGGCTTGATCCAGTGTTAGCAGAGAAACCTACAGAGGGAAAATGGTAGTGCACTGGTGAGGGAAGCGCCGCGATGAATGCACCGGTGACCCTTACATCATTCATGGTCACACACTTGCTCTCAAACGCCGCTCCTGCTTCAGGAACCGTATTAATGACTTCGTGGTACGCATTAGCAGCAGAATGCACCACAGTAGGCAGCAATATTGGGAGCAGTTTGCGACTTGTGCCTTTCTAGGTGCTTAAATGCGTAAAAACGGCTAAGGCAAATTAAAGTAACATCATCATCTGTAGCTAAAAGTGCTCTGTGAAAGCTTTTGCGAGTTTTCAATATTCTTATTTACAATTTTGTAGAAGTATTTTAACTTACCACTTTTCAGTTTCAAGGTTTAATGCTTCTGCAGTTTCTTTTTGGTACAAAACCTCTAGGTTTCTTATGGAATAATGAATGAAGCACAAGATTCGCTACACTCAACTTGCAAAAATATATGGATCAAAAATAGTTTACAGACCAGCATTTTTATGAGCTATAGATATTTTCCCGTGCATTGTAAGGTTTACACTTCAACTTATATATAAAATTGATATATAACAAAATTGTTAGGGCAAATAATTGTAGAAAGTGGGTCGGGTCTTCGAGCCTGGGTATTCACGCACCTCGATGGCCTTTCTACCTGTGGCCTGCAGTCTCCAGTGGTTAATTCCTTTCCTCTTAAAGGATTGTACCCATAATAAATCTATGGAGGTCTAAGTATACAATGTGTACCTCTTTTATATATAATCCAAATCCTAAGCTCAGGAAACCATAATACACATCCTTAAACCCAACAATATTTACTGAATACATCTCGAAATAAATGCTGTTTTGGTGTTTATATTAATACCGAAATTAAGGGATGCAATGTATACAGAATTTTAATGGATTTCAAAGGCACGTATATTTGTGTGGAACGCGTGCACGTACTGCTGAGTCGAATGGCAATCGTTTGAATATTTGTTTCAACAAAAAAGCGTAAGAAACTATATTCTTAGTAGGGTTCTAAAGGGTAAGCACTTTACTCTGTTTGAAAAGGTATTCTTCCGACCCTTCAACATGGCATGACCGAGACTCATAATCACAATGGACAAAACAGGTACAAAGGGAATCTTTGTGTGAAAACAGAGCTTCCAGAAGTGAAAGTTAATGGTCGGCAACTTCGAGTTTGATGTAATGATAAAAACAAGCAGTTATTAAATCAGTTTGAAACACGCATTCCAGTGTCATTAGAATTATTCTTACTCATACATATCCACGCATACCTTAAGATAAACCTCATTGCTCAACTCTGAGCTACCCATATTATTCGTTACAAACTGTAGTGTCAACCTGGAACCCTGTGCGCCACCATCTTCCTAGAGCTTCAATATGCACTAGACCAATATAACACTTAACGTTCATTAGGAAATTTAAATGAAAGTTGTTAGCTAGCCAACTGGATGATACCCGGGACGATAAAAGCGTCATAAAAGAAAGTAGAATTTTGTCTCGAAGTAATGATACCAAGAACATTAATTTCGAAAACCTGGAAGTAAGCCTTGTATTATGTACGAAATTGTGGTTTTTGAAACAATATTAGGCTGTGTATAAACATTGGAACCTTTCCACCTGCTTAATAATTGATGACTGTCACTTAGCTGGAGCATACTTGGCTGAGCTTTACCCAGCGTGACGACCGACCTGACCGAATGTATTTTAGCAGTTTCCCATGGTCGCTAGGCGAAGGTTTTCACCTCTACACAATCTTTTCTTCTTCTGCATCGCCATATCAAGTGTTTGATTGTTATCATGTCGTACTGCATGGAACTGATATAGCAACGAACACTACTCTAGCCAATGAAGGATACGATCGTATAGAAAGCAATGTATATTTAACTTCGGTCAATCAATGACATTATGATATCTTCCTCACTTGGAGTGAATCACGTGATAGGAGATGTTTCGTTTTACTCCTGTGAACCCCTTTTTGAGATGTCATTATAATTATAAAATAGACTTTACATTGGTTCTATTGCTACTTATTTGTAATATGCTTCTTAAATATAAAATGCAATAAATGATTAAGTGTACAGCCCAGACTGTTAATTTGCCATACTGATTATGCAACTTCTACTAGCTACACGTCAATTTAACTTAAACTGATACTTTGCCATGTATTTCATACCAATATATACCAATTTAGCAACGCATCGTATAATGACCAATTGCTGTTGTTTAGCTTATGAAATACCTACGAAGATCCTGTATTACCAGATGAAATATCAACCCATTACTGAACCGTAGCAGTATGAAGTAATTATAGTCTATGCTTTCCAATTGCTTTTAACGAACTTATATTCGAATTAATTAGAGCCAACTAAAAAATTCAATGCTACGGCCTGAATTTCAACCACGGATCTCCTGGTTTCCGTCCAGTCGCTCTAACCGCTTGAGCTACCATGACAAACGTGCCATCCTGACATTAAATTCTCCATTTGACTCATATATTTCCCGATAGACCACTTAGAGCTCTCATATTCGAGACAAACATTTGTGCCGACTTACCACTGTAAGTACTTAAATACCAGGATTTTTATCGCTGAATATCTTAATGTAAATTTATATTGAGGAATTAATCCTTAGAGAATTAATCCTTTTAAATATTTCAATGCCACGGCCGGTATTTGAGCCACAGATCTCCTGGTTCCCGTCCAGTCGCTCTAAACCCTTGAGCTGCCATGGCCAACTTGCCGTCCTGACATTAAACTCTCCAATTGACTAATTATATTTTCCCGGTAGACCACTTAGATCTCTCGTATTCGAGATAAACATTTGTGGCGACTTACTATTGTAACTACTTAAATACCAGGATTTTATCGCTGAATATTTTTAATGTAAATTTATATTGAGGAATTAATCCTTAAAGAATTAATCCTTTTAACTATTTCATTTCAATGCCACGGCCTGGCACTGAATTTTTCATTTGGCTCTAATTAATTAAAATCACCCATATACCGGAGAAATGTATTCAAAAGGATTAATTCTTTAAGGAATAATTCCTCAATATAAATTTACATTATAATTGTATTCGAATATTCAAACATATTTTATAGTAGAAGTAACGTGCTTATTTTATTTTGATTTTAACTTATTTTGAAGTGCACAATTTTCTCATTCCCACCGTTGGTAGCATTGTTTAGTATTCAACAATGCAAGCACGAAATTAAGTATAAATTGCTGCACTTAATTTATATTATATTTACAGTTTACCCTTAATAAATTAGCTTCATTGGATAATTTTAAAATAGGTTCCTGTTATACTTTGCGATTAAACATTCCATAAAGGTAAATAAACTTGATATATTACCTAGAGTGAATTCATTTCATGTATTTTATTCATAATTTCAGTTTCTCAAAAACATATTTTAATCAGCCTTTAAGGTATTTTATGGAACAAGGAGGAAATCAATATTTCTTTATCCACAGAAACGTTATTTAGGCTAGGAAAAGCTTCCTGCCCGTATTCGGTTTTTATCTTAGCAATGCGCCTGACGTATTATGCACGCAATTTAGTATTCATCCGAACTGTCACATTAACTCACACATGCGTGTGCACATAATAAGACACAAAATAAAAATCTCCCGTTAATATCGAAATCAATTTTTAGGATCAAACATCTCCACACAGAGGAAACATACATTTTGAAAAAAATTAGTGCACTACAGCCAGTCTTATAGATTCTTCTTTTTAACGTTAGATATTCTCAATAATGGTTTAAACCAGTTTAATAAAGCATCCACATGTCCACATGTTTAAGGTATTGACATGTGAGATAGCATTTATAGTTATCTTGAATTTTTATGGAATAAGTTCGAAATTCGCTTTATTCGAAAGGAATTTTATGATTTATAAACCATTAGAAAGATAGATAAAATGTACAGTATATATATATATATATGAGGTACGTCCAAAAAGTAAGCTCTGTTTGGTAACAAAATTAAATTGTGTACAGATACAGAAAAAGTATTTATTGCACAAAATTCTACAATTCTTATACCACTTTTCCACATATCTGTCGAAATATTGTAGCCATTTGTTATAGCGAGGCACAAGCTCTTGTATACCTTCTTCATAGAAGTTTGCCGCCTGTGTTGTCCTCATCCAGATGGGAACATATTCTTTGAACTCTTCGTCATTGTTGAAGTGTTCACCGCCAAGGAAAGATTTGAGATGCAAAAACAGATGAAACTCTTACGAATTATTTGCAGAAGCAAGTTAATGATAGTAGGTAGAACACGCATAAGACGAGCAATATTTAGGATTCTCAGCCTACAAAATATTATTGGGTAAAATCTGCGCTAAAGTTTTGGAAGAAATGAATTACTTCATCAAGAACAGAGCATAAAGATTGTATAATCTGAGGTAATACTATGAACAATGACGGAAATCACATGGGGCATCCCAAAAATCAAAGGGTATATTAGGGCCAAACTTGCATATCTCTCTTATACAGACGTGTGCAAATTATTAGACTCATTCAAGTTGTTTTACTATACTTCAGATTTACATTCAAAATAATAGTTATTTACCACCGTAACCTATTTCAATTTGTCGTCATTCTTTTCCTTGCTATAATGTGAAGCATATACAATGAACTTTCTCTCTTAATAATAGCTGGGGGGATTTTTCTTTTACTTATAATAATATGGTGGTAGCTATGAATTAAGATCAGCCATTTTCTTCAAGTCTGTTTACCCAACTGTTTGGTGGTATTGCTTTCATTTGGTGAAAGTAGTAACTGAAGATTGTTAATATTTGCCTTTATTATGTTTTATGGCTAATATATCCTCAGTACTTATTATTAATTGATAACAAGCCAGGTAACACCGTTGTATCTTATCCTAAGCATCCACATTGATTCAAAAGTGAGGTTATAGCCTGCCTAGGTAGCGTAGATGGTGGCATGTCTGCCTAACGTTCAAGTGGGTCCGAGTTCGATTCTTGGTCAGGGTGATTTACCTGGATAAGTCTTTTCCAGGGATTTCCCTTAACCTTCATGACGAATGTCGGGTAACTCTAAGCTCCATGGACCCAGTACTCATTTGAGTATCATTTAACCCAATACATTCACCGTCCGATATGACTTAACGTTGAAGGACGTAAATTTCAAATAAGTGAGGTTATGACTGAAACTGCTGACTTATCCCCAAGGAAAGTAGCTGTAACTGAGAGTCTTGAAGGAAACTCTTTATTCACAACGTGAAATAGCTAAGAAATTGTGTATTTCACAAAAATCTGTTAGTCGCATTAATCAAACTTAAACATTCGGTGAGACGTTGGCTTCACAAAGGAATGGAAAATGCGAGAGGAAAAGAAATCTATCACCAAGGATGCAAATAAAACTTGTGCAGGTGGCAATACAAAATAGAAGAGCAGCCAGTATTGACCTCAGTAATCAACTAAAGCGGTATGGTACAGAAATATCAGCCTCGGTAGTTCGCCGAAGATTATGTGAAGTAGGTTTACCAGCACACAGGCCTCGTAAAAGGGCTAAACTGACACCTGCAATGGCAAAAAAGAAGAAAGAAACCTTTAGAATGGTCCAAAGAGGTGCAGAAACATCCAGTGGAATTATGGAGAAAGGTAAATAGTATGAAAATTTTATATAGCTTAAAATTAAAATATATTCATGTAAGGTTTCTGGAAAGGAAATAAAAAGCCTAAACTTTGTTTCTCTCATTGCTGGTTTTGTTATACTATCTTTGAGAAATTTAAAAACTGTTTTATATTAATAGAGGTTTTTATTGTTTCAGGTTATTTTCTCAAATGAATCCATGTTTGAAGTATGTGAAGAGAGCTGGCAATATGTGAGAAGGACAGATAAAGAAGCATTTTCCCCCCAGTGTGTCGATCAAAGAGTAAAGCACCCAACATCAAAAATGGTCTGGAGCTGTATGTCTGTCCTTGGACCATGAGGATTATACATAGTTGTTGGATCTATGGAGCAGAAACAGTATAAAAGTGTATTAGAAACAAGACTCTTTCCGAAAAGTAAAGAATGGTTTACAAATGGTGACTTTGTGTGCATGCGTGAGAGTGCTCCCTGCATAGAGAAAAATCTGTAACCCAGTTCCTCACAGAAAACAATGAAAAAGCAGTACCATGGCCGGGGAGTAGCCCTGATTTAAATCCAATAGAGAATCTGTGGGGTATTGTTAAACAGTGACTGAAGAAATTGAAAATAACAACAAAAGTTCAGCTTACTGAGGGCTTGATAAGCATGTGGCACAGAGATGAAGAAATAAAGGAAAAGTGCTACTACCCTGCAGAGAGCATGCCTAAACGTATTAAAATGGTAACAAAGGCTAAAGGAATGCATACAAAATACTAAGAGTTGAAAAAATATGTTGTAATATTATTTGTGTTAAATAAATAGAAAATAAACAGCATATGTTAAAAATTTCACCATTGAGTCTAATTGCACACGTCTGTAAAAGCCTTCAGGTAGTAACCGATGTCAGTCCGCGACCCCAATCACGCAAACGATGAAATTCCGAAACCTATATAAGAGATGGTGATAGCATCTCGTAAAGTTTTTGCTTGCGTCTGAATGAGTCTTCATTTCACCTGCTTGCCTTCGCACGAGATGAGAGGGGAACAAACCTCAACTCAAACAAATGTTATCCGAGCTGCAGCGGCTCTTCGCGTGATGAACATTAAACGAGTTGTTGAGGCGAGTCACGAAGGTCTACGATAACAACAGCGAAAACATTCATCATCGTATTCCTTCTCTGCACCTGTTCCGATCTCACCAAAAGGGGTGTTTCCAAGATGCACCTTTCTTAAGCAGGTGCTAAGATACATCAACCTTCAACTGTTAACACAAGATGCATGCGTGCGGCTAGCTCATCAAATCTCTTGTTTATTGAATGGTAGGGAAGGGCATTTGTTTCATTATTGGCTTGTTCTTAAGGATATACGCCACATGCATTTTGAAACATATAAAAGCAGATCACAAAGTTTCACATTTACAAATTCTTAGAATAAACTCCTTGATCAATGAGAACTCCAAGTCGGAGTAATGACTTCTTTCAATGATTTCAGGAACCTGAACTTAAATTATTACCTGGTACATTTCGTTTGTTCAGCTGTTCACAGATACACGTGCGCGCACTAAGTTTTTTCTAGGTTTTTCTGTTTAGGGGACCTCAAAACATACATAAACAGGGATCTCGGTATCAAATGAGCGGAAAGTAATATTTTCTTCACCACTTACTGTAATTTCTAGAAAATGGAGAGGAAGGTATCTTACGCTAAACTTGATAATGCACAGGTAACTGCATGACTTCACGAGAAGCGACAGAAGGGATAGTCAGCTTTCCAAAGTCGATTGCTCAAAATATTGGAACATTAAAATAGACAGAACTAGAAGTATGTAACCGGTTAAAGCTATGAAGAAAGTTATTTCGTAAAATTTCATATTTTAACAGGCCCTATATCCTTTCTGTAATAAATTCCTGCTTGTTTCTCAAATTTTATTGATTATAGCATTCTCTAACATTAGATAATGAAAGACTACTCAAAATATTTTAAGGTACAGATATTTTCGTGAAAATATCTTTTTACATATGACATTTTTGTCAAACCTGTTAGAATCAATTTTGAGGAAATAAACCACGAAAACATTTTCTTAGTTTGGAGTGGGTGAACTCTGTGGTAAGCTCCCTAAACAAGGTTTAAATTCTGCTAGAAGTAAATTTCAATTTTGACATTTATCTGGGTAACCACTTTTAGGTTATAAAGCTGATATTGCATATTGGTCTGTAAATATACTTTTAAATTTCGTATATGGACATATAAAGTAAACATGTCCATCTGAATTTCAATGTGAATCAATACCCAAGCAGGCTATGGAGATGATGCAACGAATGCTTAGGTTTATTAAAATCCTATATCCAGAAAATTCCGAAAACTAAATCTACACAAATTGTGACGTCGGACCATTCAAAATATAGTATTTCGGTAACCTATCAACGAAACAGAAAAAGAACCAATAATTTTATACTTAAATTTCTTGCTTCTTCTTGCTTGTACTCTCGAAGCGTGTAGACGTGTTTCTGGGTGAAGGCTCTTGAAAACTACAGGAATTAAGTGGAGTTCACCGTTCATTAACGTGTAATAAACGATTAAAGTATACGCTGAATACGCGACGAGAAATAACATAAGTGGAAAACCGCTGCATCATTCGCAAAGCGAAGGAGAAATTTAAAAGTTAGTAAAGTGCTATACCAGTGAAAAAGTCGCTTGTGAAACAAAAGATGTCGAGAAATAAGTACATGTAAAGTGAAACGGTGTTCATAATTTTATTTCATAGTTGCCCAAACGCAAAATCCCTTTTGAATCGATACCACGACATTGAGGTTTCACATCTCATCGCTCGCCGCAGCTACCGGAAGGAAAATTGTCAGAAATCTCCGAGACCATCATCTTCACGGCCTCGAGACAGGGGAGTTCATTGCTTCTATATCGAGGTAAGGTTTGGCTTCTCCACGCGTTGGCACACCGAGGGAAACGCGAAACCGTTCGCGCGTGTGGGGCGTGGTCCACACGACACCGAATCCTACTTCAAATATGTCGCAGCATCGTGTGGTATAAATCTACCTTCACCAATATAACCACTTCAGTTATAAATGCGAGCGGATGCTTTGGGGGAATTCTTCTTTATGGGTTCAGGACAACTTGATACATACATTTTCAATGAAATTTGATACTGAATCTCTTCGTAGGATTTCCATTTACTTCTATGCGCCATAGGTGAGTAGCAGACAAAGAAGTTAGTTACTTTTGATACAAAATTGGGTAATTAGGCATCTGTTTAGAGTAGCAAAACTGGATTTTGTTTGACTCAAACAGTATACCTTCATGTTATAAATTTATTCGCTTCACCTTAGACAATGTTTCTTTAAACAGACGATACTTAATAATGTGTAGTGACCAATGGTTTACAAAGTTAGCTTCAGCTGATGAAGAGACCTAGTATATTCCCCCCTTTCGAATTTCAAACTGACATTCTCGCTGCTAAATCTCTACATACGTGAACCAGCAAATTATATGAATAAGAATGAGAATTGTCGCAATTCCCTTGTATGCACATATATCCGAAGGAAAACGTTTGGAACTAATTATTGTCTCCCAACTGCCATTTCGGTTGTCCTTAACACTACAGGTTTCTATTTTAAAGATTAAGATCAGCTGTGAAATTCATTTATATTAGCCACGACACGTCGGCCCTCCTGGAATCCACTTTGTT
This sequence comes from Mantis religiosa, assembly GCA_030765055.1. Taxonomy (NCBI): domain Eukaryota; kingdom Metazoa; phylum Arthropoda; class Insecta; order Mantodea; family Mantidae; genus Mantis; species Mantis religiosa. The sequence goes on from CM060950.1 coordinate 229,402,705, forward strand.
TCAAGTTTTTACTCGATCACTTCTTCTATTTCAAGTGAAACCGCTCACAAAGTGAAAAGGAAAAAATAAAGATGGAAGGAAGCATAAATAAATTCATAAGGACTGAAGAAACGACCACAAAAAGACAATATATATATAAGAAGCTCTTCCATATTTTTTCACAGTCGGCTTCTGACCTCTTGTTATTCGTTCAAACAAAAAACTGCCGCTCATTCACCTTCATCACCATTTCAACAATTCGTCCTCTTTAACTTAAACGTATTCCTCTTTTCTATTTGCAAATTAGGATGTTTCCGATAGACCAAGAATGCGTTCCGAACTCCCACGCCCTCGCTCAATGCATCATGCATGCCAAGGTTCTTGGTAAACCCGGAAACCCTCGGCGATCAGGGGTAGGGTACGAAACTGGCGAGGGATAATTTTTATCTCGTCTAGCCGTTTGCAACGACGTTCTTGTGCCTTATTTTACCGCGGTGCAACAAATGGTTCAATGGATGACTAGTTTGTAGCATAAATTGCTACAGTTTTTTTGGAGTTCTTGTATAACTTTCTTCTTAATTTCCAGGGTTGTAATTTTATAATAAAACTCAGTATATATAACTTTAGGATCAAAAAATAGAAAATCAGAAATTGTAGTAATAAATGCAAGACTTAATTGTGGTAACCATTAGTTGCATTCTGTGTTACTTAGCTACTAATTGCAGAATTTATTGTGTGCAGCCTAGATTTGTACCAGATTTCACCGAAAACAATTTAGCCTTAATCCAAATAAAAACTTTATTAGAAAAAGGTGTAAGTGTGTGTGTGTGTGTGTGTGTGTGTGTGTGTGTGCGCGCGCGCGCGCCTCTTTACCGAAAGTACTGAAGTTTAGCATTTTCCAACCACGTGACACAAAGACTTTCATACTATAGTTCGGCCACTCTATCTCCGGCTCTGACATTTCTCCAGAGGGGGAAGCAGGCTGTTGCCAGTTCTTTTGCCGTAATTTCAAGCAGAGGGACAATGCATATTTTAAATATTTCACGTATTTGCATATTTTACGACAAGTAACCATATTATTATAGTAGCGATAATAATAATGCTTACGAACACTAGAAATCGGAATTCACGTACGCAAAATATATCAAAGAAAGTTCACCAGCGCAAGCAGCTAAGGCCACGTGGCTCAAAACAAATTTAAGCTGGCAACACGGTGTTGGGTTTGGAAGCCACGCCTAGCAGCGACAATGCTAATTGGCGCTAGCAGACAGTTTATACTTCCTGACCACAACAGCGGATGTATAGAATCCCAGTACTATCAACAGATGCAGTTGGTGTGTGTGAAAGTTGTGAACGAAATATTCAAATAGAGTGTTGTTGTAATAAGTATCTTGCATGATAATGAAATTGTAAGTTGTATTTCAGCGTTTTAAAGCTAATATAGTTCTATAGTTCCACTCTAAAGATAATTCTGAGGATATGTTTTCAATTTCTCATTACTGTATGTTGGTACTATTAACTTTCCCCCTCCACCTCTTGCAATCGCAAAACGTCAGGGCCGGAGATACAACGGTCGGACTGTAATAATGTTTATTTGACTTCTTGCAATTGCCTATGAAGCCGTCTTCATTCAGAGCATTTGTTGTATAAGTAGTGAACCTTAAGAAATACACACAATCTTATTACACAAAAAATCATGGATTGGAAACACTGAATTCGCTCGTACTTGTACAATTACTTCTATTAAACATTATTTTTCTCTCTGCTTTTCGTTAATCCACATAATCCACATTTTAATCCTACATTTTACCATAGGAAAACACAGTGAGCTTAAGCAATAGTTCTTTAAGAGATAGACGCCATGTATTGGCTTTGAAATTCTTTTTACAAGAACAAGAATTCTTTTTACAAGAACAAGAGTTGGAAAAAACACATTTGGTATTTGAGGAAATTCTAAGTATTTGAAAATACAAGTTAATACGAATGAATAACTAGAGAATATTAGCTGTAAAAATGCATTTAAGATAAAGTGTGTGCTTCAGCAGATTTTTTGTTTTTTGCTTTTTTTCGCTTAGCAAACGTTTTATTTATTTCTTTGTGTCTTTCAGTTGTGCAAAAGTCATCCAGAGTAATAAGGACTACACACTCTATAACACTATCTTTCCAGAAAATTGAACTACACATTTAAAGCCCGCCTCGGTAACGTAAATGATTGCGTGTCTGCCTCACGTTCAAGAGGTCCCGAGTTCAAATCTCGGCCAGGGTGAGTTACCTGGATAAGGTTTTTTTCGGGGTTTTCCCTTATCCTGAAAGACGAAAGTCAGGTAACTCTAAGCTTTATGGACCCCGGGCTCATTTGAGCATCATTTCACTCATTCCATTCATCGTCCAATATTACTTAACGTTGGAGTACCTAAATTTACAACAACAAAAAACATTCAAATTGTCATAATTACCTTAAACATGTGGTATTTTTTAATCAAAATCATTAGAGCCGTTTTCGGGAATATCAAACAACTCAAAAAGAATTTCACATAAAAGGTACTCTGTGAAGGAAACATTTTCTTGAAAATGTTCGTGTTTTAACCTTGAAAGACCTTGCGCTTTTGAAGTAGGCAGACGATGCACCGATAGACAGATTTTTTAAAATTCTTTTTCTGCACTCAGGCCATCTCCAAACTAGTACCTCCGGGGAAATTTCGGTATTGAATATTTGTGTGAAGGACAATTTTTCCTCTACTTACTGTAAGTATGTAGCAGTGAAAGTAAAAATGTAGCACTCTTCAAAATACACAGTTAATATTAAATGTTTTCAGTCTTACTGACTTTGGATAGATTTCTTGTTATTGGTTTCAATTTCAACGTCCTAATCATTTTGTGAATACGTTAGGTTAATATTGGATTTTTCGGTATGCCCCCCCCCCCCCTTCATGGTCATGCAAGGGCAAGGAAAATTTAAGCTATAACATAATTATATACTCCTTAAACTTCGATCATTTACCTATTGCGTCACATAAGGAACGAGTAGGTGTGAATTGAAAGCTTATCTGAACGATAGCAGTCAATTACATATATAACAGTAATAAATTCAGATTGAAAAATCACGGTTATGACATTGATGTTTTCAGTTACCTCCCAACGTTCCCTTTTTAACTCTAATTTTACACATGTGTGGAAGGAAAATTAATTATGATACTGTAATAGTTCGTAGAAAGCCACTTGAGTCTATACAATGATATGTACCCTTCTGTATTAATTTACCTGTTAAAAGGATCTTCTGTTCTATATTTAAATTTGAAATAGCAGAGTTAGACATTGGAAATAATTATAGCGAGTACTTTTCAGGCAATGTAAAGTTACATCAACGCTTTATGTTAGTACAAAAGCTAACAATTCATATTTACTTCTCCTGAATTGATACTCCATTTTCATTACATGTGATTTGATTCAAATATCGATCTGGGAAGCTCATTCTGTTATATTTTTGGCGGTTGTGCATAGTGTAAAAGGTAAGGATGTTTGGTCTCTAAATTCCAAATAAAAAAGAAGCATTATAAAACGCCACATAATACACAAATTAAAACAAAGGTAAAATAAGACCTGAAGCTTTCCTGGCGTCGACTACGCTCACTTACTTCTCGGGCAGCCAGCCAAGTGAAGAATGATTAGATATAAACGTTTTGGGGGGGGTATATCTCTCCCATCATCAGGATATTTATAAAATGGTGTACCACAAATGAAATACTGGATATAGAACAACTATAAACAAAGACAAAACACTGTCAAATTTCGCATTACTGAACAAAAGACGGTTTTCAGTAAATTAAATGCCAGGTGAGGAGAAGGCGTGATTATAGAAAATTGTGTCAAAGAGATGTAGCTACTTAACTTGATTATCAAGTTGTATTGATGTTTGCTTCTTAATTCGATTGATTTCCATTTTTAAGGCCGGTTTCCATAAGGAGCTGAACTGAAATACAGCATCACGATTAAGCGCGCTCCTTTCAGAGGAAATCGACAAAGCCTCCTTAATTCTCCGCTCTCAGAAACTGTTGCATTTTGCCAAGATGGTCGTCTCCCGAAAATTGGCTCTATGGTCTCTATGGTCTTAAGAAGCAAAGATCAATACAGCTTGATAATCAAGTTAAGTAGTTAAGTTCCTTTGACTAAATTTTCTATACTCACGCCATCTCCTAACCTGGCATATAATTTACAGAAAACAGTCTTTTGTTCAGTAATGCGAATTTTGATAGTGTTTTGTCTTTGTTTATAGTTGTGTGTGCGTTTTTTTAATTTGTATTTTAGGTCCTCCAACGTTAAGTCATATCGGACGATGAATGAAATGGGTGAAATGATGCTCAAATATCCGGTATTTCATTTGAGATTATAACATTTTATAAATATTCTGATGATGGGAGAGATGTAACGTTGATATCTAATCATCTTTTCACCGGCTGGCTGCCCAAGAAGAAAGTGAGCCTAAAACAAAGGTGTTAGGAAATAAATTTTTAGACTTTGCAGAACGAAATTGCAGATATTGTCGTATTGTAATCAATTTATTGACCATACTACCTACATAAAGCTGTACATTAATGGCGTCATTTTCGCGCATATTGCCCCACCGAGTACTTTTATTTTACGTACAGATTTTTTTTTCAGCTAGTATAATTGAGCTTTTAAGATCATGCTCTTTCTCTAAATAGTTGTCCTCAGCTAGAAATTACTGGAGTAAAAATATCAGCATACGTGTAGCTATACTGAAAATTGTTTTATAGTATAAGTTTATACCATTTCATTTGTAAGTTTAGTTTTAAAGGGCATGTGTATAGGTGCTCCAGTAGAAATTGCAATGGAGTTTGCTAGCTCCGCGGCAACGTGGGAGCCTCGAATTCTGGACGTCTTGGATATGATTACGTCGACTGTTCACCCTAACCTTGGTTTTTCTGTTGTTTACCCTGGTCGATGAGGAATTTCTTCCATCACATATCCATTCCCTGATTCTCCTTTCATTTACTTCTCTCTTATGCTTAAGACTTACTGTAAAATTTCGTGGAGTGTGGTGGTGCTGGACAGAAGAAGCGAATGCATGCTTCAACGAGAAAGCACTACTTGGAGACATCAGAGCGGTGCTTGGTTGTTAGGGTCGTTCATTGAACCTTTTGCGAAGTTTGAGCCGAGCCAGGAAATATTGGGGACTTCACTGCGTCTCTCTTAAATGTCCATGCGACCCTTAACGTTCTGTGATCCCTTTACCACATCCTTTCCTCTTAAAGGGTGGAAGCTGCAATAGATCTATGTAGGTTGAATGGACCACGTTTCAGTCTGCGGTATGTGTCTAGTCTCTCTATACCAGTTACACTGCATTTATATTATTGACAAAAATATACGTTAATTGAGTAAAAATAAAATGAAGAGCTTCATATTTTGTATTCATTGCTTCGACGCACCTTTGTATTCTATGTTCGGCATAAACTTTCTTTTACTGCTCACGAAAACTGGTTCAACTGCCTGTTCACTACATAGACTCAAACTGAAAAATAGAATTCCACGGCCGGGATTTGAACCACGGATCTGCTGGTTTCCGTCCAGTCGTTCGAGATACACCGTTTGTGGCGACTTACTATTCTAAGTACTCGAGTCCCAGGCTATGTACCCCGCTCAATGGGTTAGAGCGACTGGACGGAAACCAGGACACTCGTGGCTCAAATCCCGGCCATTGCATTAAGTTTTTTCAGTTTGACTTCATCTATCCCAAACCTTAGCCCATACATGGCTAGTGTGAAGGAACGAGTAATTTCCATCAAATAAATAAAATGACTGTTTACTATTTTATTCTTTATACGCTTGAAATCAAATTATATTAAAATATTCCCTTTCAATTATACTCCCATTCTGACCCAGTTATGCTGCTTATATACAAGTCTTACTGACGCACCGCCTGAAAGCTCTAATTGGATAAATAAGAAATCATTCCAGATAGAAGAAATTAAAGCTTTATCTGGATTCAGCCCATACGAAAAATATTCGTTGACAAAGCCTTTTGTTATTTGTCAAATGAAACCATAAGATTTAGGAGACTTCTTATAAAAACCTTGTATAAAGCTTTCATTCCAAAGTATAAATTCGAGGTAAAATGAATTACTTGGCTTTACGTCGTTACAAAAATATTTTTCTATGTTATTATATGAAGATATCATATAGTAATCTAAAAGCATCCCCATCCAGAAAGCACAGTGTATCACTATTTGCTGTTTTTATTTAACAATTCACTCTAAATGCATGAGTAACACAAGAGTAATTAACGCCGTACCATGTGAATATGTAAATGCAACAAAAATAATCTGCTACATAATCGCATTGAACATAATTGTAACTAAATAAAGTATATTATCTTAATAAACGTCATTGAGGAACCTATTAAATTTTCAGAAGCGCTATTATTCACACAAACACTGATACGTGGAATGTCTATTTCGGAGTAATAATAAGCGAGAAATGCATTGTACACTTTCCTTTATTAATGACATATTCCCCCATAGAGCTGATATCGTACACCTTGGGCACGAACCCGGTCCGCGAGCAGCGTTTTTTTTTTTTTTTTTGGCTCACTTACAAACTTAAAAAGCATGTGAATAATAAAAAAAGTACGGTTGGTCCATCATGGATTACTTTATTCACAATTTCGAAAGATTAAACAACATTTGGTAGATAGAGTCAACATGAGAAATTCAATGCCATGGCCGGGATTTTAACTACGGATCTCTGGGTTTCCGTCAAGTCGCTCTAACCCATTGAGCTACCATGGCCATCACCAATGTCAGGACGGCACGTTGGCTATGGTAGCGCAATGGGGTACAGCGACTGGACCGAAACACGAAGATCCGTGGTTCAAATCCTGGCCATGGCATTGAACTTTTCATGTTGACTCTATCAAAAACCTTAGCCCAAACTGTGAAGAAATGATTAATTTCCATCAATTAACTAATACAAAATTTGGTGTTCACATTTTGCACGCCCACCTTGGTAGCGTAGATGGTAGCATGTTTGCCTCACGTTCAAGAAGTCCGGAGTTCGAATCTCGGTCAAGGTGAGTTACCTGGATAAGGGTTTTTCCGGGATTTTCCCTTATCCTGGAAGATGAATAACTCTCGTCGGGTAACTCTCAGCTCCATGGAACCCGGACTTATTTGGGACGTAAATTGCAAAAAAAAAAAAAAAAAAATATAGTTTTCCATTTATATGAAGTGTAATGAACTACTCAAGGACAAAAGCAAGAAAGCTAATATGTTTGACTTTTTTCAACTGTTTGCAGAGTGATACGTTTAAACGTTCAAAAGATTGTATGAGGACCAGTTTTCGCACCAGAGCGTATCTGGCCGACGTTTTCAAAGAATAAATCTGTCAAATCAAAACACTTACCTGTCTGCTATGGCTGTTGAATATATTAGAACAACAATCGTCTTCAGCTATTTCAAAGAAAGTAAATTTTCTCATTGAATATGGATTGCACTTAACTTGAGACGTCATGTAACAGGTGTTGCTATACATTGCCAACAAGTCACACTGTCATGAGCAATTTTACGAATTTATAAACACCAGAAAAGGTTACAAAAACATAGCCACGGAAACCGCAGGTAAGAAACTACACCGCACCCTGTTGGTGTGGCTGACAGCGGTGTACAAGTGGAAACGAGAGTGGAGAGGTAGAAATCAACTCCTTCCACCCGCTGGCAGAGAATAAGCCGCTTACCGTAGTTACTAAGCTCCAGTAACGACACTGCGGTGTCATTCTGGCGTACAGAATATCAAAGCAAGTCTTTGCTATGAACACCTGCTTTAAATGTATGTTGGTTATGAATGCCAAAATTAAAGCAGAATGCAAAATAGACGTTCAAGATAAGTGGACTCCAAGATATCCATTGTTCGCCACTGGTTCCCTATGTCAAAATGCTTAGTGCAGCAATTTCTTTCGTGTATAATTTTGACTCTGCGCAAAACTTGGATAATATGAAATGTATTAATTCGAATTCTTTTAGTTCAAATTTGTCCTTTGTCCGCTTGAAATTCATATGTAAACAGTACTTAAAAAATTCATACATGGAATTACTGCCCACCAGGGTAATTGTGCATTTCGTTCCACTCATGAAGACGTTTCTGAGAACGTTTGCTGACTCTGCAAATCAGCAACTACAGACAGATATATATATCACTCTCAAGATGTTTTTTGTACCGTGATATATCGCACTCTCGACAAATGTATGTCGGAACCTGTCTCCAACTGGAACAAGCCTGTTGCAAACTTATGGGAGAGAAAATAGAGAGACAAAAGTACTTTAACGTAACGGCTTTTAGCCTGCTGGTTGATGGAGGAAAATGTATGGGTTTTTGTAATGGCGATTCCCTTTCCCACCTCTGCATCGTATTGCTGCATAAAATGCTTTGATGTTTTCATAATTTATAGGTACATTATGTTATTACCAGTACCATTTTAATGCAATTCTTGCGCAATTAGAATACTTTCTTAGGTCCATCATATTCGAAATACACACATTTTACTGTTTATATACTCCATTTGGTTTAACAATTGTACAAATAAAAGTTATTTTGGATAAAGTAGTCCACACAGGCTACTCAAATAGAATTAGGGGTACACGTTTTATATCACGTAATTTTCTCATATACGGGATATCTTCTTAATGTACGTCCTTAAAACTATTTGAAGAAACTAAGGAATAAGAAACGTGTTGGTATAAAGCGTAGTTTGGTTTCGGAAAAGGTCTTTTCTTGAAAATCTTCCTGTTGCTTCATTGTAGGACATTGAAATTAAACACTAAGCTCGGCGTTTGTCCGATATTGAGTTATGCTGTACTTGGAAACATTAAGGAGCATCTTTCTGTAAAAATGTGTTGGCTTTTCTTCAACGTGCTCAGAGATCCCAAAAACATTCATTTAATTTGAGCATTTTATTTCAAATGTTTGGGTAAAATACAATAACCACGTTACCTATTACAAATAAAAAAAAGAGCTGAATAAGTCCTGAAAATAAAGTAACAAAGCCAACTAATGATATGAAACATCTATGATAGCCAGCTAACACGAAAACTGAAATTCATCATTTCTACTTTTTCTACGGTTGAAAGAACAGATCAATTCTTATTCCCCCTTCAAGGCTTCCCTCTAACCTCTTTCTCTGTTATCTGTGTTTCGGTGGGCTTATCTGCCGTTCTTTCTCTATCTCTTTCTTCTACTGCCCTTAAGATCTTCCTGCTTGTCTACATTTAACATTTTGCAATTCGTCGCTAATGTTCCGCTTTTCGTATAATAAAATTTTGTACATCTATTAAGTCATCACTTTCAATTTTTAAACTGTATTTTACTTTCTGAGCTCTTGTATCTCTCTGTGGGTTTGACAGTTATATTTTAAACAAAGAAAACGAATACTTCCGGGAATCCCTGTATATGACATAGTTGTGTTATGTGCTCAAATCCATTGCTAGGTATGGGAGAGAGCCAACAGACCACGTTTGTACATTAACTATACATTCCACAAATTACAGCGTAACCTTAAAATGATCTCCATTTTTGTTTCAAGAAAGGAGGGGGAAAAAGGAATGGGAAAAAAGATCATCTGCGGCAAGGTAAGTTAAACAACGAAGTAATGCAGGAAGTAGCGACCACCTACTCATTTCAGCTGCGCAGATTACTATTTCTCTTCTGATCTCCTAGAACATATTTTTCAGAGTTGTGTGAGTTTCAGGGAAAAAAACTCTGGGCTTCTGTGATTGTTCAAGATGGACTTTGTCATACAAATTCCTGCTAACTATGAGGGTGAGGTTTACTTAGAGAAAAGTTAATTTTTGAAACATACAGAATTTCGCAATCAATTAGGTGTAATGCAGTCATAAATGAACAAAATATCGAAGAGAAAATGCAGCTAAATGTTCGATAATGGGCAAAATTATTCCTTACAGTGAAACTACCCGGAAGTCCGTCACTTAATAAACCCCGATATAAAGTCAAATGTTTATATAGTCTCTTTATGAAACTTCGTCAAATTTGCAGATGACTCCAATTTATAAGTAGTTTAATGGTATCAAAAATGACTCGCAATGAGGGCCAGTGCTTATTTTTTCAACTTTTGTGCCTAAACTAGTACATTTTAAACTCTTTTTTAACAATTTAAAGAAAATTTGAGGCGTAAAAATTATTATATTTTACTTAAAATTATTTATTTATAAACTTATCTCACACACTGAATGACAATACACTGTGTGCGAAGATTACAGGCGAATTCGTGTCAATAGTGAAAAAGCTTCTATTTACGGCTGAGCAGCCAACAGTTCCTTTCTTATTGTTCTCAGAAATCAGTCTAGCACCTAATTTCTGATTTCCCGAGAACAGTCAACTCTGGGAAAATTTCAATTTTAACAGTCAATATATTTGTGATGAACGGCTTAACGCCTCGGTGGCGTAGATGGTAGCATGTCTGCCTCACGTTCAAGAAGTCCCGAGTTCGAATCTCGTTCAGGGTGAGTTACCTGGATAAGTATTTCCGGGGTTCTCCATTATCCTTCAACACGAATGTCGGGTAACTCTAAGCTCATGGACCCTGGACTAATTTGATCATCATTTCAGCCAATTCATTCAACGTCCGATATGACTTAATCACAAAAAAGAGGCTTAACCATCAACCATACCGAATGCTTTAATTGCAATCTGAAATTCATAGCCTAAATTTCATGTGTACTTTTTGGTCGTTATGTAGGGTTTAGTGGTTTAGAGCTCACATTTTGTGCCGTATTTATTGCATTGCATAGCAGTGTCAAGAGGTACAATGGCTTAAGACAGGTGTTCGAAAGCTTCTCTAAGTTTTTCTTCGATAGTGGATTACAATGATCCATTTTAGGACGGGCAAATAATGTTTTGTCTTTTATGTAGCAAAGGTGTAAAAATCAGAATTTACTTTGTCATGGTGGGTATCAGTTCTTAGTGATGGTTTCAGATGGTTTGAGCTAACAATCGGCCATAAATTAGCCTAAGTCTACGTTTAAGAAATGTAAAATAGTAGATCGTTCTGTGGCCCGCCTTAGTAGCATGGTGGTAGCGAGTCTGCCTCACGTTCAAGAGGTCCCGAGTTCGAATCTCGGTCAGGGTGAGTTACCTGGATAAGGTTTTTCCGTAGTTTTCCGTTATCCTGAAAGATGAATGTGGGGTAACTGTAAGCTATATGGACTCATTTGAGCATAATTTCACCCAATTCATTCACCGTCCGAAATGACAACGTTGGAGGACGTAAATTACAAAAGAAGAAAGGAAGAAGAAGTAGATCGCTCTGTGAGTCATAACACGTATTTCATTATTGTTAACATCATCATCATGTAAGGAGGTTGTATGTTGAGGATGTTATATTGTATCAGACTTATTAAAGGTATCCATCCATTCCTTCCGATTTCATACAAGAGAAAAATGCCACATTTAACATCAAAGAGAAGGCGCAAGATGAGCAGCAATATCTACACTAAATAATCTCGAGAAATAAACTCTGGTTGCTGCCTTTTATTTCAATTCAAATATTTGCAGAGAACTGATAGCAGTCAATATACCTGGAGTATCTCGTAAATTCAGATTTTCTATAATTATCTGGAAGTTATTAAATTCGAGTATTTTGAGATTGACTTCAGAACAGAATAATTCGTATATGCTAAACTACTCTTGCACTACGTTTTAAATGTATTTTATTTAACTTTGTAAATCATGTACAATGGATGAGGTCAACGACTTACGACATATGTAATCAAGAGTTTCACATGGCATAATTCAAAAAGCATACAGGTGTGCTTTACGAAGTTTTACATTAAAATGACGAAGAAAAAAGCACAATTTGTAATTTCTAGAGCAATAAAAGGGTTAGTTTAATGCTCATTGAGTCTTACAATGTGCACCTAACGCCGAAATGTCAAAACAAGCACCTTCCGGACTTCAGAAGCAATCAAGATGTTCCACGTGTCCGAGAAACAAGAATCAGAAATGCAAAACTGCCTGTGGAAAGGCCGTAATCCGACGTGCAAGGAATACCGGCGTGAATTCAGCATTCACTGCTTTCAAGGTCAATAATGAGACCACTAGTCAAGTTAATAATTGTTGTATCCATATACCACTATAACGTTCATGGAAGATGTTAGTGAATGTTATTTCATTAAAGCGTGCAAGTTCTTTGGTTTGTCAGATATAAATAGAAAGCTGGGGTTAATAGCAACCCCTGTTACGTTTAATAGGTGATAAGTTCGTGTTACCTGAGGAGGGTTAAGAGATTCAATTCAGCTCATTTCTCATTGCATTCTTCTCTATTTTACCTTAATTGTTACTCACGAAGCGGTCTTACGCCTCGGCTATTTTCCTCGCACCTGGAAGTTTGCCCATATAGCAGTCTTTCATAAGCCAAATAAACCCAAACACTTCCCCAAATGCTATCGTCCTATAAGTCTATTGCCAACCTTCTCCAAGCTGTTTGAAAAAGTAATTCATCGCCGTCTTCTGTCTTACCTTAATCATAACAATGTTCTTCCGCCCTATCAATTTGAATTTCGTCACAAACATTCCACTACCCATTAGCTTTTACGATTAACTCAGTCAATTATCCACGGCTTCGAGGCCCATCAGTATACCACTCCATACGATCTTATCCGACTTGATAGAAATTCCTATACTTATTTACATTTCCTTGATTGATATTTGTGGTAGTGGAAATTCTGATAATCCCAATCTTATTAAGTCAATCTCCTTGGACCAATAAGACGCTACGAAAAGGCATGTTTTGAGCAATCATTGTTATTTGTCCCATATTTTTATTATTTCCCTAGAATTTATCTGCTTTATTAGCTTACTGGGTACGTTAATTTTGTTTGCGATCGTCACTTGTTTTACTCACAGATTTTCAATGTTTTCACCAACAGGACACCAAATATGCCTGCCAAGTGTGGGGTGAGGCACACACATGTCACCTGCGTCGTCATCAGGTTATACAGAATCGCTTCATGCGCATCGCTACCAACGCTCCATGGTCCATCCGTAATCAGCAGCTCCATCACGAACTAGGAATCCTACCCGTTCACGACCACATTCGTAGGATCGCCCGTCGTTTCTTTTCCACGCTGTAAGAAGTTCCAGGAGCTGTGCATTATAACATCGGCGTCCGCACGCGACAGCCCTCACGCTTAAAGAGGAGACTACCAATAGGACCTGCTTCTGAGTGATACATCGTGATTCTAGTGCTTGATGTCTGTCTTACATCTTCAATATTGACATAATTTCTCAGAGAGTATTATTGGAGTTCTAACTTAATGTAGTTAGGGGGCGGCCCACTAGCCTACCACTGAGTGCTATTGTTCTTTAATGTATTGTCCTGTTACCTTCTTTTCACTCTGATCTGTAAAGCATTGTACTGCTGATCGATCAATAAAAATTATAAAAAAAACGAAGCGGTCTTACTGACAGATCACCATGAAGAGATACACGTGGCACCAAAGCTTTTACTAATTTTACTAATAACAAGTTTAACACTACATTCGATTAACATTTCTCTTACCCAGAGATAATTGTGCATGTTTAAGGTTATATATGTTATGGTGAGCTTTGGTTATCACTGTCTTAGCTAATGACGTCATATATTTGCATTCAAGTTGGATCCTAAGAGTGGAGTGATTATGGAGGCTTGGTGAAATGGATGTATCTGTGGTTGAATGAATATGAACAGTAGTATTATTCTGATCTGGTTATCTTTAAAATCTGATTGGGTGCCATTGCCTTTCTGCGGGGAACCACTGCATCTCTGTACCTTGTATTTCTTCTGGAAGCTTGTTATAGCATTAAATATAGAACAACTAAATGTAGCACCTTAATTATAAAAATATTGCTCATTTATATTATGAGATTTAAGGACTTTTACTACTAAAATCAGTTAAAATAAATGTCTATTTGAACATGAAATGATCACTTATGTTTTATAATGCTCGTTTTAGATCAACGAACGATCAGACCATGGAACAAGGTTCAATCCCTGAGGCTAGATATGGATTTTTATCACAGTAAACGGTGTATGGATAAGTTTCCCCCGGGTATTCCAATTTCTCCCTCTGATGCACCATCGGCGCCATCATCCAAAGCGCCCGAGGCATACTATCACACGCCTGTATTCCCTTTCGCTGAGGCAGACTAACTTTAACATGCCATGGCTATATCCTAGGTTGTGTATTGTTTGTGGTATTAAACAATTCTTTTCCTTAGTATTTGTAAAAGCATAGATAGAAAGGAGCACAATTTCATCTGCCTCATAGAATTTACTTAGTACCATAGAACACTCAGGTGGAAGATTGCTATGGCATTAACTTTAAAGGAAGATAGAACGTACCTAAGGATCGGCTGTGATAGATTCACAGAACATTCTGCAGTAATACTGTATTACAATGTATCATCCATAAAGATATGTTAATCTGCTCACAATACATGCTTGATCATAAATTATTTAAACTTAAGGAGGAAATACATATTACAACATGCAGAATGAACCGTAAATATCTTTAACGGAAGCACGGAGTAGGAACTTAGTAATTCTTGGTAATGAGCTGTTGAGGAGGAAGATGTTAAAGAACTGGAGATATTTGAGCAGCTTCTCTCTGATTTAACACAGAACAGCACACTTTGATTACTATATTCATAGTTGTAAAATAAGTTTTTGTCTGCTTTATTGAGTAAAGTCACACAAAATTTAAACGATAAGTACCATCTTTACAAAAAGGTTAGATATACACCTAAATCTACGTCACTATCTTAATATATATTGTAACTTTGTGGGTTCGTAGAATTAAAAGGCCGAGTTGCAGAGATTAAAAATCTCCTTTATTTTCGTAGAACTACTCTTATAGGTTACAGCAGCATTACGTTACGTACACCATCAGTCTACCAAGGTCGATGACAATAACAGTGACAGCAGATTCCATCATTAGCTCTCGTTATAATAACACTTCAAGCTGTCTGGTTTCACAACAACTGCTTCACAACTGACCCTAATCACTAGCCATGGCTTCTTTTTATACACAAATTCATGAACCGAGAACTTTCTGGAGCAAACAAGAAAAACAATCATTCTCCGTTAGTCGAGGTATCTCTAGAACATTCCAACACTGAAACCCTATCTGAGCGGCAAGTCCTTTAGCTCAGTTATCTTGCTTGCCGATGATATCTGTTTACATTAAGCGCTATCATTAACTGCTTAGCAAGGCTCATTATTACCATGAAACTTTGTCCGCCGATTGTTTCCTTATTTGTGCTGAAACTATTATGCCTGTTGCCGTGACAATATATATATGGGTAAAATGTCTATCGCAGTTTTTTGTTATTAACACGCACTATTTTCATATAAAAGATAGCTTCATGGGAATTTCTACAAATAGTCGTGCTGCGTTCTTGGATGTGTTGAACTTGGTTATTTCTTTTTGTGTTATGCTTTCCACACGCGCAAGCACGCCCATACACGCACACACACAGTTAATCTTTCCCTTCCTTCTTCTCCCCCCTCCCTCTCTCTTCCTATGAGACTGTCTTTTTTTTTTAAAAAAACCTATTTTTGGCGGAATATATTACATTATAATTATAACGGTTACGCAGCAGAAAATTTAAGCAAACAGGGAACCTCTTAGATATGATTAACTCCACAAATAACATAAAATGTGTTTTAGATAGAGCCAACATAAAAAATTCAATGCCATGGCCGGGATTTGAACCACGGATCTCCTGGTTCCCTTCCAGTCGCTCTAACCCATTGAGCCACTATGGCCAACTTGCCGTCACGACATTAAATTCTCCATTTGACTCATATATTTCCCCGGTAGACCACTAGAGGCTCTCACATCCGAGATACACCGTTTGTGGCGACTTACTATCGTATGTACTTGAAACCCAGGCTTCATCATTTAACTCTTATTATTTTAGTTAATTGATGAAATGATAAATTTCCATCAATTAACTAAAAAAACATAACTTGTGTCCTTTATAGAGATGTGCATATTATGATTTTGTCACTCTTTTACGTTTACCAGTTACACAGAAGTCATTGAAAATGAAGAGGAAATCAGAGGCTATCCACAGAAAATAAAGATATCTTATTTAATTTACTGTCAAAATATCTTAAACGCATACCAATTTCATAATAAAAGCTGGGTGCATTTTACCTTTTGAGAGTAGTGTTTTGAGTGAGGTTTTTCACTTCCATCTTCCATACTAGATATTAGCAGAAGTCAAACGCCTAGTTTGACGTTTAACTGACCTTTGGTTTTCAGTATTACTTTACTTTACTCACCCACCCAACCACACCCACCCAACCACCAACCCACCCACCCAAACACATACCCACACAGACACACTCATACACACACACCAATTATTTTCTTAAGATGGTTTACCTTTTACAATAAAATTGAGTTTATTAAAACTTGGTACTTCCTGTACTTCACGCTGTAGTAAGGTGAACAATGTTTTTGATAGTTGAATTCCATCCAATTATGGCTAACTTTTTTAAAATAATTGTTAAAAGTTCATAACTAGAGCTAGGAAGTTGGGTACATATAAATTTCTTAAGAGTACCTTTAAAAAAAGATATCTCAAAAAGGACCTAACGATTGGACAAAGGGACGTACGATTTACTAGGCTTAGTTTTTGGCATATTTGCTGTCAGGATTTCCTTCGAAAATTGTGAAACTGCAGTTAAATCAACCTATCCTCTCAAGAAATTATATTATATTATTAATAAAATTATTAATATTGTTATAATTGTTAACAGCAACAATAATACTACGTCGAAACCTGGGACGTAGTCCTGCAAATATGCATTTCATGCCTCCGAATACTGCTAACTGTTGCGAAATTAAGGCAAATTGTGGCGAAGAGCCTTGTTGGCCATTAAATTTATACAAGACACTAAAAGAGCTTGGAACTTTTCAAATAATTCTCAAGCGTAGCCATTAACACGTAGTTACATAGCATTTGTCGGGCGATTTCTCAAGTTTATAGTGTCACCCGAACATCGGAATTCCCGAGAGAACCTGCACCTGCAGGTTGGGACCAGACGGGGAGCATTCAGCTACGCTCACCCATTTATCTTGTAGCGCTAACGAGGGGATGCTTGGAAAAACATCACTAGCCATCTCTTTCCCCTCCCCCGGGCGTCTGGAACAGTCGCGATGAATCAGTGTACCACGAGACTTCCAAAACAGCGATCTTCCTATATAAGGCTGCAGTGGACGAGTCAGTTGAGTTCTTGGCGAGCAGCTGTGAAGAGCGCCGTGCTAGTGAACGGACTGGAAGACTGTGTATGTGTATCAGAGAAGTTGTACGTCACTGTGAGTGTAGACTGTACCTGCGACAGGCGAAGTGGCGAATTGTAATTGTGTGCGCTACGTAATTCTGTGTAATTGGCAAGTGGTCCAACTGTAATGGGGTGGAAATAAAGAACTATTGAGTTTTTGCAATTGGACTTTGAATTTCACGAACCCACAAAGTCACAATATTAACTTTATGTAAAAAGTGACCAACAAATTTATAGCTTTTTATAAGTATATGACACTTTGCGTTAAAAATTACTCACTCAGACTTTGATGTTGAATTCTCTGGACATGTTTCGACTCAAGTTTTGGTCATCTTCAAAAGTAGGTGCAGTACCAGTCATTGAAGATGACCGGAATTAGATTCGAAACATGTCCAGAGAATTCAACATCAAAATCTTACTGAGTAATCTTTAATACAAAATGTCATCTACTCATAAAAACCTATAAATTTATGTCTCACTCTAAATATATACAGAGGTATTTAGAAGTGACCAACAAGTTTAGCTGAAATAGCACGAAGCATACAATGATATCTATACGAGCTTACTTTGATTTAGTTTTGTAAACCTAAATGTCTTTCTCAGTTTCTGTAGCAAAATTGCAATTAAGCTATAGAACAATTAATCGTGCCCCCATACGCTGGTCTATTATACCTATACATTCATTTAAATAGTACCAGCTATTTGAACAACAAAATACTGTTGGTTTTGATGGAGTTGCATTGCTGCATGCTCATTTTCCATTGGATTGCACTGTATAATTAGGTTCGCTCTATGCGACATTGTTTTGCTGCAGTCCCTGTGGGAACAGGAGTCTGTCGTAAACACAGATGTCAGCTGCACCATCAACTGTGATGCACAGGCGCTGTGATAACGTTATTCTGTTTTGCTGACCTTTTATTTCCAACTATTAATTTGGGCTCCGTCTATTCATCATATAAGTGAAAGAGTTCATCTTTGGAATGGTAAACAAAAAGAGACAATAAAACATTTTTAAGAAATGTAACAAGATATAGCGCATGTCTATTTGTAAGCTAAAGGCTTAATACGAAACGGAAGCTCATCAAATAATTGTTTTATTAGTAGTCATAAAGTACTGCAAACGAATGGCAAAATCTTAAGTTACACTAAAGGTGAGTTAGACTTCTGGGTTTATATTACGATGTGCACATGTCGTAGGCCTTTACTGAAGTTCGCCATCTCGCGAAGATTGTAGGCAGACATTGAAAAGCTGGCATACAATAGAACTGCAATATACACACCATCTGACGGGGCTTTCAAGGGCTGGCAGGTAATGACAGTTTATTAGTTTGTTGGGTTGGGTTAGCCTAAGGAAATGCAGCACCGAAATTGGATAAAAAAGATGGTAAAGATATTATTGTTTGCGCTAATAAAATACTTTGAACCTTATATAATCATAATCTAACTACATTTATGAGTTTGAGACATTTAAATATTCTCACATGACAATTTAGATGCACATGCGGACGTGCATGCCGGTCCTTGGTTTCAGAGAATTCTGTTATTTGAGTTCGATTGAATGTGCCATATTAATAGATTTGAAATTAGCGGGAAAAGTTCCTGGTAGAATTTTGTGGAAACAAAACACTGGCTACAAACATTGAAACCAAATATTAAAGTTTATCTTTTGTTTTGTGTGAACTTCTAGCTTGGTCGTGATTTTCTTTTGTTTCTCGTTAAACTACATACTGTTTATATATAATTAATGACTTTTAGTTTCTCATTATCATTTGTAAACACGTTTTATACATCCAAACGTACATATAACTCTTAATTGGGTTATAAGTAAAACATTTTTGAAAGAACAGACCTTTTGTTGACTGTGTACATGGGATCATGAACAGGATACATGGGAAGAAACACCTTAACATAACAATACAACAATAGGAACATACTTGAGGCCTGATGTGGTAAGGAAACTAGTGCCTGTGTACCAAAGGCTGGCATCAGATGAAATCCTAAGGAGATGTACATTGCGTAAGATACAAAATGCAAATGAAAGTTCACACAACATGATATGGCGTAAATACCGAAAAGAAATATTTGTGTCAAAGAAGAGACTTCAGAGAGCTGTGACATCAGGCATCAGTGAACTCAATTTTGGTTGTTCTTCCTCACTCAAGCTGCAGTCAGACATAATGGACACTGAGATTTCACCAGCGTCTCTAAAAATTAGCCAAGGGACGGACCAATTACGCTTACTTCATTGAGAAATTTCTGCGAAGGTAACTTCTAAAACATCCAGAAGTAAACTAAAATTGAAGAAAACTGCTGCAGAAGAGAGAATAAAGAGACAGGAGGGTCCAACATACTCATCTGGATGGTTTTAGTCTGCTTCAAGGCATGTAGCTGAGAAGGACAATGTTTTGGATTTTAAAATTTGATTTACTCAGTTATAGTTTTTTCAACATTTTAGGTCATTCAAAATATCCCATACGATGCAGTTTTGATTCAGTCCTTCTAAAAGTTTTAACACATATTTTTAGAAAGCAAACAAAGATTTCTATCATATGAATTTTTAATGTTCATTATAGTTTTAAAGTTATTTATATATAAAATCAAAGGTTTAATCATTTTTTGGTTTTCTCCATACCTTATTTTTTCTCCCTCTGCAACAAAATGCAGTATAAGAAATTCATATGATAGTTCTTTTCTTCATAACCATCTGAATATTGCTAGAAATAGAACAACTATAATTTTGAAGATTTTCATCATCAGCGGTTTGAATTTTGCCCAAATTTTGAATTTCTCAAATTAATGAATCAAAAACTATTAAAGATACAACACCAAATTTTGCATTCTATGTTCAATATGCAGCAGAACTAAGTGGTAAAAGTTTCAGCAAGATTGGTTGAAAATTGCTGGATTTGGAGTTTTCAGTGCTGCATCCCCTTAAGTAGGGCTAGTTTAAGTTTGGTGAAGCTGGGCTGAGCTGGGTTGGGTTGGGTTAGGTTGGGATGCAATTAACTCGGTGAGTAATACAACTGCTCTTCGTGACGTTCTGCCATTTCCGATATAGATTCTTTTGACTCTTTATATCCCTTTATAACAACTACAATAGTATACACAATTGAAAACTTATTTAAGATCATACCCCAGTTAAAAATAAGTAAAGATAATCAATACAATTGCAATTAATAGCAGTTAAAGTTCTAAAAGAATACGTAAAGATGATTGTAATACAATTACATTGATAAAAAGTTACTGTAGGTCATTTACAATATCATTATCATTCATAAATTCCTCCACGTCATAGTAAGCTTTTGATTTAAGAAAATTAGTTAATATATGTTTAAACTTAAGTAATGAACTAATATTTCAAATATTTATAGGTAATTTATCGAATAATTTACTGCCAATATAATCAATCTTTCTTTCATATAATTGTAATATATGTGATTGAGTTATCAAGTTCTGTTTTCCGCTAGTGTTTAGTTATGAATAGCTGAATATTGAGGCAAAGACCTATTTGGTATATACAGTGTGGATTTTAATATATAGATACTGGGGAGGGTTAGTATTGAACGAGTTTTGAATGCTGTCTTACAAGGACTATACATTGGCAGATTGGCTATGTATCTGAAGGCTCGTTTGTGTAATGTATCGAATTTGTTTGAGATTGGCTTTAGAAGTTGATCCCCACAACTCTATGCCATATGTAATAACTGAATGAATGAAAGCGAAATAGACTATCTTGGCAGTTTCAGCTGATGCAAATTTTGATATATTACGTATAACAAAAAGTGCTGATTATAATTTCTTTTCCATTTTATTAATATGTTCATTCCATGTTAGTTTACTCTCAACTGTTAAACCAACAACATCCACATCATCGATATGTAGAATCATATCACTGTCCAAGTATATATGAGGCACAAAATGAGTGGCTTTAAAATTGAAAATTATTGATTCACTTTTTTGCATTAACACGTAATTTAGAGTTATTAAAATATAGAGTTACACTATTTACAATTTCACTCATCTGTATTTATAGGTTATTGGTTAATTTGTTAAATTAGTAACATTAATTAAATTTTATAACTCATTTGTGAGAGAAAATCTTGAATATGCGTCTATTATTTGGAATCCTAAGATGATAATGCATGTCAACGCAATAGAAAAAGTGCAATCAAAATTTCTAAAGTACATACTGTTTAAAAAAACTGGATGTTACCCTACCTACATAAATTATGAAACCATTTTGGAAATATTTAAATTCAAAACCTTGAACTTTAAAAGACACATTGCAGGGTTAATATTTCTGCACAAAATGCTACATTCAATTATTGATGATATTAATATACAACAAATATATTATTTTATGTACCCTATAAAATAAGCATATTCAGGAGGCTTTTTTCACCTCGCAAGCAAATACAGAAATCCCTAAAAATTCACCATTATACAGAATTATAAACTTAATCATTTCGATGTAGATATTTTCAACATGTCCGAAACTGAATTCAAAACTGCTATAACCACTAACTACTTATTCGCAGATCAATAAATTACAAAAATTGGCAATAGTAGTATCGTCACTGCAATTAGGAGTAGTAAGATAATTACTTACCATGCCACCTTCACTTTTTTCTCTTTTATTCTTTTTATGCATTGTTTCTATTACCTATATTTTAAATTCTGTATTACTTTGTGTTCATTTATATTTTTCTTGTGTTTATTTGAGTATGTATATTGTTGCGTGTATAGGCTGAGCTAGATTTGGAAATTTCGGTATTCTGTAACATGTATTGATTGTAACAGAAATGTATGTCAAACGTACATTCCGCTGACTGGCAGACAGTTGGCATAAGGAAATTATCCACATGTGACCCAGACTGATTCTGCTGACCAGAAGAAATAATAGGTCAGTACAGGCTTAAACATTCTCTCAATAACGCAAGCGGTATAATGCAAAATTAATAGTTAGTGGGAATCGCTGAATTGACTTTTTGTAGAACCGCTATTTAAGCCTGGTAGAGTTAGCCCTCGGGGTGAAACGTTGCAGGGATGTCAGAGGAGACTCTATGTCGGTCCCTGTGAGAGGTAAGAGAAGTTTATCTGACAGTGTTTCTACGAATACCATAACCCCCGCCGGACTCAGCAGATTATACATCTTTGGACAAGCCCAGCTATACACCTAACACATCACCAACGGTAAGATTATATTAAATTATTATGTCACCAAGTATTACCAAAGCACCCCTGGTCTCTTCTAGACTCAGGGGATACTCTGTATAATTACTAGGTTTCTTAAAATAGAGTTAGTCGGTTTAGGTTGATTTTTGATGTATTATTTACCCTACCATTTCAATAGCTACACCCCAGTTGTAGATTAGGTTTGTAAGTCTTTCAACCCCCCCTTACAACCCTGGTATGCAACAATATTATTTGTAAACACCTATATATGATGAACAATGTAATTGGGCTACAAGCCTGTTATGTTCATAAGAATAAATAAATAAAGATACGTTTAACTGCGTCATTTGTTAACTGTATCAAAGTCTCATCGAACTATAATGACAACTTTCATATTTGCACTTTTCTTTGAAATTTCGAAAGATAGTTGGAAATAAACATCTTCGAAATTAATTCATGTACTAAACCAGAAAACTTTTAAGTTGTCTAAGATCTTTGGTATTTCCACTGGAATTTCCAGGTCAAATATTTTGAAGGGATACAATACTTCCTCTTCGTTATATACTGAAGTATTAGTGAAATTTAAAAGGCAAATATCGAAAAATCCAAACCAGTAACGAAGATAGCGTAGAGTTCGAATCTCGGTGAGTTACCCGGATACGGCTTTTTTGGGGTTTACCCTTATCCTGAAAGACGAATGTTGGGTAACTCTAAGCTCCATGGAGCCCGGACGCATTGAGCACCATTTCACCCATTTCATTCATCGTCCGATATGACTAAATGTTGGAGGACGTAAATTACCTAAAGGGTAACGAAGATTATCTGATAATGGTAAATCCCACAACACGTTTTCACATAAATTTTGTATATTATCACCAAAATGTTTTGTAAAGCAAATTTGATGTGTCATATTTGTGTAACAACTGCATAAATTATTTAAAAATATTTCCAAATAAATAGGCTTTTTATGCCGTTCGCCACAAAATAAGAATATACAGTGAGTGAGTGCGTACGGTTTAAGGACCCGTCGACAGCTAGGACATTTGGACTCGTCAAATTATATGTACATCTATCAAGGAAATTCTATATTAATCAGTATCATAATTTCAATTTTGAAAGTATTGAACATGTCGCAAATATCTTTATAAAAAGTATAACTCACTGAGAGAAATTTTCTTGTAAATTTTCATGTGGTAGTTTTGGAAGATACCAAAATTTATAATACAAATTTTGGTTTTTATCCAACTTTTCGTTCATGAGTTATACTATTCACAAACACACACACACACACACACACACACACACACACACACACACACACACACACACACATACACACACACACACACAAGCGCGTAGGCAGGCATACACAAAAATAATGAATTTTCAAAAAAGTTTCAGTATCAAGGACCTCAAAACGTATATATTCGATATAATGTTAATATTATCTGGAATTAACTGTCTGCTCCACTGATGTATGTGAAAGAAAAAATATTTATTTCTGTGTTCAAAGTAATCAATATAAAAAAATATTAAGTAGCCCGCCTCGGTAGAGTGGTGGTGGCATGTCTGCCTCACGTTCGAGAGGTCCCGAGTTCGAATCTCGGTCAGGGTGAGTTACCTGGTTAAGGTTTTTTCCGGTTTTTTCCCTTATCCTGAAAGACAAATATTGGGCAACTCTAAGCTCTATGGACCCTGGGATCATATGAGCATCATTTCACCGATTCCATTCATCGTCTGATATGACTTAACGTTGGAGGACGTAAAATTACAAAAAAAAAAAAAAAAAAAAAAAAAACTTAGGTTACAAATACTATTTGCTTCACTGTAGAAAAACAATGTACATACTCATGAGCCTCAATGCAATTTGCAATTTATGTCCTCGAACGTTAAGTCATATCGGAAGATGATTGAAATGGGTGAAATGACGCTCAAATGAGTCCGGCGTCCATGGAGCTTACAGTTACCCGACATTCGTCTATCAGGATACGGGAAAACCCCGGAAAAAACATTATCTAGATAACTCAACCTGACCGAGATTCGAACTCGGGAACTCTGGAACGTGAGGCAGACATGCTACCATCTACGTTACCGAGGCGGCATACACATGCGCCTCAGCTCATTAAGATCAATGTAAGATACGAGAATTGGAGTGAATCTGGAATCACTGATTTATTATTAATCACGATTTATTTAAAAAAATTAAACAACGCTTCTTTTTAATTTTTCTTTCAAAAATAGTACATATATTCTCTTTTTCTTATATAACCGAATTTTCATTATTTCCGTTTATTTTCTTTTATATTTCCCTAATTTCACAAATTTTCACTTTACACATAAACACCCATGCCCAACGAGGGACTCGAACCCGCGACCCTCTACGCGTCGGAACACTAGAGACATAGGCTTCAGCTACCATGGCTACGAGGGAATGCATCTTAACATCTAACAAGTGTGAATATCACAAAACCTTGCGTATTCATATAAAATATTGAATACTATTTATTATTTATAGGAAATACCACTCTAGCAACACAGCTCGTGTTATTGTGTTTAAAGCTGGATAGTCATCTGTCTCTCTCATTCTCCCTACTTATCTATTTGTCGCCACCTCTCCGTTCCCGCTGTCGTCTCCCACCTCATCTCTTTCCCCCCCTCTCTACCGTTCTCTTATTCTCACCACCTCCATCGCCATGACCTGCGCAACCTATATCTCGTGTGATATATAACAGCAATATCTGGTTTATTAATTAACATCAACAAATAATTAGGTCAAAGTTTGACAATAACTGCTTCTTCCCCATGCTTGCAAGGCGGTTGGTTTTGAAGCACTCAGTTTGTGAGAATGATTCAAGTTGTCGGGCGCTGACCTACGAATCCCAAAGTCTCGGTTTCAGACCCGTCTAAAACCGATGGTCTTCAGGGATGCTACAAAGAGTGACAGTCCCTTATCAGTGGATTTACTGGCATAAAGTAAACTGCCGGACAAAATTCGGCACAGCGGCGCTACTTATACTGCAATCCACATTGTTTTAACTTCTTAAATATTAGTCACAGATAAATGTTGTATACAACCAAAGCTACCTATAACCTTTAATCGTATAAATTTTGAGCGTTATTTGCATTTTTGTGTTCTTTTGGAATCCTTAACTTTGGGTAAAGAAGTTGGGATTCCATGTAGCCTGACTTTAATAGTACGAGGGCTGTTCAATAAAGAATGATCATAATTGTTTACGGTCATAATTTTTGCACTAAAATTCAATATTATTACATTCTGTTATCTTAATGTGAAACAAACATGCCGTAGTAGTTCCATTGTTGTTGCCTATGAGAACCAGACAAGGTCAGACGTGTTCAGTATCGCCTACCGCTGTAATGGAGGTAACATGCAGTTAAAGTTGATGTTACAGGAAGTTCCGGAATTTTCTTTCAAACGTCATCACTGCTGATGAAACTTGGCTACATCATTTTGATCCTGAGAGTAAACAGAAATCCTCAGTGTGGAAATCTCCTTCATCAACAACACCCCAAAAAGCAAAAGTGGTTACTTCTGCTGGGAAAGTTATGGTCATCACAGTCTTTAATATTCATGGAATGGTTTATCAACATGTTGCACCTGCACACATAACAGTAGCTGGACAATACTACAGGGATGTCCCGAAAACACTGCAAGTCTATATCAGGCGCAGAAGACCACATTTCCGTGAAGCAGGCAGGATGCTGCACCACGATAATGCGCGGCCGCATTTTGCCAATGTTGTTGCTGAATATCTTGCAAAAGTCAACGTGAAGTACATCCCTCACCCTCCCTATAGTCTGGAATTAGGCCCATGTGACTTTTTTCTATTCGCTAACTTGAAGAAACGCCTTCATGGAAGGCATTATCCATCATCAAAAGCAGCAGTGAAAGCTGCGGAGAAAGTTTGAAGGATCTCTCAAAAATGGTATCTAGCATGTCTTTGAAGGCTGGCAGAAACCCTGGGACAATTGCATCACATTTAGGGGAGACTATTTAGAGAACGACCGTCAAAATTCTGAGGATAAGTAAAGGTACGTTGTCAAAAGAACATTGTGATCATTCTTTATTGAACAGCCCTCGTATATAGGATATGTTATGTAGAAGAACGAATTAGCTTTGGAATCAAAAATCTTTAGGAACATACATTTTAAATACCTTATGATATGCTATTTATTAAACAATTTTATTGTGGCAGCGGAACATGAAATGCAGAAGTCAATAGTTACTTTAATCCAAAATGCAATGCAATATAACGGATGCAAAATGTGTAGTGTTTAACGCCCGCTTGTACTACTTATGGCACCGCAGGCGATAACACTGAAGATACATGAGATGAAGCTGGAGTACCGGTGGAACGAGATGGCTGGGGAAACCGGAGATCCCGGAGAAAACCCGCCCCAGTGCCGTGTTTTCCACCGCAAATCTCAGTTTGCGGTCGCCTGGGATCAAACCCTGGCCGCCTTGGTGAGAGCTAAGTGGTCTAACCACTTAGCCACGGCGTGGCCTATAATGGATGTGATATTTCGTATATATAAGACTAATATATTTTATAGGAAAGAATCCTCTTATGTAGAAAAAGCCGATAGGTATCATTATTTGCCTTAAATATTTTGGTAGCCTCTTCTAACAACAAACAGTAAAGTAAGTTCATATGAGCATGAGACTGAAAGTAGTTTGCTGGAGAGTTGTTAAAGGATTTGCCACTTTATGATACCAGTATCATCCCATGGGTGCCTCCGCCTGAGAAATGGGTTTAGACATCAAGTGAAGGGGTGAGTTACCACATAGGCCAAGGTTGCCAAATGGGGCGTGTTGGTAACCAACCATGATACCAGTATTAGTTAATTAACAGAGCGGGATTGTTCAGGCGGTTTCGTTTGTGGCTCGCATTCGGGAGGCTCGTGTTTGATTCCCGTGGTCGATGACCTGACCCATGAGGCTTTTCGAAGGTTTTCCCTGGGCGCTAGGCGAATGCTGGGTAGGTTAATTAGATCCCCGAATTTCCTGTCCCTACATTTCACCTCTATTGTCCTTTCATATCATCTCTGATCTGGTGGTATATTTCAGGGCAGAAGTGTCGGCAGGAGACTCAGCGGGATGATATTCTCTAAGGAAACATTTTCTCCTCCGGCGAGACAGACTCCAATCTCGGAGCCGGCCGGTAGTGCAGGACTGACTGGAGTCTTCCTTGTTCTGGGGGGGGGCGACCTCCAGTCTCCGAATAGGCCTCGTGACTGTTTCGGGGCTACGGCAGATGTGGTGAACGATTGTCCCGGTCCGCCGGGGAGTTACTATCTATTAAAGTGTAGGGACCTCGCCCTCGGTACTGTAGTGATTCCTTGGGGTCAGCTACCCTCTGTCTCCTCTTACCTCATCCTCTCTCTCGGGGGTGCCCCTCTTGGAGCATAGGTATAAGCCTGGTCGAGGTGCCGAATACCCTTCGAACAATTCAATCCAAACCAAACAAATAGTTTGGAGCGGTTTCCCTCCGTGTTGGTTGGATATATATCACACAATGCGGCGACATATCTGAAGTAGGATTCGCCCCGTCGTGAGGTCTACGCCCCACACGCGCAAAAGCTTCGCGCATCCTCGGAGTGGCGACGCGTGTAGAAGCCAAACCTTACCTTGATGAAGAACAGATGAACCTTTCGTTTAAAAGCCGTGAAGATTATATTCTCGAAGAATTCTATATATCTTCTCTCCGGCAGCTGCGGCGAACGATGAGATGTGAAACATCTCAGACGTGGTATCGATAAAGAAGGGATTTCACCTTTGGGCAACTATGGAATAGAATAATTAATACCGTTTCACTTTACTTGGAATTATATTTCTCGACATCATTTTCTTCTTTACATGCGACTTTTTCCACTGATGTATATAGCCCTTTACTATATATTAATTTTCTTCTTTTATTTATAAATGATGCAACGGTTTTTTACTTAAATTATTTATCATAGCGTCGCGTATTCGATGTATATTTTAAACGTTTACTAAACGTTCATAAATGATGAACTCCAATAACTTCTCGTAGTTTCAAAAAGTGTTTTACCGAAAACGCGTCTACCCTCTTCGGGAGTTAAAGCCAGAAGAAAAAAATTAAGAATAAAATCATTGGTTCTTTTTACTGTTTTGGTTGTTAAGTTACCGTAATACTTAATTCTGATTGGTCCTATGTCACAACTTGGGATTTCAATAAACCTAAGCATTTGTTGCATCATCCATATGGCCTGCTTGTTTATTAACTTACGTTGAATTACAGATGGCCATGTTTACTTAATATGTCCATATATGTAATATCAGAATCAGGGTAATTGAATTAAATGATTGTCCACTGTTTCACTGATTGTTCTGTTGTTTGTTACAGACTACAGGAAACAGATGAAATGAGAATACATAACGAACACGTGAGCTTTATGCAGAAAGATACTCCAATAAGCAGTTACTTTGTTCACGAGTATTCCCACATAGTTAGAAATGTTTGAGAGAGTGAGAGAGAGACAGACAGTAACAGAGGCTTATTCGAGAGGAGTATTTTAGATTTTGGGAGACTAAGAGTGGTGATAAGCAATGGCCATGAACATCTGATTTGAATACAAACATCAGATAGCACAATACGCATTATAGTAAAGTAAGGCATTAATCACATTGCTTCCTGGAGAATTTAGCATGAAACTCTTCTGTATCCATAATAATATTGGCAGGTGCAAGGATTAAATGTGCGGTTTGTGAGTCAAAAAGTAATTTTGGCCAGCGCATGCAACACAATTGTGCAAAGTTTATGAATTTATTATATGCACCTTGTTCCCAGTTGAGGCTTTGTTTACTAGTAATAGTATCCTCAGTTTTCATAGTGCTCATAACTGGGATTATGGAAGCCCCCGTGAAGTACGACAAAACCTATTGGGGGATGTTCTGCCTGAACCTTTGGGATGGCATCATGCATGGTCATCACTTTGGTCCATAATTCTTTCCTCAGTGTTTGAATGTAGAGTCGTATCTAGAGTTTCTTGAAAACGAGTTAAATTATTTAATTATATGGCCTTGCACCTCATTCTAAGAATGTGGCTTTTATCCAATGGTGCGTCAGCTCATTTCAGTTGGCTAGTACCTGAATGTAAAATTTCCGCACAGATGTATTAGACAGGAAGATACAGTGGAAGGCCTGTTCGAACTCCTAATGTAAGTCTAATGTACTTCTTCATCTGTAGAAATTCGCAGTCCCTGAATTATGCAACCCGTGTACCTACATTGGCACTGAGAGAGTGTATGTACTTTTGTTTTCATCAAATACAAAACATGTCACGTATTTGTAATGGAGTATGGAAGTATGTTGTAAGTTTAGGGCACATATCGAAACAGGAGGCGGCACTTTCGAACACATTTTATAATCTTCAATTTTGTGTGTAGTCCTGCACATAAACCCTTTTACTGTTTTAATGTTGGAAGTCCCCGAAATATGTGATGTTAATACATATGCACTGTATCAATAATTAAAACTATTGTGACGGCGGTGGTGAATAGTAAATGAATTTTCAGAACCCTATTCCATCGCTTTTCAGCTGCTGTCATCACGAGCCGGAAATATCCCCTATCTAGATCGTGTGATTTCGGCAGAACAAAAAGATTCGACTTCGACAACGTTCCATTCCTTCGATTCCAGAAATTTCAGTTTCCCGAACATTCTTCTGTGACCGAAACGGTATGAAAAAAGAGCGCACAATCCGGTCGAGGATTCAGTTGAGTTCAGTTGCTAATCTCTGTTTCATATAACCTTGCCCCGCTGACATGTATCACTCCGCGTGCAACTACCTTCCCCCTCATCCTAACTGGCTAATGCTTTCGTGCCATATGAAAGAGGCGGTGCCTTCCCGTCACATTTAAGACTGCAGTAAACGTGGTAATGATTGCCAGGAGGATAGATAAAATCATACAGATAAGAATATGAAGGTATGCAGAAATAATGAGATTTATAATGAAGCTGGGCAATTTGAAACTGAATGAATGAGCAGCGAAACTGAAAAAAGTTTATAATGAAAGGCCTTCGGCCTTTTCCACTGGGATTTTTTAAAACCAGCACACTTACCTTGCAAAAATGCTTGTCTTTCAGTATTAAAAGTCGTGTCACGCCATATTTGTCGGCGTGTCCTTCATTCACCCAAGTCTTGTCAAGGTAGTATATTCTGCGATTTGTATCCCGGTACAGTCTGATTGACTTTAAATAACGTCTTCGCCACACAGGAATATCGCCCCTGGAGTGGTAAGTTTTCCTGTTGTCTCAATTTCACGTCGCGATGTTCTTACGCATCTAACACACCTGTAAGTTCAGAGCACAGCTGTGCGACTTCTCTCACTGACAAAGACGGATTCTTCTCTGTGAGTGCATTAAACACATGCACCACAATTTTCTTTTCGCCGATTTGTAAAGGTTTTCCCTTGCGATACTTCAGCGAAAATCTGCCGATAGACTCCGCCATTATACATTACACGCGCAGTAAACGATCAATAAAATCATTTAGCTCTCGCACTCGGCACAGCAGTCCTTCGGCTGGTGACATATGACTAATCCAATTCAAAACAAGGTCAGTGATAAAAGTCATATAAACAAATATGTAATCACTACCGCTAAAGTACGTGAAATCGTGTCATGTGCTTGAGAGCAAAGGAACCTCCTCTTTACTTCGATTAATAATTAATATGCATTGCATATGCGTAATTTATTTAATTCAAATAGTTACGAAAATATAAATTTGACAAGTCTGTTCAAACATATAAACATATATCACTATGTTAAAATAACGAACTAATTTTTACCGCACAGCAGTCTATACTGCAATAGCAGCCAATGAGAGGTGATAAGGTCACGTGACTGCTAAGAGATACGGGGCAAGCAAATGTGAAACAAGGATTAGTTTTCTGTTCACCAATCGGACTTTTTAGTCGTCACAAAAGTATAAAAGTGAAATGTTTTGTTTGCGTCGATAACTTACATGCAGTGCAAGCTGGTGCGTGCAAAATAGGCACAGACATTAGCCTGACGTGCTTACTTTGTAAAAGGTGAAAGATATTGTAAGTTAGCACTGAGCGAAAGATTCTAGTCACACATAAAGTGAGTTTGAGACAAATTCGTGATATTATTTAGACACAATATTTAGGATAATTATCTGACCACAAAGC
This sequence comes from Mantis religiosa, assembly GCA_030765055.1. Taxonomy (NCBI): domain Eukaryota; kingdom Metazoa; phylum Arthropoda; class Insecta; order Mantodea; family Mantidae; genus Mantis; species Mantis religiosa. Next base: position 229,434,414 of record CM060950.1, read on the forward strand.
TATTGTGGTGAAAGTTAATCATTACAAGTCATTCGAAACTATTATACGAACTCTAAATGAAATAACTACAAAAGAAATGAAAATGTTTGTACTCTACACATGATGGAGACATGAAGTGTTACAGGAGGAACCTATTAAATAAGGGTACAAAAATTCAATAATTTAAAATTTTTACTGCAGCAAGAGGCCTCGTAAGCACTGATATGGAAAATATATTCAAGGGGCTCCTTCAGAGGGACCAGGATGTTCAGTATCAAACTTTTGAATGGAACCATGAGAAAGCTATTTTATTCTTCTTATCCTCAATAAATTGACAAATAGTATTAAAATATTTTTGTTATAAAATTGATTGCTGAGATGTCATATGCTGTTTTTATTGAAGTATACAGTAGCAGAAAACAGTAACATGGTACATATAGACCAATAGGCACTCAGATGATTGCTTTAAATTACTTTATTGAATGCTTAAGGAATCCTCCATTAACATCTAAATAGATGATTCTTTTGGAAAGTATCTCCAACTGTTTACAACATACAGGGACTACCAGTGCTACAGGCTTCACGTGTTCCAAATTTTATATTTTTGAATTTTGAAAGACCACAGCAACTAACCAACATAAGAAAGCACCATCGTTATTGTACGAGGCGTGTCTGTGAAATTAGGTCTCCAAGTCCCTGGAGCCGTGAGCATCGTTACTGCCCGAGATCCGGCAACACTGGAATGTAGTTTGGTTTCATCCCTTAAAATCCGGATCACAACGAACCCTTTGCAACCATTAGTCTTAGCTTGGCAGCCGTTTGTGATGGAATTTCCTTTCACTTCCGCCGCCAAGTGCGAGTTGCGTGCAGTGATCCGTTTTTTGAGTGCCAAGGGCACTACCCCCACTGAAATTCATCGTCAGTTATGCGAACTCTATGGGCCACAATGTATGGGCATCAAAAACGTGCGAAAATGCGTCATAGAGTTCAACGACGGACGTACAGACGTCCATGACGAACAGTGATCCGGTCGGCCTTCAGTTTTAGCCAAAACTATTGCAAAAGTGGAGCAAAAAATGCTTAAAGATCGGCGTTTGACTGTTCGCGAGCTGTGCAAATTTATCCCTGAAGTCAGTAACACTACGATTGACAAGATTTTGACCGAACATTTGCATTATCGCATGGTGTGTGAGAGGTGGGTCACCAGAATGCTGACCAAAGACCATAAACAGCTGAGCTCCTGGCCCAGTTCGGATAGGATATCCTCACTCATCGCCCCCTACAGTCCAGATTTAGCACCTACTGATTATCATCTGTTTCCTGAGTTGAAGTCACATCTGGGTGGAACACATTTCCAGACCGACGATGATTTTAAAAACGAGGTTGAGCGCTACCTGCGCAACTTGGCGGGAGAGTTCTATGGCAAGGGTATACAAAAACTGCCACAGCGCATGCAAAAGTGCATCGATCGCAATGGTAATTACGTTGAAAAATATCTGTAAGTTCGGCCTTTCCATCAATGTAACATTCATTGACAATAAACATGTTTTGTATATTACATAAACTTGGAGACCTTATTTTACGGACATGGCTCGTATTTTAAGGGTGCAAGTGGCTTTAGAATCACAATATCCATGTAATTCGCTTGATACTTTATCCCCCCAGGATTCATTAAATGTACTAGTATAATACAAATATCTATTATAGCTGAATAATTGTTTTTAGAAAAAAATATTTAAAGAGCTTCTTGGTTATTGAGCGGTACTGGAATATATAAATAGCGTCTAGTGACTGTGTTTCAAATTTTGGGTGTGGCATCCGGTGGTATTTGGTGTTTTCTACTTATTTAAGAGCAATTCACGGTAATAGGGTATCTGAGTCACCCTGAATAAAAGCTTAAAAGCTTATTAAATTTATCTACCTCTTGTTAATGAAGATAAAATATAATTACTAATTAACGCATTTTTCTGTAGGTAAGCGATTGCAAGACATTTGTAAAAAGCAGATGGCTTTATATAAGACAAACATCGACCCATTATTTAGTGGTTCTAAATGTTAGAAAACACAGCCAATAACAAATAAAGCCTCACAAATGGTCGACACCACAGTAAATTTATGTGGTATAAAATGTGTTATAACGGTATATAAATGATGGTGAAATAATATTTTTCTGATTCTTGGGGTTCAACGATTATACAAAGGGAATTCAAAATAGATAGCACTTTATAGACTATTCGCATAAAATGTGAGATAAAGATTATATTTAGTAAGCAACTTATTGTACGAGGGCCGTTGAATAAAGAATGATCACAGGCTTTTTTACAACGTAACTTTATTCATAATTTTGATGGTCCTTCTCAAACTAGTCTTCTCTGAATGCGATGTACTTGTCCCAGCGTTTCTATCAGCCTTCGAAGTTATGCTGGAAAACATTTTTGAGAGATCCTTCAAAATCACCTCCGCAGCCATCACCACTGCTTCTGATGATGGATAATGTCTGCCTCGAAGGCGTTTCTTCAAATTAGGGTATAGAAAAAAATCACATGGGGCTAAATCCGGACTATAGATATGGCGAGGGATACACTTCACGTTGATTTGTGCAAGATATTCAGCAACAACATTGGCAATTAGCGGCCGCAAATAATCGTGCTACAGCATTCAGCCTGATTAATGGAAATGTGGTCTTTTGCGCCTGATATGTACTTGCAATGTTTCAGGACATCCCTGTAGTATTGTCCAGTTACTGATGTGTGTGCAGGTGCAACATGCTGAAAAACCATTCCATGAATAGCTAAGCATCAAGTGACCATAGGTTTCCCAGCAGAAGTAACCACTTTGCTTTTTTTCTGGGGGAGTTGGTGATGAAAGAGACTTCCACGCTGAGTTTTGCTGTTTGCTCTCAGGATCAAAATGATATAGCCAAGTTTCTTCAGCAGTTATTACGTTTGAAAGCAACTCCGGATCTGCCTCTAACATCAACTTTAGCTGCATGTTACCTCCATTGCAGCGGTAGGCGATACTAAATATGCCTGTACTTGCCTGGTTCTCACAGGCGAGAACCAGAAGTAACAACAATGAAACTACTACGGCGTGGTTTTTTTTTTTTTTTACATTAAGCAGTCAGAAAATAACAAGATTGAATTTTAGTGCGAACAATTATAACCGCAAAAAGATTATGACCAGTCTTTATTGAACAGCCCTCGTATTTTAAACCAAATCTTTAGAAACATTTTTGATAAAATAAACAATGAACATTTTCATAGAATTGTTTGAGGTTCGGGGAATTTCTTTAAAATATTTGCGTTGCATCCTTCAAAAATCTGAGCTTCAGTACCAAGTTTGACATATAGCCGTCTTTTCGTTTCGGGTTATGCTGATCACAGACAGACCTAAAAGCACTCAGAAACACGAGTACAAGTCTCTTTCTGAAAAGCATTTGTTTAATTTTTCTTTTCTTTCTTCTTTACCATTTTTTATTTAGAAAGTCTCAAATGTGTGATCCCGTTTTTTTCGGTATCTAACTTTTGTGTATAATATAATACATCCCGTGTAGACAAGTTTGCAATTAGAATGACAACATTACTGAGGTATACATAACCGTATTCTTACTGACTGGAATAGAGTCCGTTGCTACCTAGCTTTTATTCAGTATTTATGAATTGATACCTAATTTAAGCCAATCAGAAGCATCAGAATATCTTCCCCATATGGAGCAAATCTTATGAGAAGAGCTGATTTTCTTTACTGTAATACCGAAAATAAGGGATGCAATGCATAAAGAATCGTAATGGATTTCAAAGGAATGTATATTTGTTGTGAAACGCGTGCGTGTGCAGTAGAGTTGAATAGCAGTTGAGTGGAATTGTTTTAACAAAAGAAACGTAAGAAACAGTTTTCTTAGCAAAAGGTTCTAAACGGCAAGCACTTGACTCTGTTTGAAAAGGCATTCTTCGGACCCTTAATGTCATGGCCGAGACTAATAATCACAATGGACAAAATAGTCACAAAGAATTTTTGGTTGAATAAAGGGCTTCGAGAAGGTGTCTATAGTGTGAGGACAGACGGTCCGGGGCTAGTGGGAGAGTAAGAAGTTTCTCTCTCTTGGTCGAAGGCAGATTAGAACCAGAGGGAAGATTTGTCGGTTCATACGTAACTAATTATTATCTAGTAATAGGCATTCCACCCATAGTGACTCTAAACAGTGATATATTGGTAACCCTTGGCCCTCAACTTTGAGTTTGATGTGATGATAGAAAGAAGCAGTCATTAAATCAGTTTGAAACGGGCATTCCAGTGTCCTTAGAACCATCCTCACTCATACATACACACGCATACGCTGAGAGTAATCTCTTAACTCTACCCTGCACCACATTTTTTCTTTTTGCTTCAACTGCTATGAATATCTTAGTTGAAATCTCGTTCAAGTTATAAAATAGACTGTATGTAGTAGATAAAGTAAAAAGTTCGCTAACAATTTTATTGAATAGCTTAAATTCCGTTCACAGCAATGAATCTCGTTATATGGGAAAGGTAGAATGAGGTAAACACCATTCCTCTTGCATGACTGTACAAGTCAATCAAGCGCCTTTATCTTATGTAATGCGCGCTTTGTTGCAAGCAACTTCAATGTAGCGTAATATTCCTGATACGCTGAGCATCAAACAGAGTTAACGCTTATTGACAAGCGATCCTCTCCTGACGTCACAAGGTGATTGTATTCTTACCTGCTCCATTTCTATAACGTTCGCTGCAGAGCCTGAATGAATCTTCGGTAGCGGAAGGATGAAGTTTGGCATTTCCTTAGCCCCTAGCGAGCTGGTACATATTGATATATCGACGTTGCAGGAGTGAATTAGAACCCCCTTGTCACAAAAGTACGCTATAACATCCCGGAAATTAAGCTCAAATATTTGCTTTCCGTACAGTTCGTGGCAACATTTTAGAAGGTAATTCGTCATTGCCTCTGAAAAGATTGGACGCGGAACGGACGCGTTGATGAATTATCAACAGCAATCTCTTCATACACGTAGTCCTCGGCTTCTGCCACGTTGCCGTGGAATTTCATGGGCAAACTTTTTCCCCTTAGAATAAATTGAAGGTATTTTAATTCTGTTTGACTGTCATCATAGAAGTTTATTTTGTGCATTTTAATAAGATTTCTGTTTAGGGTTGAAAAATATTTCTTATGTCCAAACATATACCGAGCAAGATGGCTCTTGCACGTAGCGCGTGATGCTCTCATTCGGAAGGTCTCCATTCTTTTCCTGGGTGCCGCATACTCTCACCGTGGTATTTTCTGTATTTTCTCCTGATCGCCATGCGGATGCTGGGGTGGCAAGTTCTACCATGAATCTTCACTTCCTCATTTCCTCTCATTTCTTTGCCCTCTTTCACATTAGAGGTTGACCCTAGAGCTGTGTGTCCTTCGACGGTAGACAGATTGCGCAGACCTTGCGATTTGGAACTTCCTCTCGGCTGCACCACAGGGTGGCCTTTCGAGTCTCCACTGCTCTCCGGTTCCTGATGGAGGCGAGCCTATGAGACACCGTGCAATGGCTTGAGTGGTTTACCAGATATCCCTCCAGCGAGTTGGTAGAGCTTATGACTATTATGCCCGATTTCACCAACAGATGTTAAGACTTAACACGATTTTAGCAATAGTTAAAACAAAAATTACATTTCACCAACAAGTGTTAGCGTAACACTCCTGTTAAATCTCTTGTTAAACTAACAATTCATATTTCTGATTTGAAGTCCTTAACAATTGTAAATAGTCAAGATGGCGAGCATGAACCTAGCTGTTTTTGCCAATATGCTATATTTAACACCGCCTGAATGGCATTCGCAATAGGGTACGGCCTATGAGGAGAAATTTTTACGGAGGTATAGAATGTCGAAACATGTTGCTATGAAGGTTACTGCGGAAGTACAAGAGAGGTTAGAACATGCTTCGAAAGGAATATGACGACCTCGCCTCTGCTTCAAGCATTAATAAATTCGCGATTTTATAATTCACTGAATTATGTGGATAATACATTGTTCACCTCCAGTCTTGAAACGTTCAAGTCACTCGTCACTTTTCCTTCTTCGCACCTCGTTTTAAATTTACGTAATACTGAGTTAGAACATGCATCGAAAGGAATATGCCGATCTCGCCTTCGCTTCAAGTATCAAGAACTTTGCAAATTTATTACTCAGAGAATTAGGTCCCGTCTTGAAACGTTCAAGCCACTCGTCATTTTTCCTTCTTCGCACCTCGTTTTAAATTTACGTAATACTGAGTTAGAAATGCATCGAAAGGAATATGACGATTTGGCCTTTGCTGTAAGTATCAAGAAATTTGCGAGTATATTACTCACAGAATTATGTAGATAATACACTGTCCACCTCCCGTCTTGAAACGCTGAAGCCCCTTGTCGTTCTATGGACCTCGTTTTGAATTTACGTAATAATGAGTCAGAATATGCATCGAAAGGAATATGCCGATCTCGCCTTAGCTTCAAGTATTAATAACCTTGCGATTTTATAATACACTGAACTTTGTGGATAGCACACTGTCCACCTCCCGTCTTGAAACGTTTAAGTCACTTGTCCTTCGCAACTCTTTTAAAATTTACGTAATACTGACAAGTTGTTTGGTAGTTGTAGTAGTGACACAGGCATATGAATTAAATTTATTTCCAACATTTTCCCCGTGACATCTTCCTCTTTTACACTCACCGCATCCGTCCTCTTATTTTACACGATATCCTTACACTTCGTCACCAATTCAATTAACAATTCTTTCTCCTTCGGTGAGAAATTTGTCTCACGGCTTTATTTATCACTTTGTTCATCCGCCATTTTTCAGCTTGTGCAGACGAAAATGAAAACAAAAGCGCATTGCAATACGTTCAGAAAATATTACGACTCATCCTTAGCCTTCTATAGCTGTGACATTTACAAATTTCTTAGCGTTTACACAGGTTTCTTAACATTTTCAGAAAACAGGTTGGTGAAATGCAAGAAATTTAACACTAGAGTTAAGCGCTGTGACAATTGTTACGTTACATTTGTTAACGTCGATTTTTACATCTGTTGGTGAAATCGGGCATTATAGAACTTTGTCCATGTCTGTCGTTTAGCCCGCCTCGGTGGCGTGGTGATAGCGTGTCTGCCTCACGTTGAAGAGGTCCCGAGTTCGAATCTCGGTCAGGGTAAGTTACCTGAATAAGAGTTTTTCCGGGGTTTTCCCTTATCCTGAAAGACGAATGTCGGATAAGTCTAAGCTTTATGGACCCTGGGCTCATTTGACCATTATTTCACCCATTCCATTCATCGTCCGATATGACTCAACGTTGGAGGACGTAAAATTACAACAACAAAAAGATTCTGTCGTTCGATTTGGCCGCACGTGCGGCACTTACGCTTCCTACGTTCCTCATGGGATGGATGTGTTTGCTAATATCCCCTCCGTTACCTAATCTATCGTATCTATATTTAGCCATAGAGATGCCATTCAACTCCGGAATTAGTTTTTCTTCCAGTTATCCTTCTTGCAGTTAGGAACTTTGTGTAAATAAATGATTTGTAGACTAAATGGAATAATTTGTGTACACAACAAGAATTTCGTTGTTGCATTTCTTTAAGACAGCTGTAATAGCCTTAAGATTAAATCTGAGGTTTGTCACAGTACTATAAATATTTAAGCTTCTATTTTATCTCAATTCTGTAATAACAAAATTCATTAAATATATACAACGCTTACAAGCACTAACTGCATTTTTTTCCTGTTTAGCGCGTTTCTGGTAGTTAGTTCGCGGCTTAATTTCAGTTCGCAACTCTACTCGTGTTATTTCGTTGAATTAGAAGATAGCTCACCTGTCCGTCTACATTTCTTGTTGTCTGAGCCTTTCTATCTTTCTCTTCCTTTCTATCACATACCCTATGTCTCATTCTCTCCTTCCATCTCCGTCTTATTCCCACTCCCATTCTTTCCCTCTCTTTCCTCACTATTCTTCCATTAGCACGCTCTCTATATCTGTCACCCACTCGTCTCTTCTACTATGCACATATGTATAATGTTTTTAAAGTCATTAGTAAAATTGCTTTCTGTAACATGTTACTAACATTAGAAGGTAAGTAGTGGGTTTAACAGAGCACAATTGTGTACCTCTTATGTGTTTAAGGTGATTTGTGCTGTATTTATATTGTAGCTGATGGTATTCTTTTATAAATCATCACTTCTTTGTAATACTTGTGTATTTCTCTTAAGAAGCGCTTAAGCAAAAGCATTCTAAGTTGTGAAAAACATTTGTTATTGCTTGGAAACAATATTTTACTGTATCAAATGTTAAATAAATCAGCTGTTTAAGAATGCTATTAGGGCAATCAAATATAAACCGGCCTTTCATTCCAAAATTTAGTGTTTAACGCCCGCTTTTACTACATACGGCACCGCAGGCGGTGACACTGATGGTACATGAGATGGCGGGAGAAACCGTAGGTCCCGGAGAAAATCCGCCCCAACGCCTTGTTGTCCACAACAAATCTCAATTTGCGGTCACCTGGGACAAAACCCGGGCCGCCTTGGTGAGAGCCAAGCGGTCCAACCACTGAGCCACGGCACGGCCCTTTCGTTCCAGAAAATTTATTCATGAAGAATAATTGAAATTAACATTTTTCTTACTTTTCTACATATTCACCCATCTTTTCTATACGTTTGTTCCAACGGAGGGGCAGTTTTTAATGCCAGTTTCAAAGAAAGTAGGAAGACGTCTGCAGAGCCAGTTGCGCACGAAGTATTTCACCTCCTCATTGGTTATGAAACGATGTACTCCAAGAGCTTCTTTGAGTGGACCAAACTTGAAGAAGTCACATGGTGCAAGGTTTGGGCTGTAGGGTGAATGTGGAAAGGCAGTTTAGTGCATTTGGGCCAATTTTTACTGTGTTGCTGCAGCCGTGTGTAGTCTGGCATTATCCTGCAGGATCAACACATCTGGTCGGGCTACTGCGATGGTTTGACCAGAAAGCAACTCGAACTTGACTGAGAAGGTCACAGTAGTGGGCAGCATTAATGGTCTGTCGTCGTTGTCCCTGTTGTTCGAGGAAATCAATGAGATGGACATCTTTCGAGTCCCAGAACACTGTGGCCAAAACTTTCCCTGCTGAGAGTCGTGACTTGGTTTTCACCGTCGGTTGCTCTCCAATCTAGACTGGCCCTCTTTGATATGGGTGTGTAATGATGCACCCATGTCTCCTCACAAGTGATGATTCTGTGCATAAAAGCATCACCTTCCTCTTCGTAGTCCGTCAGAAACGTGCGACACATTTGAACTCGCACTACATTCTGTTCTGCAAAGAGTTACAGTGGAACCCAACGAGCTGACACTTTTCTCAATTTCAACTCCCTTCAAATGATTGATTGGACACTTCCATAGCTTATGAGAAGTTGTCGACAAATCTCAAGCCCTGTGATGTGGCAATCCTCTTCAATGATGTCTTGCACAGCTTGCATGTTTTCTGGATTAATGTTGGTGCATGGACAGCGAGGGTGGGCCACGTTTTCAACAAGTTCACGTCCTTCATTAAACTCATGACACCAATTTCTAACTCTGGACCATGAAAGGGTTCTTTCCCCAAAATATGGGAGTAACCGAGAGCAAATTTCAGCTGCACTGACAATTTCATTGACAAGAAATTTGATTATTACTCGTTGCGCAACAGCTGGATGCACCACTCTCTCAGACATCTCAGTAGTAACTGAGGGACAGAGTCAAACGAGTTTCCAAGGCCACTGTCCCCTTCCAGGGACCTCACTGCATGTGCTGTAAAAGCCTCGAAACCATACGGCACTATGCGTGTACAGTAAACAAAGGCCTGTTAATATTTGATTGCCCCTCATATTTACATAGGTGTCCTATCATGGAAATAACTATAACATAAGAGAATAATATGTTAAGATAATAAGGCTGCTTAACACACTTAATCAGAGATTTAAAATGTTACGATAAATACACTGGAGATACATTCCAAAGTATAATTATCAAAAGATGCTTTCCTTATTGTTTACATATAGAATTTTAATAATTCCAGTATCGTTGACTATTTATCATGTTGAACATCGTTTTTAAATAGTGTGTTAAATATTGGAAGAGAATGTACATATTAGCATAACATTTAGGATTTGCTAATATTAAACCATGAAGAATCAGCTCTATTCCTTTCTCATCGTTACGTAAATGCATCAACTATTTTTAAGTATTTCGTGTATGATCCACTCTATGTAAAGAAAATAGCAAGTTACTTTTAACGTAATAGATTCATTTAAAGTTTTACAGGCTCATTATTCTGCAATTTAAAATAAATACAGTTTACAATAATATAAAGAAAAATTTTAAGCTACTAGAACACCGTCTTTCGAAATAAAATAAACTATGTCTGCAATCTAAATAATTATTGTTCTGTCTCAGTCCAAACCAGAATATGAAGTATCTAAAAATATTAACATCGTAATATTTTGTATTATTTTTATTTTAATATTTATAATATAACATTTATTGTATCTTTACTTTATTACAGATTTTAGATGACATTTCTGCTCACTTTCATAGGCTCTTTATGGACAGTTGAATTACAGCTTCCATACCATTTGAGGAAAATGTAGTCTTCATTGTCCTTGTGTAATTTAAATTTTGCATACTTTTTATATCCAATATGAATTATATAAACATGAAATTGAAGTTTAATAATTGGAAACGAATTTTTAAACACAAGAAAGAAATAAGCTTAACAACTGCCACCGCGGTACAGTTTACCTTCTGATTCCTTCTCCTCTTTGTTATAAATTCCTTTATTTTCCTTTCCTTTATCTCAGATTAGCTCACGTTAAGTAGGTTCATCATGGACAAAGGTCCACGATAAATGCTGCAAGTTCACACTTTTCATCACCAATCTCAATTTTATTCACCAGTGAAAGTAATGGCACCCCAAATACCTCCAGTTAATAAATGTCTCCAGTTTTCGCTTTGTGAGGCGAGTTTGCACCGCAGGTAAATGGTCGGGTAACATTGGAAAAAACAATGTTTCTTCCCTCTTTATATAAAATAATGGGAAATCACGTGGTTGAAGCCAATTTTAACAAATGAAGTTCATGTTTTCCATTTAGTAGGTTATTTTATTTCTCAGTGACGTTCACATGACTCTTTGTATTCCCAATAAAGTAACTCATGTCATTTTATGAGAAATTGTACTTCTGTTCCTACTACATTATTTCACCGTATATGTTTTGCCTATTATGGCTTTTTAAGTTTTAACTAAATGTAGTATTTTAAATAGACTTCACTTTTTATTCCATTGTAGCAACCATTTGCTGTGCTAAGAGAAGGGGCAAATTTTTAACTCTGTTTACATCCGATGACGTACTTGGGGAAGTACAAGATGCAAAGAAGGACGTCTTTAAAAAAGTGAAAAAATGAAAAAAAGTAAAATAAAAATACTTGGGCATAGTTGCGCATTTTGACTGATCCTATTTATAATGTTGTAAGTTGTTTATCTTGTATGATTTCTCGTGTCCACAAGATTGGACAGCTATTCATCAGCATTAAAAGGACTAATACAAGTTAAATATTTCTACTTAAATCACCACACGAGTGTCTCATATATCACTAATGGTCGCTGACTTGAGTTAGTAGGGAATGACCTCAAATTTAGTTAATAATTTCAGAATCTGAACTGCAATTTCAAAATTCTAGCTAACGCCTTCTTCATGTCCATGCTATAACAAAGCATTCAGATAACACTCCAATTCAATAGTTTATTCATAGTCATTAATTTTCATTATAATTTTTGAAATGCAAATGTTGTGGTTTTATGATTTAAAGTCACTTCGTGTTTTTGAAGGGTGGCGAATGCCAGTAGATGAATGCAGCGATAATTACTTTTGGAAAGGATCGATACGCTAATATTGAGAGAATTTTTTTAACTGTAGTAAATGCCGGAAATTTCCAATAAATCATTTATCGATGAATAACGGATAAAAGCGCAAATTAAAATACAATACTGCACTCATTATTCCTTATTATTTGGTTAGCTTTTATCTATTATTTTGAATTGTACATATCATTCCGTCACTTAGAGTAGAGGTGTAGCTTTACAGTATACGAATATTCCAGTTGGGTAAATAATAGAGTTTCAGACAAGAAAAAATTATAAAATTACATTTAAAGGAATTGAGATCACAATTCTGTTGATTAAATCTTTCAAATAACCGGGCCCAAATGACCTTGCTGTCGACGGGCCCTTAAACACCACACACTCACTCACTCTTTCAAATAACAATTTAATAATGTCACTAAACTTTTACTGATTTAATATTCTTGTACATGTGTTGTTTAATGAGCTTGTAGTACTTCACATGTTCATCCGCTTATTACATATGCCTGCCAAGTGTAGGGTGCCGCACACACATGCCATCTGCGTCGTCTTCAAGTTACACTGAATCGCTTCATGCGCATCGCTACCAACGCTCCATGGTTCATCCGTAATCAGCAGCTCCATCATGGACTAGGACTGTTACCTCTTCACGACTACATTCGCAGGATCGCAAGTCGTTTCTTTTCCACACTGCAAGAAGTTCCAGGAGCTGCGCGTTATAACATCGACGTCCACACGCGCAAACCCTCACGCTTAAAGAGGAGACCACCACAGAACCTGCTGCTGAGTGATAATCTGATTCCAGTGATTCTAGTGCTTGATGTATATCTTATATCTTCAATATTGACTTAATTCGTCAGAGAGTATTGATGGAGTCCTAACTTAATATACGAGGGCTGTTCGATCAAGAATGATCACATTTCTTTTTTTTTTCTCTTCTTTTTTGGTTGTTTAAAACGTGTCTTTACTCATCTTCTTAAATTTTAGGGCCCTTCTTAAAATAGCCTACCCTGAATGCGATGCACATTTCCTAGCGTTTCTGCCAGTCATCACAGACATGCTAGGAAGCATTTTTGAGAGATCCTTCAAAACCGCCTCCGCAGCCTTCACCACTGCTTCTGATGATGGATAATGCCTCTCACTAAGGCGTTTCTTCAAGTTAGCGAATAGAAGAAAGTCACATGGGGCTAAATCCGGACTATAGGGAGGGTGAGGGATGCACTTCACGTTGATTTTTGCAAGATTTTCAGCAACAACATTGGCAATACACGGCCGCGCATTAATTCTGGTGGAGCATCCAGCCAGCTTCATGGAAATGTGGTCTTTTGAACCTGATATGTACTTTCAATGTTTTCAGGACATCCCTGTAGTATTTCCAGTTACTGATGTGTGTGTGCAGGTACAACATGCTGAAAAACCATTCCATGGATATCAAAGAATGAGATGACCATAACTTTCCCAGCAGAAGCAACCAATTTTGCTTTTGGGGGGGTTGGTGATGTAGGAGATTTCCACACTGCGTTTTGCTGTTTGCTCTCAGGATTAAAATGAAGTAGCCAAGTTTCATCAGCAGTGATTAAGTTTGAAAAATGCTACGGATCATTCTCTAACATCAACTTTAACTGCACGTTATCTCAATTGCCGCGGTAGGCGATACTGAACATGTCTGAACTTGCCTGTTTCTCACAGGCGGGAACCAGGAGTGCCAACAATGAAGCTACTACAGCGTGTTTGTTTCACTTTAGCTAATAAGATTGAATTTTAGTGCACAAAATTATGACTATAAAAAATTATGATCACTCTTTATTGAACGGCTTTCGTAGTTAACGGGTGGTCTTTTAGTTTACCCCTGAGTGTTATTATTCCTTAATTTATGGTTCTGTTACCTTCTATTCACTCTGATCTGTAAGGCATTGTACTGCTGATCGATCAATAAATAATAATAAAAGAGTGCTTCTCATATGTAGCCAACGTAACCATTTTACGAAGTAACCTTTGCTCTCCACAATAGTTTGGACTTTATATTTGGGTAGATATATAAATTCTAGAAATTGAAACACGTTCGCAAGCTCCTCGCAGTAGATTAGGACATGCTACTCAAAAGAGAGTCGTAATTATGGGCATAATCATTAAAGCTGAAGATCCATGGTTCGAACCCAAAGCTGTAATATTGGCGAGTTTCGATCTGATTTAGCCTACCAACAGGCCCCATTTCCAAAAGTAAAATTATTACGCATATTTCTTTATAAAAGGGATTGTTTAATGGTTGATTCGTATTCTTTACAGTTAGTGCATAGACCTCCAGTTAAACAGCGCATCTACTATTTTCTCTACCTTAGTGTAAAGAAATTTCAATGTTGCTTAGAGTTACGGTGTGTGCTTTCTCATCATTTGGTTTGTGTTTACCATGACAACATTCTTATGACGTTCTCTGCCACTAAGTAACTTCTACTTTACACAGATGGTCTCATTATATATTTCTTTGGAGGAACAAGGGTTGATAGAGAAAACCAAATTGATAATCAGATTGATTGTAGTCAGCTATTGATAATCAGGTATTCGTTGTATGCTTGGTCTTCAAATTCTATATTGTTTCCTTATCTTGAGAAACGGTTACAAACGCAAAAACGTACTGAAAATTTCAAATCAATATTAATGGACATATTGGAAGTGGTGATGCCACAAAGCTATATCAAATAGCTTTTGTACTTTATGGAGATCAACATGTTTTGTGTAATACTCTTCATCTGTTTATCAGTGTATAAAAATGATACAAAATTTAAAACATTTACTTTTAATGAAGGGTAATCCACGTCTATTCAAGAAAATTATATCTATATATTTTATTTTTCATTTAAACTTCTTATATATATGATATTTTGCAACAAGGCATTTATAATCGTAAGAGAAGAAATTCTTTGAAAAAAATTCACATATCGTGTCAGGGATTTTCTTCAAAATCTACTGTCACATCTTTGGAAGATATCTACTGAATTTAACTACCATGTTTGGTATTGATTCCAGTTTTTATTTTTGAGTTATATTATTCACGTAGAGATAGATACATTTGCATCCACCCGCCCTTCCACTCACACACTAACACATATCCCAGTACACATTTATGCACTCCCATGCGCGTTGACATTTTTCTTTTCCTAAAAATGTCTTCCTTTGATTCACTAAACCTCAAAACGTATTTCCAATGAAACTTAAAAATTAAAGTTATATGTGAATTTCAATGCCTTTTCTACGTATTAGCGTAAGAGTAGAGTACACAAAATACTACACTTCACTTTCTGTATACCGAGTTGGAGAATCGCAGTCCAGAATAAATAGCGATTAAAATATTCACATCGTTTTTATCTCTGTATATTAAATATGCAAACAGCAGTTTCTCTTTCAGGTTGTACAAACATATCTAGGAGCTTCTGCAATATCGACGACCATAGCCTCACTATCACAAAGCCAAATCATTTCGATACTGCCTTAAAATATGCTCAGGGAGAGAAAGAACACAGCTTTCACTTGTTCCATGTTTGCGCTACTGTCCGCTATTGTACAACAGAGCGCTAGTGTTTGAACCATGGAAAAACACACATCGCAGCAGCGAATGAGAAATGAAGTGTACATAATATGCAATGTATATAGACAGATCTGGAGTAAATGCAGGGTCACCGCGCTTCCTAAAGCCCTCGAACCACTTTTCCATAATTTTCCTTTTATACGACCTACTCTTAGAAAATGTGTTAACATTTCCACAAATTGTGCAGAATAGTCTTAACTTGAAGTTTCCTTTCAGTGGCACCACAATTATTATTTAGCAAACCCTGGGGTTCAAAACTAAATTTAAACATGACACCTAAATCAACCGGAAGCTTTCGCAACGTTTAACTAAGATTTTCCATTAATAAATTGCATGTCACTAAGCTCGGTGATTGGTAGATTGGTAATATGGGATTACATTTTGTTAACCAGTCTGCAGCAAACTCGCATACCAGTGTAAAATTGAGTGGGTTCTAATTGGAGCTATGAGCTCTCTTATCCTCGGGTGCACGGTTGTAGGAAATGGATTTTGGTGATTGTTGTTTACTGAGTCGTATAAATAACACTTTGTTTGTTGCAGAATTATTTGGTTTAACTCCTATTAAGTTTTCTTATCGACTTGGATCGGTGACCACCTGTTTGTAAAATTCCTAATATAAATTCAATTTTACTTGAAACCCTGGATTACTTGTTTAAAGTTACTTCCTCCCGGTTTCTATTTCTTCTTCATACGGCGACTACTTTATTCTGATAAACTTCTTATGCTGCTTCCACTTACGCTGGTTGCGCTATTCTTAATTTCCCTGCATTTCAGACTTATAAGGCTTCGCTTCTCTTCTTAAAGCGCATGAACACGTCCTTCCTGTCGTAGTATCAGCTTTCAGGTAAATTTTTCTTACTTAACGATTCAGTTCGAACCTTATTCTGACCCGCTCTCTAACTTTATCACATGACCAAACTAGCTCACCCTTCTCAAATGTTACATTATTATTGATTTCTCATTTACTTCGAATTTTCGCATTGGTTTGCAAACCTCATCTAACTCATTGACGTTCAGCCCATCCTGAGTTGAGGAACGCCTACCCTGAGTTGTTTGTAACGGTATACATCGTTACAAAATCAGCGAAGTAAATCTCTTTAGCATTCATGCTCAACTGCATTTTGAAAGCCCTTTGTCCAAACACATTCCTGGCTGAAAGTATACTATGGTTCTCAGACATTGAAATTTTACTAGCACAAAAGAGGATAACGGTCCTCCCTTTCTGTCTCTCCGAAATATACAGATTTTTACAAGAATGGTTTCTTTACCTTGCCTGGATGCTAGTATGTATGCTGTATTAAATTATATTCTTCCCTTCTTATTCTTTAAGTCAACTGCTCGTTTAATCATTACTCTATATATTCTAACTTCATATCATTATAAAAAGATTTTCATATTAATTTAGCAAAGAATTTTTATTAATTTATCTTCTTTTTTTAATTATCTGATTTTGATTAATTCGCCGCCTCCTAATCACTGCCTGATACAGCGTTTACAAGTTCCTGGCCAGAACCATTTTGTTTGCATGCTAGGGTCTCTTAAATATAGAGGATGTAGTCAGCAAAATCAAAATAGACATAAAATAAATAACATTTTAATCAACCACTGATACTGAAAATGGCTGTATCACCTATTTGTGTAACGTGGAGCGGATGTACAGTTGCACATCCACGAGGATATTTGTTAGGTAATAAGCTGACAAATTTAAATGTCCCTCCAATCCTGAGATAAAGGTGTGGGGTAGGTGAAAACTATTAAGTTAATCCTATTGATATAGGTGGCAATAATATATTGTATTCCTTCGGGCTTTACCAGATGAGAAGCTACTTCTTATACTAATTGCGATCCCATCATTATTTCAAGCCCGTCACTTACAAAATGCATCTATACAGCGCTCGAATAGGACAGTAGTTTATCACCTTTAATTATTATACAATATCTAGAGGTATTATACTTCACACCACTTTAATAAATGTGCTTCAGCAGGTAAGACAGATGTGTCGGAATAAATATAAATGTACTACTTAGAGAACTTCATTTTGTATTCGTTATTAAAAGAGTTTCTGTTTTGAGAAAGTGCTTCTAGCTTAATTGTTCAAAGTTTAAACCCAGACCAGATTGATGGTGTTTAAGTGTGCTTAAAAGCGCCAGCCTCATATCAGTAGATTGACTGACATGTAAAGAAACGAAATTTCGGCATACCAGCGGCGGTGATATGATCCTGACAATTGACACCGTCGTTATCAAATAAAATATTTCTTTCAATACAACTCTTTATTACAAAATTCAAATTATTATAGAATTTCTTGGAAGTCCTGAATATGTGCGTTTGTTTTAGAAGAGTTTTCACATATAAGATAGTCCCTTATTTCCTAGGAAGTACGCAGTTCGGATTTTTCGCAATAAGACAGGAATGGCAGACTCAAGCTATTTCACTTTTAACAAAGAACAGGCACGACCGAGAAGCGGAATTGCAGCTTCCTGCAGCACACTTTTATCTACAGTACGACTGTAAAGTAGATGTTATAAAGGTGAATGATGGCGGCACGTTTCCGATAATACTGTCTAGGGGTCGATTTCCAATTGCCGACAGTAAGTGCAGAAGTGGTCGGGAACCTGCAATAAAAAGTAAAGGATGGACAGAAAATTAAAGTACTTGGGAAGCTCAGCGGTACTTGACCCCGTAACTTCGCTCCACTTGCTTTGGGATGTGGGTTTCAACAGAGAAGACACCCATGTTATCGATGTGTGCTCTCCGACTCTTAAGTGGCGACTTGCTGTCCAGCAGATGTTTTCTCTGCCTGTATTACAGTATATAACTCCTGAAATACCCATTTAGTGCACATGACTTTCTTTTACAGCAAATTTCTTTAAAAATGTTTACAGAAGGTGTCTTGTGACTTACCCAACGCAGTCTAGGGACAAGTTCAAGTATCCAAAGTGAACATGTTTGTTTTTAAACTGTTTATTATTGTGGAAACGTAGAGTGAGACTGAAAAATTCAATGCCATAGCTAGTATTTGAACCACGGGTCTTCTGGTTTCCGTCCGGCCGCTCTATCATTGAGCTACTATGACCAACGTGCCGATATGGTATTAAATTTTCCAACTTACTCGTATTTTCCCGGTAAACCACTTAGGAGTTCTCATAAATACATGAGACAATTACCCTAATGGCGACTTACAACATGTAAGTACTTTAAGACCCGGGCTTTAGAGTTAACCACTATTAGGTCAATTGATGGAAAATAATTGTTCCTTCACACTGGCCGTGTGTAGGCTAAATTGTGGAAAAGTAGAGTCAGACTGAAAAATTCAATGCCATAGCTGTATATTATTGTCAATCTTCCTCGTTGTACTTGTTGGGACTAGAGCATCATTTGATTGAAACTTTATTTGTATAACTTCAATTGCCCGATTGTTAACAAACGTTCAGTTAGTTTTAGAGCGTTCTAGTGTAAAAAAAATTGTAAATAAAATTCTGTTGAGTGGAAAATATTTGTATCCAATGAAAAAACTTTCCGCATATTTAGCCACCACCAACTGATTTGAACTTTCGCAGCCTTTGTTGTAAACGTTTGTCATAGGGAACTCCGTCCTCTAGCAGACACCCATCAACAACAGAGGCGCAGTGCAAAGACCGGAGCTTATTTGCAAGTTGACTGGCCTGTTGAAGATGTAATGGTAGATAGAGACGCAGTCGTGTTCTAACGTGACTCTATCGCGAAATAACCAATTGTTCTGAAAGCAATTTTATCCCCGCCACTCGCAAACATTCTAGAACTCTCCCGAAAACGACAGCTCGTAGGACTGGTTGTTCCTTATGCGACATAGGATTTTAGTTCTACGAGACAGCTCGTGACGAGAGCCGTACCGTGCAAAAGATAATTATATTACTGCTAGAGATTAGAGGCTTTTTGTGTTGTGTGACCCAGCAAGTAAAGCGGAAAGATGAAGAGTTTGCTCCGTATGTACTTGATTAGCTAATAAGTAGCGAGGATGTGATGGTGAGCACCGAGCTAGACCATATTAGTGAATTAAGAGTAAAACTGAACCATCACAACATTCCAGATTCTCCCATGCCTTCTTCTGGGATGGTAACATCCATGGAGCACTGCAGTTCTCATGCAGTCCTATATTACAGCTGAGTGAGAAAGGCTGCCAGGTTAACATTTGAAACGTATAATGCCCTTTAATTTTCTAGAAAATTTGTATCTTTGCATGTTTGTTTTCAGAGAACGAGAAACAATGATTTTCAAGAAAATTCTGCTCCAGGAATCATCCTTTACATGGAACATATTTAGAAAGTGTTTATTTTATAAATGAAAAAAAAAAGGCTCCAGCGATTTTGATTATTATGCCATATGTATAAGATATTTTCATTGCAAATAAAGCGTATGTCATGAATTTTGTACAATTTTATTCAGAGGGGGAATAAACTTGCTACAGTGGTAGATTTTATTGAAGCAAACAACTTATGTCTAACTTATTTTATGATGTTAACCATCGCTGAGATATTCTCTTTGATCTGAATTTCTAAATACTTACATTTTTCCAAATGGGTACGTTATTCGTTGTCCCTCCCTCTACCTGATTCTTTGTCATGTAAAGTGTAAGGAATTTGAAAGCCGTCACGGCAATAGGCATAAAATTTTATGCACAAATAAGAAAACAGTCGGTGGATAAGGTTTCATGGTAATAATGAGCCTTGCTAAGAAGTTAATGATAGCGCGGCTATTGCAAACAAGCCCGGCAAGCAAGATAACTGAGGTACAAGCCTCACCGGCATAGATTAAGTTACGCTTCTAGAATGTGATGGAATATTCGGATTACGTCATTAGATGCCTTGTTTTCCAGAAACATCTAGTGATTGACAGAACAGTCTGGTAATCATGAATGACTGAGTAAGCAGGGTTGCGAGCTGTAAACAAGAGTGTGAAACAGTGTTGTGAAATGAGAGACAGCTAGCTGTGTTGTTGAAACGAGAGCTAAGGATGTAATCTTCTGTCACTGTTTGCTATTGTGATTGACCTTGGTAGACTGACGGTATGTGTAACGTAATGCTGCTTTAATCTATAAGAGTATTTGTACGAAAATAAAGAAGATTTTTAATTTCTGCAACTCGGCCTTTTAATTCTACGAACCCACAAAGTCACAATAATGATCCACTCTTAAAGGACGTGACTGTCGCTTAAAGCCTACTGTGTTTCTTTAATCGTTTTGAACCTAAAAGGAAATTGCAAAAAGGTAATTTCTACAAAAGACTATATCAATTAACATGAGATATAAGGATAAGCTTCGGTAAGGAAGAATAGTTTGAATGCAAGAGTGAGTAGAGAAAGCCAACTGAGTACAACACAGCTGACTGTTTTCTACAATACTCTAGGGATTACAAAGAAAAATATTATTTAATCATAATGTACACTCAAGAAATTTACATATAACAGAAGAGATTTTCACAAAGCCTAGGATATCATGGATTATCTTTCAAAATTACCAAAATCCGTTAATTTAGCTCCATTCACCTGGAGCTGAAAACTTATATGTTTCTCTAAAGAGCAACAGGTAGGTTAATGAGTCACTGGTTGATCCTTTTTATGTACAAAATGAAAGCAGAAATCGTCAACGCAATTTATATATAAACTTACAGATTCTCAACTTTTGTCATAGTTTCTAAATAGAGAGATCATTCGTTACATTATTCGTGGCAGAAATCAACGCTCGAAAATGATGGTTACTCTGCATAACAGGATCGGCAGGGCTCTGGCAGTCAAAGTTCTACAAAGTTCTACGTCACTATACCTGCAGTCGCTTCTGACTCGACAGCGAGAAATCAACTCTTATCATCTGATGAATCATAAATTGAAACCTCAGGATGGTGCAGAATAAATGGCTGACAAAATTGTGCTTCAAATGGTAATAGATAATACGCGTTCTTTTATTCCGCAGATGAGCTTTTCAACCACTAACTCTCCCCTCCCTCTTCGTACATATTATGGGTGCTAGTTGACTGATTGAAGAATTTTATTCCTCCAAGTCTTTGACCCTTGCTGCCTCTTTTCAATTCACAGGTCTAGGCATGTTGGATAGCGGTGATGTACCTTTGTGAGAATTTTGTTTCAAAATCTGTCCGTGAGAAAGGGAGGCATCGAATGGGAACTGTGCTGTGTTAGGCCGGCAACAGCCAGATTTGAACATCCGAGGCAGTTTCTCACCTCATATTTCCTTTACTAAGGGTAAGCATGGCGCAGTACTGAATACCTGCAAGGTTATTTCGCTATTCTATATTAATCTTCGAATAATGGAAATCAGAGAAGTGCAAGAAATTATAGCATTAACCAGCCAGGTCGTAATTGACTAACCGGCTTCATGCTTGGTTAGATATAGGAGAAAACGAAGTGAGAATCTGACATTTCCTTTCCTTTTGTGTGATATGTTGCTTCAGAAGAGAGAGAGAGAGAGAGAGAGAGAGAGAGAGAGAGAGAGAGAGAGAGAGAGAGAGAGAGAGAGAGGAAAAGAGTGAAAATCACATAAAATACTAAATAAGAAGTAATTTTCAAACTTTCTAGCTAGTTTCAAAAATCTTATTTAATATATTGATTTGTTTGGCCTTCAAATTATATTCCATTTTATCAACATACAACCCATAGAGATTATCTAGCAAAAACATATTTCTTCACATTATTTATGTAAGAGAGAAAGAGCTTAACATATAGGGTAAGGTAAGGTAATTATGCAGTATAGGTAATTTCGCAGCATATTTTAAGAGCATGCTGCGCACTTGCCAATTGCAATAAGGTTTCACAGCTTTCTCAGCGTGCAGAATAACATCTTCCCTTGAAACTGAGATGCATTCCAGACTTATGCTGTCATTGGTATGCACAGAAAAAAAAATTTTCTCATTTAGTGACGAGTTTTCTGTCAAAGTGGAAGACATGATATACCTATCTAAGATTAAATTTAATTTCCAGCCATTTGAAGCAAGTTACGCACATTTTGGTAACACGGAATTGATCTATGTAGTGTACTGTGTTATATGAACAATGGTGTGAATTTGTTTTGTGACGCATAAACTTATAAGAACCTTAAGAAACCCAGAGCGTTTTGTTATGAAATTGCGTCTACATCTTGGACCATTCAACTCTTCAGCTGTTTAAGTCGCTCTTACATCACTTCTACGTGTTCCTGCACAACAATAGTTGCACATTTAAGAGATGTAAGTATTCTGCATACATAATCACAAAAACCAATTAGTTTTAGACTATTGCCAAATTAACTTACCTAATATTGCCAAATCCAGCCAAAAGGCTGGATTACTGCAGAACTGTTCCTCGAATGGTTCAGATTATCATTGATTCTGTTACATCAGAAAGGCCGCTTGTTTTATTAAAGGACTCACACAGCTCTCATATTGGAATTGAGGTCAAGGCGAAGGCAAATCAGATTTGCATAATGACGATACCTGCACAGATGACATTTGCTGCAACCTCTTGATGTCGGTCTTTATAGGTCTTTGAAAAGCCACTGATCCAGAAAAACTCAACTCCTACATGTTGGAACATCCCCACCAAAAACCCAATCGTTTCAACTTTTATGAGCTCTCCAACATGCCTTTCCTCCAAAGTTTTTCATCGTTAATGCTTTCAAAAAAGCTGGTGCTTGCTCCTTGAACTATGATGCTGTTCCAAAAGAGGCACTAGCACCCAGTAATTTGACTAAGCAAGGGTCATTTAATCCAACTGGACAGGTGCATCATGGACACAGTGCTCATTTTTTGACACCTTATCATGACAACTGTCAAACACAGCAAACGGACGAAGCTGTTTACATGTGTGATACATGTTTTGAAGCTTCCAATTCTGTATACGATGATTGTGAACTTTAGGAATCGAATGATCTACTGTTGCAAAATTACCTCACCACTACTGCAAAATTAACTTAACTATTGCGAACTTGCCTACCCGCACAGACTGTCAATATGCTTATCATTGTTCAAAATACATTGTTCAGAAATATGTGATTCTTTATTAAAATGTCTGTCAGTTACGTGATTACCGAAATAAGTTATTTCCAAAATGTATCTTAGTTTAATATAATAAAAACGTTATGTTCTGTGAAAATACTGCGAAATTAGCTTACCTTACCCTATATAAAGTGTTCATATAAGAGCAGGACGTATGATCTGAGTGATCAACAAGTGTATATTTCTTTAGAAGAACAAACAATTGCAATTTTTTTTAAAAGACTAGATAAGGTTAAAGGGCTTATTTACTAATAAAATTAATATCAATATAATTTAACACCACACTTCCGAACTCTACCGCCTAAATCCATTTTACTGGATAATAAAATCATTAATTATAACTTTATTATGTCGGATTATTGTTAAAGCAACTGCCAGAATATTTCTGAATTTAACTTACGTTTATGAGTAGATCATCAGAAGAAATTGAGACAGCTGGCTTACCTGAAACAAATAGATACGTATTACCATTTATAGAAGACCAAATTTATTTCTGAACATTAAGGACAAGAATGAAAAATATAAAAGACAGCTAAAGCTACACATACTTTATATATTTTAAAACAATATCTACCTTATAACCCTTGAATAATAATGCACTTAAGCACAGAGTTTCACCTTAAAGAAGCATGGCAGAAAACTTCAATAAAGAAATCAGGAAATTCTGACTCCTACAGAGTTTATAAATAACAGAGTAGCGCTTTTCATAAAGCTTGTAACAATCATAGGACCTATATTATTGAATCCAAATACATAGTGAGGTGGTTTTGCCCGATCGGAACCCGTTGAATTATACCTCAGTCACTCACTACCTCATGAGGTTAATTGTCGTTGGGTGGGAGATCAAGGATCGAGGAATTTCAGTCATTGATCTGATGTTTCCGTTAGGTAGTTAGGCATGAGGCTCTCATCTGGAAATTCAGGGCTCGGTATGTCTGACTCGTTGTAGGTTCGTGAAGGAAAACACTTCGACTCCTAGACGTAAGTAGATTCATTGTGATACTTCACCTATCATGGGTGCTCGTCACCTGATTTAATGTTGCTTCTCAGATGTTTATCGTCTCGCGTCGCGTCTCGCGTACAGGTAGCGGA
>CM060950.1:229464002-229496502 GCA_030765055.1 Mantis religiosa
TACTCATCCTCATAGTTTTTATATTCCTTCTCAAAATAGTCTCCCCTGAATGCGATGATCTTATCCCAGCGTTTCTGCCACTTTTCAAAGATATGCTGGAAACCAAATTTTGAAATATCCTTCAAAATCGCCTCTGCAGCCTTCACCACTGGCTCTGATGATGGACAATGCCTCCCAAGAAGGCGTTTCTTCAAGTTAGGGAATAGAAAAAAGTCACATGGAGCTAAATACGGACTATAGAGAGGGTAAGTGATGCACTTCACGTTGATTTTTGCAAACTATTCAGCAACAGCATTGGCAATATGTGGTCGCGCATTATCGTAGTGCAGCATCCAGCCTGCTTCACGGAAATGAAGTCTTTTGCACCTGATATGGACTTGCAATGTTTTCAGGACATCTATGTAGTATTGTACAGTTACTGATGTGTGTGCAGGTACAACATGCTGATAAACCATTCCATGAATATCAAAGAATGAAATGACCACAACTTTCCCAGCAGAAGCAACCACTTTTGCTTTTTTTGGGTGTTGGTAATGGAGATTTCCACACTGAGCTTTGCTGTTTGCTCTCAGGATCAAAATGATGTAGCCAAGTTTCATCAGCAGTGATTACGTTTGAAAGAGACTCCGGTTCTTCCTGTAACATCAACTTCAACTGCATGTTACCCGCCACTACAGCGGTAGGCGATACTAAGCATGTCTGAATTTGCCTGGTTCTCACGGAAGGGAACCAGGAGTACCAAGAATGAACCTATTACGGCGTATTTGTTTCACATTAAGCTAACAGAATATAATATGGTTGAATTTTGGTGCGCAAAATTATGTCCGCAAAAAAAATTATGATCATTATTTATTGAACAGCCTTCGTATTTTGATAACTCTTCCACAAATGATAAGCTATATTATTCCAAATGGATATGCACTATTATAACATTTGCAAACAAATTATAACCTTAAGGCGTCCTCCACAATATCCAAAATTGAATCCTATAAAATTAATAGGGACAGATGCCCTACGACGGGTTGTTTGCAGATGTGGAACCTTTAAACTGAAATACGAATTGTTGCGCCGCCAATGATTTAAGAAAATTGGACAAATAGAATGGGATGAAATAAAAGATGCGCTAATGCAAGAACAAATTGAAATAATTATAATTTAAAAATGGAAACAGTGACGAGGATGACAGTAATAATGGCTCAACAGACGAAGACATGTCAGGCGTTGAAGATTTAAAATATGATTAAGGGCAAAATTGTTTAACTCAATGTTAAGTTGTGTATAAGTAAAATCCTTTCTAGAATTAAAGTATGTAATTTCTTGAAGACTGTACCTCTCTGAATAGCGAGCGATACTTGAAATAAACAATCCAGTGATATTTGAGAGGGTGAAGTCATCCCAAGGAGATATTACTGCCAATCGAAGGCCAAGGAATACAGGTAAAAGACTCACATCAAAGCTTCAATTGCGCGGCCTATACATGTCCGCACCGAACACAAGTTCAGCATGCGATACCACCTGCTCCATACTGATGCTGCAGAAGAGGAGGAAATTAGATTAGATTAGATTAGACTGACTTGCGTTCAGTAGGTTCACTTGTAGCCAGAAAAGGCTGTGAACATTGAACATATCCAGAGGTATAAAGTTTAATAGCATATATATGTACAAAAGTTAAAATAAGACACATATTATAGTATACATGCAATATGAACAACATTATGGAAAGCAAAGCAGGGAAAATTATATATGATACAAAATCAAACACTTTTTAATTCAGCTATCACTTGGCTTATGCCAGTACGTCTCAACCGTTTTGCAATGGATACCATTCTTGTTACTTCTTAAATACATATACATAAAAAATAAACTTTGAACATGCATCAAATATTTATTGGTAATAATGTGTCATTGGAACAGTTATATACTACTTACAGAACTACAGAAGCATTATCAGAATAATTTGTCATTCAGATAATCTTGTACAGAATAAACAGATTTTGAGCAAAGATACTCTCTAACAACATTTTTAAAAGAACCGAAATTATCAGTTTTTTCTTTAAGAACATTAGGAAGTGCGCCAAATGTTTTGATAGTTTCATAATAAACACGTTTCTGGAAGCAAGAAAGTTTGGCACTGCTTAAATGGCTATTATACTTTTGTGCAATGTTTATTCTGTGAATTACAATACTTGTTGCAAATAAGGCACGATTGCATACAAAGAATTTTAGGACCGATAATATATACATGCAGGTAAGCGTCAGTATCTTCAATCTTCTAAAAAGATCTTTACAGGAGCATCTATTGTGGGTGTTAGTAACGATTCTTATAACCTTCTTTTGCATAAGAAATATTTTTTTTCTTTACTTTCTACTGAGTTGCCCCAAAATAATATTCCATATTCCATAATAGAGTTAAAGTATGCATGATACACTAATTTAAGTGTGTCAGTAGAACTCACATTAACCAGCTCTCGGATAGCATAACAGGCAGAGCTGAGTTTAGGTAAGATATAATTTATGTGAACTATCCAATCTAAACATCTGTCCACTTGAAGGCTCAGAAATTTTATGGTTTCAATTTCTTCTAAAAACATATAATTAATCCCGATTTCTATTTGAGTTTGTGACGTAAGACAGGTTATAAGTATGACCACTTTTGTTTTGTCTAGATTCACAGATCATTTGTTCGCTTTAAACCAGCATGATATACAGTTCAAAACATAATTTATTTTAACTATACACTCCTTTAACTTTGTACTGGTCACCAGGATACTTATGTCATCGGCGAAAAGAACTGTACTTTCAATGTCATTTATATAAAGTGAGAGGTCATTTATATAGATCAGAAATAATAAAGGCCCTAACACGGAACCTTGGGGTACTCCATCAGTTACTACTTTCCAGCTCGAAGTTTGTTTTTCATAACCAATATCACTTTTGGCTACTTCAACGCTCTGTTTTCTTTCATTTAGATATGCTACAAACAATCTTAAATTTTCATTTTTTAGCCCATATAATTTCAATTTTGCTATAAGAATGGCATGATTAACACAATCAAAAGCCTTTGCTAGATCACAAAAAATTCAACCTACATGTCTTTTATCGTTTAAGGCAGTCAACATTTCATGTGAAAGTTTGTAAGTTGCATTATTAGTCGATATTCCACTTCTTTTAATAAAATAATAGGCTAAAACACTTGGAATACAGCTATACATATGGGGAAGTACGGAAAAATTATGTGTTAATAAGATATCCAAAGTATTATGGGTGCTTTATGTTTATTTCTAAGTTAAATTTTTACATTTTTACTAATACAAGCACCATTTTCTATACTTATAATACGTACAGAATAATGGTCGCCCGTAACTTTTTATTTACATCTTTGGATGTGCATCTGATTAGGAGCATTATGTTTTATGTATTCAGTAACAAACTTTAAGACCGTGTCGTATCTTTAAGCTGAACTTCTATTTGATTTCACAAATATGGGATCACTGTTGACACATTTTCAGAATTCAGGATTCAGATTCACGAGGGGTGTATTTCCAAAAACATGTAATACTATGCATTAATAGCAAAGAATTCTGCGAGATATTTTTATTAGGCTTTGATATAATGAGTATATAGCGTTATCATCATCATACAAATAAGTTTCAAACCATGAGTGATCTGCTCCGACTCCAAACTAATAATGAACTAATTATTTTAAAATTATTAGAATTGATATTTACTAAAAATGTCATTTCTTAGATATTTTAATTTACACACTATGATACCCACAAGAGATATGGATTTAACATTCCTAAGCAGGAATTTATGGTGTTTAATAAATCTCCTATGTTCTGTGATATACTTTGTTTAATTTCTTGCCTAATTGTAGATTATGCAAAGTGGGGGGAGGCATTTTCCGCAATGAAACCTGGAGAGACTTATTGCGACTATCACTCCCAAGTTGTGGAAATGAAGTGAAGGAACCACAGGAGGGTAAATGATTCAGGCAGATAGGACAGAGAGATGCGCGGAAGTACCTGGAAATTCCTGACTCGGAGACCCATGCCACTACTACAGCTGCCTATAGAGAGTGATGAGCGACCCGTTCAATCAGGCAGCGCTGTAGTGTCAGCGGAAAATATTCTATCATTTAAGCAAGCATCCCCGCTACCTGTCCGTTACCGACATGAGCTACGAAACAAAAAATCATGTGTAAAATATGTAAAGTAAACTGAATGATAACATAATTGTAGAAAGGAAATTATGCGCAGCATGCCGCTAGAAACCGAAAAAGTACATGAAGCGAAGGCGTCTAAGATAACCGAAGCCATGACTAGTCAAATACTAAACCATCTTGCTAGGTCTGATACGATTAAATATGGTAGCAATTTTAGTATATTAAAGGTAATCTTAAAAAAATACTTTAGACCAAATATGCAATTATGTCTTGTATACAATTACTTTTAATGGAAATTAGTTGTTCTTTCACACTGGCCGTGTGTAGCCTACATTGTGCAAACGTAGAGTCAGACTGAAAAATTCAATGCCCTAGCCGGGATTTGAACCTCGGATCTTCTGGTCTCCGTTCAGCCGCTCGAACCCTTGAGCTACTATGGCCATCCCGCCTATATGACATTAAATTCTATAACTGACTCGTGTTTTTCCCGGTATACCACTTAGGAATTCTCATAAACACATGAGACCACTACTTTAATGGCGAGTTACAACTTACAACATAGAGCGGCTGGACGGAGACCAGAAGAACCGTGGTTCAAATCCCGGCTATGGTATTGAATTTTTCAGTATTTCTCTACGTTTGCACAATTAATTTAAAGTTATAACTTCATATGGATTATCTTGTAGCTTTCAAGATCTGCAGGATTAAAATGAATATCTATATATCGAAATAAAAGGGCAGAAGAAGGTTATATGATGAAAGTGAAATCATGTAAATGCCCGTAAAGTGTCACTGAAACTTAATCATGTAGCTCTAAAACAAGAAATAATACTAAATACTCCAAAAATACTCCAGCAGCTCATAAAATGTACATATAATAAAAAATAAAGCGTTTCTAGTATAAAATAATCCAATAGACAACAAGCAAGGCGTGCTAAGATTAGTTAGGATAAGCTGAAATCTCAATGCTTGGGTACACAGTCCAGCTGATACCGCGTTAGGGTAGCCGAAATGTGCCAAACAAAATTTAATGCGAAACAGTACAAATCTAGCTCAGTGCAAACGAATCAGCTTATAGCTAATCCAGCTCACAGAAGCATACACTGCACACAAGGCTTTAAATAAACCTTAGCTGTGTAGCACCACTTGAACTGAGACTAGCCAGCACAGCGATTCAGTAAATTAAGGTACATGTACAGAAAGCAAGTGAATTTGAATTAGTATTCACTCAAGCTACTAGTAATGAAAACTCTTAGACAAAAATAAAATGAAATAAAGAAATAACTAACTAAATAAATAATAGTTTATTACAACTTTAAGTAATATAACTATAAAAAGTCTAATGTACGATATAAAATCACACCCAGTAGCAATTATTTTCATAGTAGCTGCTTAAATATGCGTTTCCCCATCTAATCCTCTTAAACTATTAAACTATTTAAATCACTTCCTCTAAGCGGTTCCAGGTAGGTAGTAATGCCACGTAACAATTATTAAAATCGAATGTTCAGTTTAGTTTAAAATGAGCTTCTGTTAACTTGGTAGATATATACCACACATTGTTTCATTACAGTGATATAGGACACAAGGAGATATAAGTGGTTTTGATGGTCGTTTTAAAAATGTTATGCCGAATCTGCATACTGCACTCTTTTCAAAGCTTATGAATTACAAAGGAGTGGAAGCACTTTTCAAAGCGTATTGTATAATAAATTTAGTTAATTAAAAATAAACGTTTTAAAATGGCTAGTGATACAAAAAGGATATGTTAAAAATTACATATTTTATTGATTCATTTTGACACGCTATGTCATCGTTTGCCAGTTATAACAACTGGAGTGAGAATGAAAACGACTTCATAGGCCATTTACGAAACAGTGAAGCCATGAGTTTTGTTTGTCATGCCTATAACTCAAATGCATTTTCTTTTAATGAAAATGGCAAGAGTTGTCTTTAATAAGATAAATTATAACGCAATTCTATCATGTAAAGGATTTTATAAGTTAGGAGAAATTTCATCAAAATCTTCGCCATGCATATCTGAAAGCAGCTGTAATAATGTTGTGTAATAGGAAGTTTGGTATTCAATCAAGCGAGATAATTCCTCAGTACCCTGTGAACCCGCCGCGGTAGCGTGCTGGTAGAGTGCCTCACGTTCAAGAGCTCCCGAGTTCGAATCTCGTTCAGGGTGAGTTGCCTGAATAAGGTTTTTTACAGGGTTTTCCCTTATCCTGAAAGACGAATGTCGGGTGGCTCTAAGCCCTATGGACCCTGGGCTCATCTGAGGATCATTTCACTTTTTCCATTCATCGTCCGAAATGACTTAACGTTACAGGACGTAAAATTAAAAAAAAAGTACCGTGTGAGACTTGCTTTCAGATGGTCCTTGGTGAAATTCATTTAGGCTGCGCAATATGACTTTGGGTTTTTCGCGGTTTCGCTTGGGCGGTTCCTCATTTATCATGATTTACTTTTCGACATTTCCATTTTACTTTTTTTCCCTTATTTTTCAGATGCACTTCTAGGTTTCGTGGCGTTTAGCGGTGACAGGCAATGGTGCCGATGCTTGTTCTAAGGCAAGTATACCTCCCGTAGACAAGGGGGTGGCTTCGTCGTCTTCTGTAGACAGTTCAAACGGTTTTGCCGGCCCTTGTAGCCATGGTCGCTAAAGCGTATTTCTCTAGCATTTCGCCGCGTAGAGGGTCGCGGGTTAAAATTCCGCCTTGGGCATGGGTGTTTGTGTGTATAGTGAATATGTGTGAAACTAAGGAAAATATATAAGAAAATAAATTGAATTAATGAAAAAACGGCTATATAAGGAAAACTAAAGGAAAAGGAAAAATATATATCTATATACATAGATATATATTTAATAATAATAAAACATAAAAAAGCGGTGGGATGAGTCTTCGAGCTTAGAACCGTTAAGGACTTCCACGCGTTTGTGGTCTGTAGCCTCGTGTTTCCTCCATTTGGCCCCTTCCTCCCGGGATTTGGTAGCTGCTGTGGGTTTATATACATTCAAATTGTGAGGTGTCCTCCTTCATTGTATACAATGCATATTGGTGTTTATTTGGCTACAGGTTTTGTGTACAGATACATGCATATTTTCTACAGAAACTTCTGTTTTGATTTAGGATATCTTCAGAAGAAGGCCATGCAGAGCTCGACATTCATAAACCTGTCACGGAGATTACTCGCGAAGCCTTGATTAATAACGCTTGCCGTGAAAGCTTCAAGTCTTACATATTTAAACCATACGTTTAATTTGCTGAAATCTGGATATAGAATGTTTTATAGAGTACCATACTTTGTGTACCTACCGTAGTTAAGTAGTAGATAAAGTAAGGATGGGAAAATTGTTTGCTTTGGCAAAGAAAATCATAGTTTCACTGTTGTGTCATCTTCATCCCCACTTAACTGACGTTGCATCCGGGACACTTTTTCTTAGTGCGTGTGAGAAGTTCTTCTACTGGAAAAATTATTAATATCTTCCGGTAGCGTTGCTACTGTTCAAAATTGCCTTCCTCCTTCTTTCGAAGAGCATAAACCATTCACTGCCTGTGTGTCCTGCTGGTAGACAGTCGGTTGCCACCGAAGTGGTTAATTGAGCGTGGGAGGCGTGGTTGAAGAATAAACGCACGAGGGAGACCATCCCCATTTCTCAGAAAGAGATGCTATATATCCACCCCATGGAAACGCGTGGAGTTACGCGAGAACCTCACGAACCCGAAGGAAATTAACCGCTATGCGAGCTGCTATTTCGAAATCTATATACATCGAGCCAAGGAAACCATAGCCGTCGACACTGAAATCCAACTACGTCCATCTACCGCATTTATTACAGTAAGGGATTTATTTGTTGTGGGCGGAATACGGGCAAGATCGGTTGGAAACCCAGAGTTATAATTTTGCATTCTATAAACTCAGTCCTCACAGCATGTATGGAGGTTTTTGATGGAAGATCTCTGTCAATGGCCAAGGTTTCCTTTCCGTACGCAGGTTTATGAAATAGTTTGCTAAAGTGCCAGAAATGCTAATGTGGAAGTTTTAGAAATTTGGAATAACTCATATATAAATGCTGACTTTTTACAGTAATAGAATATTATTAGAATATTAATTTAATAATGATGATGACGATTATGATGATAATGATGGTGATGATGATAATGATGATGATGGTGGTGGTGATGATGATGATG
This sequence comes from Mantis religiosa, assembly GCA_030765055.1. Taxonomy (NCBI): domain Eukaryota; kingdom Metazoa; phylum Arthropoda; class Insecta; order Mantodea; family Mantidae; genus Mantis; species Mantis religiosa. The sequence continues at coordinate 229,472,370 of CM060950.1, forward strand.
ATGATGATAGTGATGATGATGATGATGATGATGATGATGATGATGATGATGATGATGATGATGATGATGATGATGATGATGATGATGATGATGATGATGATGATGATGATGATGATGATGATGATGATGATGATGATGATGATGATGATGATGATGATGATGATGATGATGATGATGATGATGATGATGATGATGATGATGATGATGATGATGATGATGATGATGATGATGATGATGATGATGATGATGATGGTGGTGGTGGTGGTGGTGGTGGTGGTGGTGATGATGGTGATAATAATAATGTGCCGAATAATTACAACTTAAAGAGCTTCATGAACTAACGAAATGCAATTCATATCTTCCCAGCAACCACAGTAATATATTAGTTTGACTATTACTTCCAGTTGGACAGTTTTCACTAGCAACTTTTAGAGCAACCAGAATAAGTGTGTAAACATTGTAACGGCTTTGGACAGAAGTTAGGTTATATCAGTCATCCTCGTATACTCCCATCCTGAGGGTTTAGTGATCCACCAAGTGCGTAACCCGCCCATTTAATTCGATGAAAAGATAAAGATTACATAGCCAAACCAATTACCCTACCTTGGACTAGAAGACAAACATTTTCGAAGAATGTCTGAAAGCTCATTTACTCATTTAAATTCATTTCAATAAGAATCTCTCATTTATTATCTAAAACTAAAGGCAATATATTAGCTTTAACTCCTTGAAGACTGCATTGGCTTCCACTTAAAGAACCAACCCAATACCTTTTTAGTATTTCATAAATGAACTTAGGATTATGCTGTACATAACACAAGAAGTATTTTATCAAAAGAATAATATAATTTTATTTTTTGTGGAATCAGATATAATATTAATAATGTATATACTAAGTCCTTTTTTCAACTTTCTGATTTATTAGTTTTATTTTAATTTCTTTATAGTATGACACTATAAAAAATTCGATGGATTCTGTCTTAGAATTAGATCAATGAAGCCTTGTGCCTATATCCCTAATGGGGTTTCCCCCGCAAGGGGGGATGAGTTGAGAGGATACTAAGAGTGGCCGAATGATAAAAATGCGAAAGCCGATGTAAATTATCCAGTGACGACTCATGCCTCCGTACTAGAAGATGAGGATACACAGAGAGCCAACAGTTGGAACCCCGAAACCGCCAAACGAATGAAAGAAGAAATGAAATGAGAAGTAAGGTTAATGTAAAGGAAATTCAGGCATGTAGTTATACTTCCCAGTATTTGTCTAGTGGATGTCGAGAAATCATGAAAAATTCCATGAGTCAGGAAGGTCGGCCTGGGTAATCGAACTCACGACCTTCACGAACCCAGGAATGCGCCTGAGCCATTAGGTTGTTCCTAGTAACCTATTTTCTATGTTTGGGCATGTGTTACAGGTTCCAAAATGTCTCTCTCCAATCTCTCCAAAAATGGTTCTCTTTCTTTCTCTCGATCCCTCTTGCTCTCTTACTTTTGATGTCCTATAATGCCTTGCCTATAGAGTGCTTCTGTGACAAAGGTTTTAGATTTGGTATTGATAATAATTAGTAGTTGCTATACGACAAACACATGCCTTGTGAAGAAATTAAAATGGTGTTGGAAATTAGAGAAGATAGGCATTAATGGATTAAGTGCATGATTTTATCATTTGTTGCTATGTCATATAATATCTACTCAATTGAACCAGGTTTTCTTTTTAAGAACTACTTCTGCTCTTCGAAAACTTTGCATCCACAGTTTACTTACTCTTGTGATTTAGGTACAGTAGGTAAGTCAAAGTAATCCATTCCACGCAAAATTCAATAAAGTTTTCGCGGTAGAATATGTTTTGAGATCTACTAGATCTAAAAATCATTTTTAGCGAAGGGTCCGTGTGTGTCTCTGTGTGTGTAGGTGTGTGTTTGTGTGTGTGCAACATAACTTTATAAGACATAAATGTTCCATAAGTGCCAGACTTGGTATATAAGTACAATATCTTGCAAATAAATATCCCCATGCCAAAAGTACTCCTTATTGCAAAATATTGGAAATTGTGATTTATTAAAAAATGGATTTAACGATTTTGATTAAAATATCATTTTTATTTATAGATATACGAGGGTTGTTCAATACAGAATGATCATAATTTTTTACGGTCATAATATTTCGCACTAAAATTCAATCTCATTTATTCTGTTAGTAGTAGTTTTATTGTTGGTATTCCGGGTTCCCGCCTGTGAGAACCAGGTAAATTCAAACATTTTCAGTATCGCCTACCGCTGCGTGCAGCTAAAGTTGATGTTAGAGGACGATACGGAGCTTCTTCCAAACGTAATCACTAATGATGAAACATGTCTACATAATTTTGATCCTGAGAGCAAACAGCAAAACTCAGTGTGGAAATCTCCTTTATCACCAACCCCCCAAAAAGCAAAAGAGGTTGCTTCTGCCGGGAAAGTTATGGCCATCTCGTTCTTTGATATTCCTGGTATAGTTTATCAGCAAGTTGTACCTGCACACACATCAGTAACTGGATAAAACTACAGGGATGTCCTGAAAACATTGCAAGTCCATATCAGGCACAAAAGGTCACATTTCCATGAAGGAGGCTGGATGCGCAGCCGCATATTGCCAATGTAGTTACTGAAATACTTGCAAAACTCACCGTGAAGTGCATCCCTCACCCACTCAATAGTCCGGATTTAGCCCCATGTGACTTCTTTCTATTCCCTAACTTGAAGAAACGCCTCCGTGGGAGGCAATATCCATCATCAGAGGCAATAGTGAAGGCTGCAGAGGCGAATTTGAATGAACTCTCAAAAATGGTTTCCAGCATGTCTCTGAGAATGGCAGAAACGCTGGGACAAGTAAATCGCACTCGGGGGAGACTATTTTGAGAAGAACCATCATAATTATAAGGACGAATAAAGGCACGTTGTCAACAAAAAAACTGTGATCATTCTTTATTGAATAGCCTTCGTATAATTTGATAAATAAAATGTGATCATATAAATATCTTAAACATGTGTACATTGATTTTTTTGGGAATACCTTCTGCAGTCTTTTCATTCGTATGCAATTTTGTACAATTTTGTGTAACGGGTCAACCGAACGATATAAATATGATGTTGCTTCAGAAAAATATACACTTTCAAATGAGTACTACTTGTGGCTTTCATTGTTTCCAGAATATAGCTATGTTTGCCCCGAATGTGCCAAAATCTGTTCCTTTATTCACTTGTTATTCAAGATTTCACGGATGTAGTATAGAATTTTAAGGTCACCATTAGTAAACCAGTTTATCAACAAGCACAAGAAGTTCGCGTTCTTCAGTCTCCCTTCTACTACAACGAAATACGAGGGTGGGTCAAAAAGTAAAACCTCCTATTTTTTTCTCTTTTAATTGCCAATAAAATTGAATCCAATTTAGACAGCTTGAAAACCAAAATAATGACGATTTCTTTATCACTATTCAATATAATCTCTGTCATTTTCCTCAGTTTTAGTCACTCTCTATCTAGGGCATGTATTCCAGTGTGGTAAAACACACGGTCTTGCTTCCTAAGCCATTGACGCACGGACGTTTTCTCAGCCTCCTCATCTTCAAAATGAATCCCATGATGAGCTTCCTTTAGTGGCCCGCACAAATTGAAGTCTGATAATGCCAGGTCAGGGCTGTATGGGGAGATGAGGTAAGACTTGCCATCCCAATTTCTCAATTTCTGCAGTGGTGTAACGGCTGGTGTGTGGTCCTGCATTGTCATGCAAAAGAAGAACATCCGCCATAGCTTTTGTTGGGCGAACTCCGCGAAGACGTGCTTTCAGCTTTTTGAGAGTTCCGACGTATTGGACAGAATTTACTGTGCATCCCTGCTAAAAAAGCCAATCATAAGCACAACTTCTGCATCATAAAACACTGTCGCCATAACTTTCCCCGCCGACCGCTGGGTTTTGACTTTTTTTTCTTCGGTGATGTTGTGTGATGCCATTGCATTGACTGCCTCTTTGATTCAGGTTCAAAAAAATGAACCCACGTTTCGTCTCCAGTAAAAATTTTTCCAGAAGCATCTCTCCCTCCAAATTGAAGTGCTGCAAGTGTTCGGAGGCTATTGCTTTCCTTGTTTCTTTGTTTTGGGCGGTTAACATACTTGGTAACCAACGTGAGCAAACTTTCGAGTAACCCAGTTGTTGAATAATTGTCGTCACACTGCCTTTACAATGGGAGGTTATGCGACACAATCACCTGATATTACCCTACGATGACCACGAATGATGTCATCGACTCGCCGAATGTTGCATGGAGTCACTGCAGTCACCAGCCTGTGGCTTCGCTTTTCATCTGCCAAAGGTTTTTGCACTTCAGCATCGTTACAGCGACGAGCCCAGCGTCTAAGAAGGCTGACATCCACCGTTGCATCACCATACACATTTTTTATCCTTTCGTAATTGCGAATTGGCGTTTCACCTTCCGCAGTCAAAAATTCAATCACAGAACGCTGTCTAATACAAATGTCCATGTCTGCCATTTAGCAAAAGAATGCAGTGCTGCCACCCGTTGTCTTAGGAAGTTACTACTGTAGGGGATTGGACAAGAGGGTTTGAGAAATTGCGCCAAATTCAAAGTGTTCACGTAACTTACTTATTTAAGGCATTACTTTTAGACCCACCCTCGTTTATTAGAGAGATTCTGTCAAGGCTTATCCCAATTAAGAAGAAAATGATGCTTTCGTAGTAATAATTTATAGAAGATTAATAAAACTACATGATGGGGTTGTGAAAGTCATACGAATTTACCATCAAATTTTTGTGGTTGAATTTGGCAAAATAAACCTTCACTGTGATTCTTTTGGAATTGTTCTGTTTTTATAATGGATGGTATCCAGTTTGCTACAGCACCACATATTTTACAGCAAACGGATACTTCAGACTTGGAAGCACTTTCAAAAAGCACAATGGGCTTCATGCTTGAATGAAGCTATTAATGATGAAGAATTGCTACGCTAGGTTGTGTTGTTCGCGGCAGATTCTGATTAGAGAACCGTGCTTTGATTTATTGGCATCATAACACAGCTCTGCAGATTATGAAATGCTCATTCGGCGTTTATCAGGATGTGAGTTGAAACTTGTTCGACTACACACACGATGCTTCCAAACCAATATGTAAATTAAGTAGAGCTATGACATGGCGTCCTTCAATTGGACGATATTGAAACACGGCGATCAGCATAAACTGTGTACTTTTTCCGTGTCTGTTTTTGTAAATGAAATGTTAAACACATGCTATCCATAAAAAGCCACAGTAACAGCACTACAACAACAATATATAATATTAATGATAACGATGATGATGATGATGATGATGATGATGATGATAATAATAATAATAATAATAATAATAATAATAATAATAATAATAATAATAATAATAATAATAATAATAATAATAATAATAATAATAATAATAATAATAATAATAATAATAATAATAATAATAATAATAATAATAATAATAATAATAATAATAATAATAATAATAATAATAATAATAATAATAATAATAATAATAATAATAATAATAATAATAATAATAATAATAATAATAATAATAATAATAATAATAATAATAATAATAATAATAATAATAATAATAATAATAATAATAATAATAATAATAATAATAATAATAATAATAATAATAATAATAATAATAATAATAATAATAATAATAATAATAATAATAATAATAATAATAATAATAATAATAATAATAATAATAATAATAATAATAATAATAATAATAATAATAATAATAATAATAATAATAATAATAATAATAATAATAATAATAATAATAATAATAATAATAATAATAATAATAATAATAATAATAATAATAATAATAATAATAATAATAATAATAATAATAATAATAATAATAATAATAATAATAATAATAATAATAATAATAATAATAATAATAATAATAATAATAATAATAATAATAATAATAATAATAATAATAATAATAATAATAATAATAATAATAATAATAATAATAATAATAATAATAATAATAATAATAATAATAATAATAATAATAATAATAATAATAATAATAATAATAATAATAATAATAATAATAATAATAATAATAATAATAATAATAATAATAATAATAATAATAATAATAATAATAATAATAATAATAATAATAATAATAATAATAATAATAATAATAATAATAATAATAATAATAATAATAATAATAATAATAATAATAATAATAATAATAATAATAATAATAATAATAATAATAATAATAATAATAATAATAATAATAATAATAATAATAATAATAATAATAATAATAATAATAATAATAATAATAATAATAATAATAATAATAATAATAATAATAATAATAATAATAATAATAATAATAATAATAATAATAATAATAATAATAATAATAATAATAATAATAATAATAATAATAATAATAATAATAATAATAATAATAATAATAAAGTGCATTTTAAATGTAAAGTCTGTCTAGTCAACGTGGGTGTAACTGCATCACAAAGGAAACAGACAAAGCTAACGAAAGAGATAGGCTATGGTGCGTTTGAATCAGCTGATAACAGCAGTCCTAACCTGTGCAGTAGGCTTTGGGCTGTATGTCGTTCGTGTGGTCTGTGTGATATTACTTTTGTTTTACTTTGTTAACTAGTGCTATGAATAATACTTAGTGGTTCAGGTTAGTGAAAAAGTGTTATATTATCATGTAGTTAACACATATTCCAGTTTGTTCGTAAATTTTATGTATTTTGTAGTGTTTTCAAGTGGGCTGTAAGTTAACCTCTGGGAACGTTCTAACGGCTTCGATGCCATATTGCATCTTCTCATATGAATCTAGATTGAAGCATTTTTCTGAGTAAATTCTGCTTATTCTTTTATTATACGTGTGATATTACATAGTTCCATCTTTGTTTAAACGTACAGAAAAATTATCTCCATTATTGAACGAAATAATAACTTCTGTGTTCAACCACATGGTGGATAAAAGTTAATGTTACTATTACTATTATTTTCCTTTTTAGGTACTCAGAGTTGTAAAAAATTCCTCGACGTTGTAGTGTCTTTGGGTGTAGATCAAATTATGACACAGAAAGTGAAAAAACTACAACATTTTCACTACCAAAAGACGAAAATTTTCGTAAGATCCGGCTACGGCATATTCCGACGGATTTTTCAAAATTAAAAAATCCTTTTGTGTGCATAATGCATTTTGAGGAGTCGTGTGTTATAAGAATAGACAGGATTTCTACTTCAAAGGGAGAGTTGATAGAATATAAAAGAAAAATCCCTAAACTCACAGAAAATTCTGTACCAACAATATTTCCTACTACACCCTCTTACTGTTCTAAAACGATTCCCAAAATAAAACGTCTTGCTGATAAAGAAGACGAAAATTTGGTTAAGGCATTTCGAGACAGTATTCAATGAAATAAAAAGCACGTGGAAAGGGATTTAATAAGTAATGTAGATAGCATTATTTCTTTTGTAGATATAAGAAAAATCAATTCCCGTAAGGCTAATTGGACAGTAATTAAGGACGAGGGAACAATTTATATTTGTTTAATGGGTATAAACAATGGCACACCTTGTGTCATTTCTTTTATAACAGTCAAAGATGATTTAACTTATACTGTTGTATTGGACAACGTTTGCATCAATGTTTCTAGTACTAATAATGTGAAAAAATTGAATTCATTAAATGTTTTGGATAGTATTATGACACAAATTGAAAATGATGAAATATTACCCACAGTTAGAGATAAAATAGAATCTGCTATCCAGCTGCTACAGTCTCTACCATACCATGATGAGAATGAGCATATGAAGTTTACTGTAGAGCAATTAAATCTGTCACAGACACCAAAGAATAACAGGCGTTATGGCAACAAATGCATGATTCCTGATTCCACTCTGTATGTCCATTCATCATCCGCCTACAATGCACTAAGAAAATGCGATATGTTGATTTTGCCACACCCACGTACACTGCAGAAACTAATTTCGTTCTATGAATTGTCCTTGGAAAGTAGTTTCTACTTGGAAAACAGATTTAAACATTTAAAAAGTCATGAACACTTAGTATCTCTCGTGATGGATGAAATATATATTCAGCCACAACTGACATTTAAAGGAGGTGCTATTTATGACAGTAGTGCAACTGATCCTCAGAAATGTGCAAAAACTGCTCAAGACTTCATGATATCCTCACTACTTTCTAAATATATTGGTGTCGTTTCCATTATACCAGTTATCAATTTAACAAGTGAACAGCTGAAGACATACATTATAGAAGTTCTGGGTATGTTGGAAAGAATTGCTTTTACAGATATTAGTTTAATTGCAGACAGTAATATTGTGAACAGAAAAGCATATGAACCTATGACCCCAAATAAAATTTTGCAGCCTAGCATTACTCACCCACTAGACTCATCAAGAAGGCTTTTCTTTATATTTGACACCGTCCACATTTTAAAATGTATCAGAAATAATTGGGAGACCAAAAGAAATGCAAATAAGACCTTATATTTTCCTGATTTCAATCATCACTCCAATATACTTTCAGCTCAATACAGGCACTTAGAGTTGATGTATGAAAAAGAAAAGGAAAACCTAGTTAAGTATGGGCACACACTTTCCACCAAAGTGTTATATCTATCGTCAATTCAGAAGCAGAATTTGAGCTTGGCATTGAAAATTTTCAATGACAATAACATTGTGGCCTTGAAACATGTCACAAAATATCTTGGTGTTTCTGAAAATATTGATGAGACTGCAAATTTCTTAAATATCATTGTTAACTGGTGGAAAATAGTTAATGTTAAAAGTGTGTTCGAAGGGAAACGATTCAATGATCCATACAGAGAGGCCATTAAAAGCCAAAGAGATATTCAATTAGAATTTCTAAGTAAAATGTGTCATTGGCTAAAAATTTGGAGGGTGTCTGTTCCATCAGTAAATGCCTTAACTCCGCAGACATTTCAGTCCTTGATTACTACGCTGGAATCTTTCCTGGAAATCATTCCATATCTATTTGAGAAATACAACATATATTACATTTTGCTAAGCAAATTTCAGAGTGATAATTTGGAGGGTCGTTTTGGATCCTACAGACAGCTAAGTGGTGCAAATTACTATATAACTTACTTACAGGTATTGGAAAATGAGAGGAAATTGAGATTTGAATATACTGTTTTGGATGCTGCTCATAATGGCAATGTAAATTAGAAGGAACTGTTACCTACCCAACAAAATTGTGATAATGATATTGACCTGAATGGTTTTTCTGATATTCTGGATGAAGAGTTTGAAATGCAAGTAATTCCTAATGATACAGTGCCAATACTGACATATTTGGGGGGATTTGCATCTAGACAAGTGCTACGTAAATCTAAGTGTAATATATGCAGTTCATGGCTCCAATTAAATTAACAAGTGGTAGTCGATTCTTCATATGACTTTGTAAAGGACTTGGACAGAGGAAAATTAACATTACCCACAGACAAAGTGGTATTCACTGTTGGTTTGGCATGGCATACAATGTCATTAGCAAGAGACTCTCAAAATTTCTTAACCTCTGGGAAACAGCTTTCTGTAGTTCAGAAAATTTGTAAAATTAAACTTCTGAGATCAGATGCACACAATACTGGTACTGAATGTAAATATTTACATAAGAAGACCATATTTGAGAAACTGGATAGTGTTGCTCTTTGTGTTAACAAAATATTGATTAGTAATTTTGTGAAAATGACCAATGAGAAATCTTGTGATTCAGACACTACAAGAAAAGTGAAAAAACTGAAAACATACATTTTGGCATTATTTGTGATCAAAGACTTGTTCCATAAACTGTTTTGATGGATTACATTACATTCTGTACTTTGTATATACTCAGTGTATATATCAGTGTTAAACCTGTGGATTTATCACTAATATCAGTAAAAATAATTATGCTAGAGTATGGAGTTGGACAGAATACAAGGATCACCTCATTCGTTTGGTACGTATAAATATCTCCATATAGTGGTGTAATTGCATATAACTCTCATTTGTTTATTTCATTACCTCACCTTCTTTTTTTCTAGGTATTAACCCAACATTTTACATTCATAGTTCCTGATCCGATAAACAATTATTTTGGCATTATTTGTGATCATAATACTTCTTCCATAAACTGTTTTGATGGATTACATTACATTCTGTACTTTGTATATACTCAGTGTATATATCAGTGTTAGCCTGTGGATTTATCACTAATATCTGTAAAAATAATTATGCTAAAGTATGGAGTTTGACAGAATACAAGAATCACCTCATACGTTTGGTACGTATAAATATCTCCATATAGTGGTGCAATTGCATGTAACTCTCATTTGTTTATTTAATTACCTCAGCTTTTTTCTAGGTATTATCCTAACATTTTACATTCATAGTTCCTGATTCGATAAACTATTAAACTGAAATTATTGTGCGAGAAATATAAGTAATTTTTTTAGGAAATAGGGATTCAAAATGTCTTCTGAAAACTTTATTTGAAGGTGAACGATATACTGTATCTTATCAGTTATACATCATTTCTTTATTCTTTAAAGTGTTATGTTTATAGATCTAAAAAGTATAATAACATAAGTCGTATATATTATAAATACGTAAGTAATTATAAGAAACGTAATATAGCTTAGTAGTACGAGCATACCGAAAATCAGTTCCGAGACATAATATCCCTTCTAATATAATATTGCTTATATAATTATGTTAATTAAAGTATAATTGTCTGGAATGATGAACATATGTGAAATACTGTTTATTCATAATCATTCAGTTCACTAACAAAACAATGTAACTTCTGCGCTACGCTGTCCACTCTCTCAGACTGCCTGTGTGACGTCACACGAAAGTTTCCCTGTCGCGCTGAAGCCTATCTCTTTTGTTAGCCTCGGGAAACAGACCCTGCCGCCCACTAATTACCGTCATAAATCTATCACCACACTTCAGAAATGGAATGCTGTCATTGAGCACCAATAGCAACCCTGATTTTACCGAAGTGACAGTCGCATGTATACTCCACGTGGAGTCTATATTGCCAAAGTTCCAACTTCCAGTTGATCTGCTTCATTACTTGCAGAAATTCATTGTGTGTCACCATGTGGAGACCGTGGGAGGGAAATGCTGTGGTAAATGCAAATGAAGTAGTAGATAACTTTCAGTCAAGTGAAAAAAATGCCGGTGAAGACAATAGTGTGAACAACTGGGCGGAGTTATGTTACTAAAAAAGCCTCAAAGAACAATGCTATAACGGGAACTGTTTCTAAGCAAATTCAAGCGCTTGTTTTGAACACATATAAATATGTGCTGAAAAATAATCTTGGTAAGGGGTTGTGCAATGAACCTGATAAGTTCTGGGTACTCATAGAAATAAAGTAAGGAAAATATAGACGAAAGGAGTACCAAAGACGCCGATCAAGTGTGAAAACAAAAGGAAACCTCTAAGGTTTGGATAATTTCACATGCGATTTAATTCGCCGAGAAATTAATAGATTCTATGCAGAAGGGAGAGCGCCCACCTTAGACGAATTGGTTGTATATTTGCAAGAAATTTGTGATTTTCCTTATGGCCACAGCACCTTGCGCTGCCTCCTAAAGGAGCTGGGTTTCAAATACCGCACTTTGAGTAAGATAAGGGTTATTATGGAATCCAGTAAAATTGTAGCTTTGCGGTATATACATTTGTCAAGACTAAGGAAGTTTCGCAGTAATGTACATAATACAATTTATTTAGTCGAAGCCTTGTACGATACCCATGACGTATCGAGTAAGATGGCAACGTCACAGAACGGTCTGGGAGATGGATGGCCAGGTTTGTAAAACAATTATAAGGGTTCGTCAAAGGAGGCGGTGGACATGCACACGAGTTAAGGGAACAGTCTTTAACATTTCTAATGACACCCAAGCTCAAATATGCAGATGAATATGTAACTACTTAATTGAACATATCGCCAATAGGATTTGAATTTGTAAACAGAAACAGAAATAATATAATTGTTAAGCGTTAAGATATATTGTTGTGGTGCAGGAATCCTCAAAGTAAAATTCGGAAGTAGAAGCCGTTTAAAAAAATTTTCCGCTGCCAGATTCCAGTTAAGTACATAAAGCATTTTATTTTCAATTGCATGCCAAAGTCATTGCCAAAGTAGCTACACGCACTTATTTCACAATATTGTTCCTCAGAAATATCACTGTCTTAGTGTTTAATTTATAAATCAGGTGAGGCTGTGTGAAGAAGTCCAATATTTGAAAAATTGTTGTAAGCATTTAGTCACTTTTTAGTGTTAAAAAGAAAAAAAAGAAAAAATAACGAGTGCGGTTCAATAAAGAATGATCACAATTTTTATGACAACGTACCTTTACTCAACCACATAATTTTGATGATCCTTCTCAAAAAAATCTCCCCTGAATGTGATGCACTTGTTCCAGCGTTTCTGCCAATCTTCAAAGACATGCTAGAAAACATTTTTGAGCGATCCATCAAAATCGTTTCCGCAGCTTTTACCACTGGTTCTGGTGGTGGATAATGCCTCACACAAAGGCGTTTCTTGAAGTTAGAGAATAGAAAAGGGTCACTTGGGGCTAAATCCGGACTATAGGGTGGATAAGGGATGCACTTCACGTTGATTTTTGCAAGATATTCAGCAGCAAAATTGGCAATATATGGCCGCGCATTATCGTGGTGCACTATCCAGCCTGTTTCATGGAAATGAGGTCCTTTGTGGCTAATATGGACTTGCAATGTTTTCAGGACATCCCTGTAGTATTTTCCAGTTACTGATGTGTGTCTAGGTACAACATACTGATAAACCATTCCATGAATATCAAAGAATGAGATGACCATAACTTTCCCAGCAGAAGCAAGCACGTTTGCATTTTGGGGGGTTGTTGATGAAGGAGATTTCCACAGTGTGCATGTCTGTTTTCTCTCAGAATCAAGATGATGTAGCCAAGTTTCATCAGCAGTGATTACGTTTGAGAGAAACTCCGGATCTTCCTCTAACATCTTTACCTGTATGTTACCTCCATTGCAGCGGTAGGCGATACTGAACATGTCGAAACTTGCCTGGTTCTCACAGGCGGGAACCAGGAGTACCAACAATGAAACTACTACGGCGTGTTTGTTTCACATTAAGCTAAGAGAATATAAAAATATTGAATTTTAGAGCGAAAAATTATGACCGTAAAAAGTGTGATCATTCTTTATGGAACAACCCTCGTATATTACCTAGAAGACACCTTTGCGTTTAATCTTAACCTAAAAGTGCTACCGCATAAGCAACTCAAAACATTGAAAACGGCAAAGCAAAACTTTGCTTAGAAGTTCGTTGACTGCACATGTTTGTCATATGGGAATAAAACTGCGCGAATATTACCTCTAATCAACGTCACGGGCGGAGTAATACATTTTACTGCTTTGTTTACATCTTGCCATAAGCTAAGGACGGCGCCGGTATAAGCACTGGGCTGATACAATCTTTATTTCCACTGCTTGCAAAGCACTCGAAAAATTTCAATCAGCTTTGGCATGCATGTACATTCATTGACAGCCAAGGAAAGCCATTTTCTTGTGCGTTGTTCCATTCACTTTGGGCAAACAACCAAGTGCCTAGAGGAAACATCCTTTCGATTACGCAGTACATTTACCTTTTTGTCCGCTGCACGTCTTTTTCTTCAGAAAAGATGGAAAAACAGAGTATCAAGAGAGCGGAGGTGAGTAAATTCGTGAAATTGCCGCAGAATGTATCTGATCTCTGCTTCCTTTTGCAGCGAGTTTTGTACGCAGCTAAATGCTACAATCTTTATACTTCACGCTCGGTGGACGCCGCAACAAAAATAAAATAAAAAAGGGACTTGCCCTCCATTAGAGCCTTTGTTTTCCAAGGTGAGGTAGAGCGGTGACATTGATAAGGCGAGTTAAAGCAATAATAAAGCTGAAGGGACAAGATGCTACAAGATGACGCTTTCAATTAAAGGGGCTCCTATCGTTACAAAAAGGCTTCTAAAAAGGATCAAAGCTGTAACGTCATCAATAGATCTCGAGACCTGCTTCGTATCCTGCAGAAAGGGAAGAAAGGGTGAGAGAGAGCGAGAGGGAGAGAGAGAGAACTGTATCATGTTCCAAATTAGGGAAGTTTACTTCAATATAATTTTGGCGAGCAGATCACTATTAGGGATACCAAGGAATTGCTTGTAATTATGAAAAGGTAGAGCCAGATTGAAATATTCAATGCCATAGCCGGGATTTGAACCACGGATCTCCTGGTTCTCGTCCAGCCGCTCTAACCATTTGAGCTACCATGGACAACGTGCCGACATGTCATTAAATTTTCCAACAGACACGTGTTTTTCCCGGAAGACCACTAGGAGTTCTCATAAACACATGAGACAACTAGCTTAATGGCGACGTACTATGCTGTAAGTACTTTAAGGGCACTTGTGGGTTATTTTTACTCAGACATGGCTAATTTTTGCCAATATTAAAATTTGAATATATAGAAAAGTAAACATTATCAGAAATTGAAATTCGGTACGATTACTATATAAGGATGTGTGTTCACATAGGTCCATGCAAAAGGGGCATAAATCACACCGTGTGTCCTGAAAAAAATATTGCATCCTATATTTCAGGTGCACTTTACTTGTAGAAATTTAAAGCTACATGCACCGAGATTTATCCTAAATAGCCTAAGATATGCATGTGCAGTGTTTAACGCCCGCTTTTACTACATACGGCACCGCAGGCGGTGACACTGATGATGCATGAGATGAAGGTGGAGCACCGATGGAATGAGATGGCAGGGGAAACCGGAGGTCCCGGAGAAAACCCACCCAAACGCCGTGTTGTCCACCACAAATCTCACTTTGCGGTCGCCTGGGATCGAACCCGGGCCGCCCTGTTGAGAGCCAAGCGGTCTAACCACTGAGCCATGGCGTGGCCATAGCCTAAGATAGTTTTATAATATCGGCTAAATGAAAATCACATATAGTGTATACTATGCACATGAAAAATTAATTAGTTTAGAGTGAAAAAAGGTAATATTTTCAAGGACTGATCATTTCTTTTCATCCATTTTATAAATCGCATGAATATAAATGTTAGCCGATTGTGTTCAAGGTACACTGGCAAATAACCACTATAAATTTTGTGACAATATCTTTTACAGTTTTTGAGAAACATGCACCTAAGGTATGAAAAATCAAGGATTTGGGAAATCACGATCAAAGATTAAGCACCATTCTCAGGAAGTGTGCGTATCATTACGCCGCCATCTTTAAATTGACAAATTGAGGGCCTTTAATGCCAGCTGACAACCTATGTTATATATAATTTTAAAGCTGAAGAATTACATATTTTTGAACATTAAAAATAAAAAATGGATGTTTTGAAACCTATCGACCTCCCAGAGCGCTTAAGGCCCGGGCTTTATATTTAACTACTATTAGGTCAATTAATGGAAATTAAGTGTTCTTTCACACTATTTCTTTCTTAGTGGTTTACCGGAAGAAACACGAGTCAGTTGGAGAATTTAAAGTCATGTCGGCACGTTGGCCATAGTAGCTCAAATGGTTAGAGCGGCTGGACGGAAACCAGAAGATCCGTGGTTCAAGTCCCGGCTATGACATTGAATTTTTCAGTCTGGCTCTATCCTTTCATAGTGCATCCTACACACGGCTATTGTGAAAGAACAGTTAATTTCAACTGTTCATAATTAGTCAGCACTTTGGAATTGTGGTTTGTATGCATTTGGTATTTCTCACTTGATATAGCGCCCATTTAACACTGTATTTTATATAAATATAAATACATCCACTAACTTAAAATTATATATGTGCTTGTCAATATGAGTAAAAGCGTCAACCCTAATATAGTACATTCACTCTTGTGGGAGAAGATTTCGGCACACCTGCGGCCTGATATCATTCCGGCAATTGACAGCGTCGTTTATAAAACAAATTGTTTGTTCACTGTCTTCCATTTTATATCACGTGTACAAAATTTAAAAAATAGAGCATACGAAATTTTATGCCAAACAGCAATTAAGGTATTAACTGTGTAAAACTATAGTTCATTATTTTCGTTTATAGTTATTTAGTAAGTCAAAATTACATAATTTAAAATGTTATTTGTATAATTTGTTTTACTATATCGACCATAAAGGCCCAAATGACCTTGTTGTCGACGGGTCCTAAAACACCACACACTCACTCACACACTCACTCGACCATAAAGCTTAAATTTAAAGAACAACAGTATAAAGAAATTAAATTGCAGTACTGATTAGTTTTAATTATTCTGTAAGTAGAAGCTATGACGAAGCTATGAATTATTGAATGGTAATGGTAATATTTCTATAAAGATGATATGGAGCTAGATAAACAATTGAAATAAATAATTTCTTTGTTCCAATAAAAATAGGTAATGTGAAAAACAAGAGATACAATATCTTTTTAGGAGAATAAATCATTATTCCACCAAGTTCCTTGTTAAGAAAAAACAATTACACAAGTTATAGTAATTAAAGCACCAGTCAGTAACATTGTCAGAACGAAATCCATGAGCCTGAAACCCAGGACGTTCAGAATTAAGAGCCACAATGCATATGTATGCCAGTTTCAAGATATAAAAAGGCTAAACTATTTTTATAACTTAGCAAGACACAGAATCAAATTGTGTTTGAGATACGACTTAGAAGATAAGATTTGACAACAATCTGTAGGAACTTTGCTGGGGTAGTGATGAAGCAGGCCGGACTTAAGTTGATAAAAGGGCGTGTTCGTGTTTCTAAGTTCATGTACTTTTCTTTGGAATCCTGCAGAAGTGTTCTAAAATTATGATTATTGGCAGTCCAGAGACTTAAACTCTATTTCATTAGGTATTAAATCGACACTGCAACTATGGTGTCCACATAGTCCACAGCACAGCATTTATAAGTAAAAGGAAGCTGTTGATTTTACAGTAACTGATTGAAAGAACTGTAAAATTAAGAACATAGCAATATGAGCAATCTTAGAAATGTGCCAGTCATTATTGACTTTGTCACAAATATCTGCCGTTTGGCCCATTACCTGAAAGCCTGGCTAGGGTCACTGATAAAGAGCAAGGAGTAATGTTTTTGTTTTCGTGGCCAGTGCGTCCCAATAACAACTTTGAGGTTCGCACACCACTGACTCCTGAGCTACCTAATAACAAAATAATGTAATATTTAATGCTGCATAAAATTATAGCTAAGAGAATTTCGGAGCTGCGACACCGAAATTCGCACTAGGTAAGTTATAAGCTACGAAATGTTTATATTCGTTCGGTGGCGTTTCGAAACAACAACCTCTATGTAAGTGATAATATCACTGCACGGTGTAACAAATGCTGGGCTTCATAAGGGGATTTTATAGTTTATTTTTGCGTCTAATTCGTCGTTTTGTTACACTCAGTCATGAAATGTGTACGTTCCATGTTTACCATCACTTATAAACAAGTATATCAATTTCCTTTGCATTAATATTGGATGATACTAAAATGCATACTGAACTTTTGGAGCTACAAAACATCAAGATTGACTTCGGATAATCGGTTTCCAGGATTTATGAATGCTCATAAAATTGTATAGTTATAATTCTGTATACAGCTGAGTCCTTTAACGGCTGTTCCACAGAGCAAGGTGCATTGTATAATATGAGAAAAGGCTATTTTATATGCATGCCCCTTAATCTCTCTCTCTCTCTCTCTCTCTCTCTCTCTCTCTCTCTCTCTCTCTCTCTCTCTCTCTCTCTCTCTCTCTCTCTCTCTCTCTCTCTCTCTCTCTCTCTCTCTCTATCTCTATCTCTATCTCTCTCTCTCTCTCTCTCTCTCTCTCTCTCTCTCTCTCTCTCTTTGTGTGCGCTTATCGGTCTCTGTCTCAACCTCTGAATGGAGTAGCAGTTCAACTGATATAGCATAAATAACACGAAATGGAGCACAAGCCCTCGTGGCCTAATGGATAAGGCATCGGACTCCTAATCCGGGGATTGCGGGTTCGAATCCCACCGGGGGTTATTTTTTGGCTTCGTTTTGTTAATCTCGAAACCGCGCATTATGAATAATTAATATTAATATACTTTTATAAAGATAATTCCGTATTCACAGTTTTTTATATAAAATTATGAGACACAGAAACTTTATAAGTAACACGACAGTTCTGA
The DNA here is from genome assembly GCA_030765055.1 of Mantis religiosa. Taxonomy (NCBI): domain Eukaryota; kingdom Metazoa; phylum Arthropoda; class Insecta; order Mantodea; family Mantidae; genus Mantis; species Mantis religiosa. The sequence goes on from CM060950.1 coordinate 229,490,667, forward strand.
GTCCCGATGTCAATGATTCAAATCCGTCACAGTAACTAATATTTTTTTTCCGTTAAACATCTTTAGCATGGTGTCCGCTAAATAGGGAGTTCACTAAGTGGTTAGGTGTCGTAGATTTAGGGCTCATAGAAGGATACCAGGCTAGAGATAGGGACATCTCATCATCATTATACCTTTCACTCATAATACGCAATGGGCTGCTGAGAACTACAGAAGTTGAGTGCCTCCCTAAGTAAAAGTTCATCAATTTCACAAGATATGCTAACACGCTTTTATAAATATAATTTCGTATATAACTGACAACTTTAATTTATAGCTGTTCAACATAGCTAACGAGCTATGGTACACACGAATGCAATAGTTTTCCGATGGACAAGGGAGTTGGAGAGGCAAGGGGAACAAAATCCGATTATCGTTTAGTTGAGTTTGGTGAGAGGAAAGGTAAGGTTTACCTACTATCAACAAGACATTCCCCTCCTCCGACTTCCCACAGCAGGCATGGGAAGATGAACGTAATAACGATTAATGGTACCCTTAAGCACTGTACCCAGCCATAACAATAACGATAACTACAACGATAATGGTAATTATATTGATAATAATGATGACAATAATAATGATGATGACGATTACGACGACAGTGATGTTGATGACGACGACGACGACAACACCAACACCAGCACCAACAATAACAAAAATAACAACAACAATAACAACAACAATAATAACAATAATAACAACAATAATAACAATAATAACAAAAATAACAATAATAACAATAATAACAATAATAACAATAATAACAATAGTAACAATAATAACAATAATAACAATAATTACAATTATAACAACAACGACAACAACGACAATAATGACAACAACGGCAACAACGACAATAACGACAATAACGACAACAACGATAATGATAATAATAACGATAATAACGATAAAAACGATAACGATAATAACGATAATAATGATAATAATGATAATAATGATAGTAATGATAGTAATGATAGTAATGATGATGATGATGATAATGATGATAATTATTATTAATAAACATGAGGAATAGGTTTAGGCACAATACTCTGTAGAAAATTATACATTTTATTATATGAGGTTACAATTGAATGTCGAATGCTTTGTCTGATAAGTGCAATGCTTAGATCTTAATTTTACTGTAGAATTGAATTTATGTTATACTTGATAATAATTAGTGAGACAGAAAATAAAGGATAATTTTCATTTAAAATAATATATAGGTAAAACTTGAGGTGGTCGTTGCCCGTGAGGTACCTCGTTGAGCCCTGCCGGTACTCAACACCTCATATGAGAAGATATGTGATGGGTGAGGATTACGAATGGGAGGTTTCCAACAGGTCGTGGATTATCTCAGGATAGATCTGCATGAATTATCTCTTTTGAGTTTCAGGGGGTGGGTGCGTCCGGACAGGGTATGGGTATTATCATATAGAAGACACCACGACCGTTGAATGTCAAGTTTATTGATACACGTAGTCCTCTCCACTCGTCACCGTTATCTTGATGTTATGTAAGTATCTGTGTACGCATTGTTTGTGAACGTCGAGGGCATTACCTCTTGCATTCGCGAACACGGACTTTGATGAATTTTCAGTACCTATGGCCCCCTTCACTCGCCGGAACAGAGTATTGGCGAACACGGACTTTGATGAATTTTCATTACTTGTGGACCCCTTCACTCGCCGAAACAGAGTATTCGCGAACACGGACTTTGATGAATTTTCAGAACTTGTGGCCCCCTTCACTCGCCGAAACAGAGTGATTTTCCTAGCAAAGATCAAACGTCGCCATTGCGCCAATTTCCCCTTCCTTTCGCCGAACTTTGGATACTTTTAGAGGTTATGTGACCCGTTACTTGTTTCTGATAGGTTGTGTTTCATCCCTACTAAAAGCACATTCTCGTGTCTGAAACGTGTATTCTATGCGATTTTCACTTTCCCACAGTCAAGCTAATTAATGCATAAGCATGTTTAAAAATGTGTAACTTAAATCCCGGTGTCTATTCTATCATCACGTAGCATGTGCAGACAAAGACATGGCTGGGGACGATGGTCTAACCTTGGACAATGCCACCTTTGTCGGCAAGCAACACAATGAAAGTACCTGTGAGGAAGGTGTTCATTCACCTCGCTGTTTGGGTTCTCGTGCTTTCGATAATATATCGGGATTGTTATGATAATATTATCCCTAACAGGGACGGTATCAAAATGAAACCAATTTCAAAATATATGTCTATGTGCATATGAAGAAAAGAAAGGTTGGAAATATTAGCTTGAACATATATGGCATAACACGGGATAGGGAAGAAACGATTAATGGCTTAATACCCTGTCCACCAACCATTTACATCTAAAAGAGTATTGAACCTCCTAGGAAGAGAAGCGACGAGAGATTCACAAATATGAGGTCATCTGCGCACGCTTTCCCATGCTTCCTGAACGTGATCACCGAGGCTTTTAAGAGCTTTTATGCCCTGCAATCCCATTCGTTAACTATAATAGCCCAAATGCGTTCAATGGCATTCAGATCTGTTGATTTGGCTGGCCAAGGGAGAGGAGAAACTTCAGGATGTTGCTCTGTCCAATCTCGCGTAAATGCTGAAGTGTGAATGCTGCTGTTATCATGAACATAGTTAATGATAGGCATATCTTCCTCAGGATATATGGAACGAACACTTTGTAACATGCAGCCCTCTAGCACCTCCACATACTCCTCAGAATTCATTCTCGGGGATACACGGACCAATTGACCCACACCGGCAGCCGACATCTAGCCCCAGAAAGAGATGCTAATCCTGCAACTTCTTACTGTGGTCACTACGTGCTCTGGTTTGTAGCGTGTCTTGTCTGGACGCCAAAGTATCATGCTTCCGCCTTCGTCGGATGAGAACACTTTCTCGTCCGTCCATATTACAGTGTCCCAGAATGTCTGAGGCATTGGAATGAACTGGAGAGCAAATCCCACATGAGCAGCTTGATGTGCTTCTGTAGGGTTCTCTTTTCGACCTGGCTTCCTAGTGTGGTTCCCGGCAGCATGAAGACGCCTTCTAACAGTCGAAGGCGTTATCTGAAGTCCCCTATGCCTTAGGATTGACGTAGAAGGGCGGAACGGACTCTCTCTGGAATTCTGCACCTTGGCTGCATCCATATCCGGAGAGGTAACCCTGAGACTTCCGGATCTAGGTCGGGTTTTTAATCCATCTTCTCCCTCTTCCTTGAACCGCCGGATCCAATAAAGAACGCAGTCAAGCCCTCTTCCCACAGAATTAGCTATTTGTGTGGTAGCAAGCCCTGCTTCCCACATGCCAACAATACAGCCCCGAGTGACTTCCGAGGTTAAAGGCATTCCTCAATAATCTTATTCACTCTAATGCACGATACATTGATACTCTTTGTCATTTTTAAATCAAATGCAAGCCTTGCGCTCTTATGTATGTATGTATATATAATGCAAATGTGACCTTTCACCCCGAGGAGGTAGCTACCAATCGCAGAGTGAATTGACCATTTATCCATTTAACCACAGTGACAGTACTATTGCCTATGTAGACAAGTTCACTGGAAGACGGAACTTTTAAAATATTCTTGAATTAAATGTACATTATTTCCCTAAAATACTTGAACGAAGAAGGTGCTAATACTAACGTATTAAATTGACCGGTTTCAGCAACGGCATCTACATGATAGTTGATTTTTCGCGATCTTCGTATTAATTTGTTACCTGAAATGTTATAATGTTCACAGCCTCTAGAGCAGATAATTGCTGCACACTGCTTCGAACTATATATGCTTCAAATACGTAAACTATTTCTTGTTTAAATGTTTAATTCTGTTATAGCTGCATATTAGAATAGCGTTACACTCTTATTTAACCTTTCAGGTTTTCTTTGTCATCATAATTATCATCATCTGTACAATCATCGCCCGCCTCGGTAGCGTGATGGTAGTCTGTCTGCCTCACGTTCCAGAGGTCCCGAGTCCGAATCTTGGTCAGGGTGACTTACATGTATATGGTTTTTTCCAGGGTTTTCCTTATATTAAAAAAGACGAATTGTCGGGTAATTCTAAGCTCCATGGACACTGGGATCATTTGAGCATCATTTGACCCATCACATTCATCGTCCGATATGACTTAACGTTGGAAGACGTAAAATTAAAAAAAGCACTAAAGAGAAACCAGCTCCTATCACATCATATTCTCCTTATAGGGAAGATATTCTAATTGGCTAAAGTTAGATATGTATCGATTCCTAGTGAATGGCGGTTGGGTAAGAACGAACTCTAATCCAACCACAACCAATGAAGGATCCGACCAAGAGAGTGGTACCACACAAAGGCAGTCGGTCTACAAGTCATTCCATTCTTTGAGTTTAGGGGCAGTAATGCTTGTATACTCACATATACACATAGCAATTTTTGAACTCAGAAAATAGATTCGACTGTCTCTGGAGGAGTTACACACCAAATTTTACATCACGGATCCTGTGTTCAATTGTATGAACTTTTGAATTCCTTTCTGAGCAACCTCCATTGTACACAGTATTTACAAAGTACATAAAAAGTAATTCCCTTGTTACATTTACATGAATAATTCTGCACATCATGTACTTTCCTATAGTTTAAACAATCCTGTATTTGAAAACTTGTTTTTCTATTTATTTAGCTTAATCAAAATAAGTTTCTGCAGAAATTGTTGGTTTCATGGGGTGAAGTGAACCGAATCGAGAGTCTAATATTTAAAAGTGGGTCATTGCTTCAGTTGAAACTTCCTATTGATCCAGATATAGTGAAATATAGTGGAACGTCACAGCACTTCATAAATGAAAAATTCAAACCAATAAAATGCTACTGGCAATAAACTTTATATTTTAATAAGACTTATATTGCAGTGCAGCCTTATAATTAATCACTATCTTTGAAAATTATAAGAAATTGCTCCCAAGTGACGACTTCTTCTCAGAATAATCCCAAAGAAATTTAAGCATCACATTTTATTTGATATTCAAATGGTTCTAAAGTATTGCATACTCAATTAAAATTGTGAAGTACTTCACCAACACATGCATGGACCTTTATATAAGAATGCGGTTTTGTTTCAAGGGCTTCAAAAGTGCATTTTCATAGAACCGACGATATTGAAATCATTAGTAAAAGGCGGTGTTTTATCAACCTAATGTAGTAGAGAAATTAAAGCAATTCGTGCAAAACATAACTTTTCCATCTCCCCAAGAGGGTAGGTCCAGAAATGGACGAGGAAATATCATTAGAGAAAAAGCACTTCTGTACAACCGAATTGAAAAAAAGGTGTTCAAAAATGCAATCAGAACTTCCTTGCCCATTTAGACCACTGTCTAAGAATCTAAAATATATTGTTGTAATTGCTATTCCTTATATTTGCCACTTTAAATCTATCAGTGAGGGATATAAACTGAATTTCGTCTAAAGTGTGCACTACATTAGTTAACTATTTTTGTAACTGCTTTTGTTTCATTTAGATCTTCTCAAGCACTGCTCTAGCAAAAGTGGAACAATAATGTGGCAAATGTTACACTTTCTATACTTTTTTAGGTATTTCTATCATTAATTAGAAATCCGCCGTAAATTGGAGGTCAAAATTGTATACAAAACTTCGCGAAGCAGAACTGTACAGATTTACGTTTATGAAAGCACTTTCTCTTATGCATTTGTACGATATTTCTCTTGCACACAGTTATTTACTTATTATGACTAGTAAGAAATAGGCAGCGAACATGACTTTTATCAACTAGCATCCTTATGAGGGTTCTGTATGC
>CM060950.1:229506502-229729002 GCA_030765055.1 Mantis religiosa
TCATCGCTTCCTCTTTAGGGCGCTAATCACAATAACGCTTTTTACGTCACGGTGCGCGAGTAGTACCCGTTCATGTAAAATCTGTATCTGGTACTCTAGCATAACATATTTTAAAGACATGAAGGTGTTATAGCTCTTTCAGTTAGTAGAAGTGAATTATACACTTTTGTATGGGCTCAATTTAAAACGTCAGTAAATTTGAAAAAAAAGAAAGACAACCAAAAGAAAAGAAAATTGAGGGAAAGGGAGAAAATAGCTAAAGGTCAGCTGAGAAATTGTTGTCAGATGCTACTCCCAGACCCTAAAGCTTTTCAGCGTATAAAAATGAATGCTACCTAAAAACAATCACTGAAGAACCATTTCAAATATATCTTAAACAGCAATTCCTTGACGAAGACGGCTAGTTTATAAACAGTACAACAAAACCAATGAATGGGAAAAAACGAGGTCGGAACCTAAATCCTGAAGGGGAAGAAGCTGCTCGGCCTACAGATCCAGGAGGGGGAGGTAATAATGTGGCAGCACAAAACTTTAAGAGTTTAAATTCAGGAAAAGTGATCCTGGTACGGGAAATGCACCCCTGATGTATGATAATGCTGCGTGTAACAACCACCGGGAGGGGCGGGACACTCCATCCAGGAAATAATGAATCACTTTTTTTGCCGCCGCCGAAACGGTAAAGGTGGTTGAACTGAAATAGAGAGTGTATGAGTACTGCGCGATAACGGCCGACATACCGCCGCCCGGAAACTGCACCGCCTCCCCGCTATAACACTTCTATCAATTTCCGGAACGGTAAAGGGGGTTGAACTGAAATACAGAGTGTATGAGTACTGCGCGATAACGGCCGGCATACCGCCGCCGGGGAACTGCACCGCCTCCCCGCTATAACACTTCTATCAATTTCCTGCTCTTCCCTTCCAACTCTCCGTCCAAACGCGTGTATTGCCAGGGGTGACTAAACTACATATAAATTCGTGACCTTTTCCAATTTGAGACCGTTACTGCAATTTCTCTTCTCCAGAAAATAATTTTAACAAATTTGTCTATTACATTCACATGACATTCTCTAATTAGGATAAATACCTTATTGCTTTCCCTACCACTTATACAATAGGCTGAGATGGTACAGCATTTCACCCAAAATTTGGATACCGAGATTTCACTGTGGTGGTCCCGACTTTCAGTTAAGAAGGGACAGAAGTGCTGTTTTAGTCATTTTCGTTAAAAATGGAATTTTGTTTTTTATTGAAAAATACGCACCATAATTTAATTTACTTGTTTACAAAATTTCATGCCCGTAGGGCAAACGCACCACCTGTTTCAGACGCCATTTTTAAAACTACATGCAGGTTAAATGTCTCCCCATACTTTAAATGGCACGCCCACATGTTTGAATGCAGAGAACTTACGAACGATTTGATTTTTAAAATACGCGTTAAAATAGCATTAAACCACCGTAGCCTATTTTAACAAGCTTTCATATGAATCCCCTAGATGGCAGTGATTTTTCCGGATGTTTTTAGTCATTTCTTTGATATACTTCCTGTGTAATGGCGCGAAATGTTTTATGTTTTCTTTTGTGGTTCCAGTGTTTTAGAGGTGATACTTGGCGTTTAAAGTTATTATTTTTAGACTTTCTCCTCTTTGTATTATATTTATTATACTCAAGTGTCCGTTTGTGCCTAAAATTACACCGAAATTTGTGATAAAAGTTTATTTCAGTATACCTACATAGAACAATTATGTATTGTGAAATTAAAGAGGTTAAGGTACCTATATTCATTTATATGGTACTGCATTATTTTACTGTTTTAGAATGCCACACATAAAGGATAGTAAAGCCTCTTTCTGTAAATTAATGAATAAGAGCAGAAGGGGGACGACAGATACTTCAGTTGAAGTAAATCAGGAAGTTACTGAGCATGTAGCACTATAAAAGAAAAACATAAGCCTTTCTAAATTGGAGGTGCAATGCAGTAACTATAAACAAGGGGAGGATGTAGGTGAGAGTAAATATATTATTTTAGATTTTGGACAGTTGAAAGAACTGATAAAAGATTTAGCATGCCCACATTGTTTTCACAAACTCTGAGCCTGGAGATGCTTTTCACCTCTGGTTTTGCTTCTCAATTAGCAGTGGAATGTGAAAATGGACTACTACATCAGTAAATACATCTAAAGCCTAAGGCTAATGAGGCTGCAGGGAGGGCAGGAGGTGTCAGTTACACTATTGAAGCTTTCTAATGTAATGAAATTATATACTTCTCATGTAAACTGCATGCAAAACTTTAAAGCCATTTTTCTCAAGCTCACTTTTTTTTTCATATTCAAAATCTATATTGTCCCACAATATTAAAGCTAGCGCCCTGAAAATTGTACACAATACACTTCAGAAGCATTATAAAAACTGATGTATGGGAAATATGATATTGGTCATAGTTTAGTTTTTAAAAAGCAATTAATATGAGCAAGCACTGATTTTTGGAATTTTTTTCGACTTGACACAAAATAAATCTCTAAAAAGACAACTACACAGATTTTCAGAAATCCGATCCTTTAATGTGCTATCAAGGTATTAAGGAATTTAGTTGTATCAAAATGAGATTTACTGTGCAATATCTGTCAAAGAAGATGTATTTTGAATTAGGTAATAAAACTCTATAAATTAATTCATATATCGAGAATGCAGTTACATATTGGAATGAAAACTGGTACACAGACTTCTTTAGGTACTAGTAACATCTGTACAAATAATTTAGGCTCTAGCTTTAGTAGTTTAGAAAATCACTTTTACCACTTCGGTCCCCCCTTAGCGGATATTCCTTCGTGCCTTAGAACAGTTGCATAACACTACCGGGTAGATACACTTAAGAGGACGGCAGAGCCGTGATAGAATTTAGTTCTGCAGCGAGCGACGCGAGGCAGTTCCCAGGCTTGAACTAGCGTGTGTAGTTCGTGATGATAGACAAGAACTGCTTAAACAATCGAAAAATCTTAGAATGTATTTCGTTTATGTTAAAGATTCTTTCATTTTTCAACAGAGAGAGAGAGAGAGAGAGAGAGAGAGAGAGAGAGAGAGAGAGAGAGAGAGAGAGAGAGAGAGTGTGAGTGAGAAAGAGAGAATGAGCTCACTCTTTAGATTGGCATTTTTTTAGCAATTTTTATTCGACTTGTCCATAATTATTATTGCGCTGCTCAAAAGGTAACTTTGGCTTTATTTTTGTTAATAGAAACCTCTCAGATAACGCACGGATAATTCTCGGAAGAGTGAGGGGGCGGGGGGGGGGGCTACTGCCGCGCTTCTCGAACAACTGCTAAGCACCAATGAACGCATCACTTCAGCTATTCGAATGCGCAGGTATCACAAATGATAGATGTTATATCCACGTGGAGCAATCAGTGCGTTATCTGAGAGGTTTCTATTAACAGAGATAAAGCCAGGGTAAGCATTTGAGCAGCGCGACAATACCCATAGCTATTTTTGCATTCTCCATTACGTACTTACAATACTTAGGAGAAGTACTGCACTCTATCTGAAGACTCGGTTCTGAGATTTCAACACACATACAAGCTTTGTGGTCCCCTGAATCGAAAAAGGTATTTTTAGGAAATTATCCGCACTTGTGCATGTGTGTGCTATGTTTACACCAAACTTCGTAAATTAGTTTGACATTTTCCAAGTAGGCGATAAGAAGATTTTCAAGAACTCCTCCCCATTCCGAATATTGTTTACATGGAATTTGTTTTAAAAAGTAACTCTTAACAATTTCATTTAAGATAATACGTTTAAGATATGTTCATGACAAATGAAATGTACATCTTGAATTTTCTCAAAATGTACTCCGAACACCTCTAAATTCTGGATAAATTCGGCAAAAATTAAAAACCTTAAGAGATAGACCATTTCTTACTGCACAAAAAATGGAGATTTCGTTAAAACACACATTTTATATCCGATTATCAAGGAATGTATTCTTTTGCAGATGAGAAGCAAATGGGGAGAGTTTTGGGCGCAAAAGGTAAGGGAACTGATGGAACAGATAGGTATGGGACATATTTGGAGAAACGAGGAGAATTATTATAGGGGGTTTTGAAAAAAGGTTGAATTAAGGCTGGAAGATTTAGATAGCCAAGTTATATTTACCAGTGTAAGGGATAAAAGATCATTGAGGACATATAGGGAAATAAAGAAAGTGTAGGGGAGGGAGAAGTACATAGATGTTTGTAATAAGTCAGGGCGAGAAGGATTTGCCTGGGCAAGGAGAGAAGTTAGAAATAATATGATAAGGATACAGGTAAATGCCCGATGTGTGGAGAAGAGGATACAGATTGGCATAGGATACTTTATTGCAAACAAACAAAGATATGGAAAGAGCAAATTTGACAACAAAAGTGGCACCGTTTTAGGGATGGGGGAAGGTATTAATAATAAAGAAAATGTTATTGGTAAAAGGAGTAAGAATGTAAGAAATATAGGAGAATATATGGGGAAAGTTAGGTAGAAATGGTTAAGTTTTGATACCGAAATTAAGAATTACAAAGAGTAAAGAATCGTAATAGATTTCAAAGGAGTATTGTATATTTGTTACGACACGAATGGTGCAGTTGTTTGAATTGTTTAACAAAAGACAGGAAGAAAAAGGGTTGTCTTAGTAAGAATCCTGAATCAATAGCACTTGTCTTTGTTTGAAAAGCGTATTCTTTGGACCCTTAATAATGGCATGAGTGAGTCTAATAATCACAGTGGGCAAAATAGTCACAAAGGGAATCTTTGTGTGAAAAGAAGGCTTCAGTAGTGAAAGTTACACACCTACGCGCAGCTGTGAGGTCACACAGTTCGTGACTTGGAGCAGATTAGGAAAGTAATCGCCTCTGCCTTGGTCGAAGGCAGACCAGAGGTGATGAGAGAATATATTTTTCGGTTCATGTGTACGTGAAGAACGAATTAAGTTTTATCGAGTAATAAGCATTTCACATACAGTAACTCTAAACAGTGAATTTGGTAATCGTTGGTCGGCAACTTCGAGTTTCATGAAATGATAAAAAGAAGCAGTCATTAAACCAGTTTGAAACGGGCATTCCAGTGTCATTAAAACCATCCTTCTCATACATATCAACGCATACTCTGAGAGAAATGGCATTGCTTTACCCTGAGCTACGCATATTATTCATTACAAACTGTAGCGTCAACGTTGAACTGCGTGCCGCACACATTTTGGCTGCATCAGATTGATGAAGAATAAATAGCAGTTAAGGGCTGGAAAACTAGAATGAGGGATGCATGGGAGGGGAGGGTCATCAATACACGGAAAACCAGGGGTTATGTGTATAGAGACCGAGACTTGGGGCAAGCAGGCAGAAAGGGTATATTAGATGTGAATAAGTCTTTCTGTTATTGTCTTAAAAAAATGTTACAACTGTCAATGTATCAATGAAATTGTATGTAGAAGAAAGATGAGAAATAAACACAAATGCAACAAATATATATTTTTTGGTGTAGTACTGCTATTCCATACCAGGACTATCTGCCGGAATTTTTCAATACCTACACTTTTGCTAAAATGTAAAACCGATAATCCTTTTTGACATTGTCCATGCAAAGGAAACGGAACGTAAAGGACATAAGAAGCGACAAGCTCTTTACAGAGTCGACTATCCTTTAAAGCCTGCAGCATTCCCATTTTGACCTTGCTCCTTCAAGAAAATTAGCAATAACGTAAAGTTTATCTCGATTGACATGAAGTTCATTGAGCAATGAGCATTTGTACGAATAGTTTTATAAGATTTGAAAAAACCATATGAATGCAGCACATCAGATCACTTACATTCAGTTTACAATGACATTATCTCACGTTACGAGGTATACGTATTGCAAAAAACCGTACAGAAAACCAAGCAAACATTGAGGACATCTTGTGTTTCAGTAGCGTTTGCTAGCTTTCTATTATTGCTATGTTTTAACTATTATTTATATTACAATTGTTTTATGTCCATTATTATTGTAATCAACATTATTAAATCACTATACTCTTCGTAGAGTAAATCTAAACATTAAAGTGAGAGATCTGCGCCTTTAGCTCAACAGAATAAACAGAATACGAAGCAGTCTTGTGTGTCTGCAGCCTTTTGCCTTTGTATGGTAACAACAATATAAAACCTGCTGTTTTGTTTCATTCTTTGTAATTTGAAGGTCCCTATTACCGACTAAATATGTGCCTGTGTTTATTTTATAACTGGCGAGCTATCATTTTGCACACTATATCTTAGGTTCCTTAGAGGCATTTGATATTTTACCAGCATTGTGTGGAGATCAATATGTTTACATAGCACTGCCTTACTGCGTCTCTCTCAAGCGTAGCCAAAGAGTTCATAAAAGGTTTCAATTTAAACGAAGCAAAAGAATCGCTCATTCATTGCTTACATAATCCTAGTGATCTAATTGCACCACACGACGAATACACGGAGACTGTTCTGCTCTATTTCCAACCACATCTCAGGACCGAGTTTTTGGGGGAAATGCAATACTTCCCCTACATACTATAAGTACGTAGTGGAGAGTGCTCAAACAGCTATGGGTAAATACGGACAAGTCAAATAAAAATTGAGTGGAGAGTGCTCAAACAGCTATGAGTAATTACGGACAAGTCAAATAAAAGTTGGTCGGCACATTACCAATCTAAAAAGTGAGTTTATTCTCTGGAATATAAAGACTCTAATATAAAGGGAAAACACTCAAAGACTTTATATATATATATATATATATATATATATAATTTACGTCCTCCAACGTTTAGTCATATCGGACGATGAATGGAATGGGTGAAATAGTGCTCAAGTGAGTCCGGGGTCCACAGAGCTCAGAGTTACCCGACATTTGTCTTTCAGGATAAGGGAAAACCCTGGAAAAAGCCTTATCCAGGTAACTCACCCTGACCGAGATTCGAACTCGGAACCTCTTGAACGTGAGGCAGGCATTCTACCACCATGCTACCGAGGCAGGCTCTAAGACTTTCTAGGTTGCTTACGCTGTTCTTGTCTATCATCACGAACTACACACGCCAGTACAGGCCTAGGAACTGCCTAGCAACGCTCACTGCACAACAATATCACGCTAATGCCGTCCCTTCAACTCTATTTACACTGTTGCATCGTGCAACTCTTCTAACGCATGAGGCATGCTTACTTCAAAGACGGGGAATTGAGTCCCCTGGTACATTTTGAGGTCTTCTGACTAAAAAGGAAAAGGAAAATAATTTTAAAAACGGCCCATGTGTTCATTTGTGCACATACTTATGTGTGTATGTGGTGCGTGTGTGCGTTTGTGTGTTTCTGTGAACGTAATTACTCAATGCATGCTTGCTTTCGTGTGCATATTTTGCTGTTCGGAGAAACCCTTATAGAAGCATCAAAATAACTATGACTTTATTAACTTTGCCTAATGTCTGTGTGAATAAAGTATGCTTAAAACAATAGCCGCCAAGTGATGATTCAACCTCAATAGAAGGAAAAAGAATCTTTTGTTACATGCGAGAAGCGAACGTGTATTTATCACCATAAGATTAGTCTAGGTTTAGCTACGGCGCTACAATGAACACCGCTACAATAGAAGGTGGAAGGTTTAACGTCGTACAATCCAAACCCTTTCAAACTCTCTGTTGTTTGACTGATATTTTTAGTTAATACTGATAGTTTGTTGTTAAAGAAGCTTAGTTAAGTATTTTGTTTTATGTTTTTGATCATATGGGATGGAAATATTAGGATTTGGGCCACTACACAAGTGTATCGCGGATGTTGTAAACAGGACACTGTGCCGAGTAAGACTTACACGAATATGGGTTTCAGGTATAACACATTCTTTTTTTTTTTTCATTGGTGTACATGTTACATAGTATCTGAAAATATGCTTCAAATCATTTTTATTCATACTGTAGATAGAAAATAAATGTTAACTGTACCACATACGAAAGTAACTTTATAGTCGCGATGTAGTTCATTTTACTTCGCTATCTTGATTCTACGTTCTGAAGGTGACCAGTAATACATTGCTTCTGTTTTCCCTAACTGAGAAAAATATAAATATTAATGAAGTGTGTATATCCGTCTTATGTTTTCAAAGTCTAAGACGCTTCTCATTTCGTATTCAATTCCTTAAGGCGGGACTAAATGGAGAAGCTTGCGAAAGCCTGATCCGAATAGATGTTCTATGCGCATTTATAAATTAGAATTTTCTTTTTAACCTGTTATACATTTCGTCATTGTGAGCATCATACAATAAATGTGTGTTTAAAACTACTGCGTCACTGCAAATTCTGCACCATATTCCGTAAATAAGGACCTTAAATCTACTTTGAAGTAGCGTATTTAGTAGAATCTTTCCTTTACAAGTTGTTGTGCTATTAGATATGGCAGTATTTGTGTGCTCAAGTCATTTGGTTTCTGTCTTTTCAAATATATGTAATTTTTTTTCTACATAGCATTTTCCATGAACGAAATATTCTGGCATAGATGGCCGTTTTCTCAGAAATCATTGAAAATAGCAAATTCAATTTCTGGGTTAATGAAACCGAACTGTAAATTCCTGTTAAAGGGATTTACTTTAGTGCTAATAACATTTTTGCTTATCTTTTATATAATTACTGAACCATTTTTATCAAAGTATGGTGTAAACGTGAGAACAAAACTTCCTTAATAGACAACTTAATGGATGAAGCTAGAACACCGAAGTGCATCCACATGCTGTAAAACTTTCGAAGTAATATCTTAACTACTGTTTGTGATCGTGGATCACAAACACTGGTGATTGGATATGACTTCGAATAGTTCACTAACAGTTAAGTATAGATTTTTTTACAGGTCTTTCCTGCTGTTCTGATAGGTACATTAAATTTATTATAATTTGAAGAGGCATGAAGTTGTCAAGTCAGTAGTCTGATTGCTCCTTATCTAATGGGCACCCTAAGCGATTTCGGTGGTTTCGATAGATTCCTCTGTTCAAAACAGTATACTAATTTCTCAAAATGTTTTAAGATCTCTCAGTGATGCTCGTATCGCTTTAGAGCTTGAACACCATATTGTGCCCACTTGTATACAAGATGCTGAGTTGAAACTGAGCTTCTACGAATTTGGAGGGGGAAGAAGAATGGTTAACTCTAAATTCCCCAGCAAAACGCAAAGTTTCTCCCCCCTGGAAGGAAACCCGGAGCTCTTAATCTTATTTCTCGTTCTGAAGGCACAAGTCAGCGGGGGTTTGGTCTTTAACCTTATAGGCGCCTATAAAGAAGTTCGTGAGTGGGGCATTTATGTGTTCTCTACCCTTGGTGGTATAAATCCAATCTCTCGACCCCTTGGTATCATTACTCCCGTACCATGTCATATTTTACCGCAGTGGCACAGAACAGAGGTCCCGCCATGTGGCCCTCTTGTGCAGAAACAACCGTCTTAAATCGATACACCACGGATAGGTATCGCATTTCTACAGCTGTCGATTCTCACATCCCACTGTATCTGCACTGCCGTTATCATTTCTACGAACCTCTTCATAGACTGTCTGTTATAAACTTCAAGAAGTGAATCGATTGCCGTTAACCGTGCTCTTCAGGCAACCCAGTTAAATGTGAAATTAAGTGGCTTTGGAGAAAAAAAAAAAGACTCATGGCTTCCCGGATTCGCATTAGGCGAAGTCCCGGGTGCTATTTCCATCGACCGCCCACTTTGACATTGGGTTTCCGAGGTCAGTAGACGTGGTTTATCGTTTACCACGATGCTCTAGCATCCCGTTTCTTCATCTTCAAGGTGTGCTTCGCAGCGGAGAGATGTGCAGAACAGACGGTGCGGATGCTTGCTCAAAGGAAAGAGTGGATACTAAAGAGCTGCTTGGTCGAAGACCTCTCCAAGACCTTACCCTCTCCAAGTACTTGCAGCAGTGGGACGCATCTTCGAGCATGGAAATGTCAAGGCCTTCCACATGTCTCCGTGGCTTCTCTGCCTACGCCCTATTGGCTCCTGTGGATCTTTACATCAGTCCTTCTTCCTGGGCATAATTGAAATTCTATACTGGAAAGTTATATCATATACAAGTCCAACATCACTTGCAAACATTAACTACAATTATATAAAGACTAACGTTTATACATGATGAACTGCTGTTTTAGAAGTTACCGTTAGTACTGAGATCTCAAATTAATTGTGGAGAAACCTCAGGCAATTGTGAAAAGCGGAGAGAATTGTAGATGTCTACATTACACTATAGTAGAGAATTTGTTCAAAATCTGTGCTTCATATCCCTGCTATGACCTTCATTTGTTCCTTTCTCTACCATTTGTACTCCAGTAAAAATTTCAATACCGAAAGTTAATTGAAATTCACATTTTGAACACCCTAACTAAAAATTTAATGATTTTTATAAAAAGGTTGCGTCTCTCTCTGTTTTTTTTTTTTTTAATTTACGTCCTCCAACTTTATGACATATCGGACGATGAATGGAATGGATGAAATGATGCTCACATGAACCCAGGGTCCATAGACCTTAGAGTTACCCGACATTCGTCATTCAGGATAAGGGAAAACCCTGGAAAAACCCTTATCCAGGTAACTCACCCTTACCGAGATTCGAACTCGGGACCTCTTGCACGTGTGGCAGACTCGCTACCACCACGCTACCGAGGCGGGCAGTGTGTGTGTGTGTGAGAGAGAGAGAGAGAGAGAGAGAGAGAGAGAGAGAGAGAGAGAGAGAGAGAGAGAGAGAGAGAGAGAGAGAGAGAGAGAGAGAGAGAGAGAGAGAGAGAGAGAGTGCGTGTGTGTAGTTCTGTGAACAGCATAGTTACAAAACCTAAAGTCGATTATATATATCAAACTAGGTATGCAATTTTAGTTAAATATTTGTTAATGTTGATTTTCTAAAAAAAATGACTAAGGAAATATTTAAGATATTTTCATGACATTAAAATCTATATCTTAAATATTTTAGATATAGTTTTGCAGTTCTCTTCATTCCGAATAACATTTTGTATATATGGTAAAACGTAAAACATAAATAACATATTATGTAAATTTGCTTAATGTAGACGATTTATATGAAATAAAATATGCTGTAGAATTATTGGTTTTTAAGACATTCCTTGTTATTGGAAATAATCATTTCTTCCACACTAACACTGTGTAGGCTAAGGTTTGAATGTATTTAAATTAGAAAACAATCAATGCCATAGCCGGGATTTGAACCACGGCAGTCTGGCTCTACTTATTCATTCCTTGTTATTGTTTTGAATTTTCAGATAGTTATACATTTAAAATGTTAAATCACTATCAATTTTTGTCCTTTCTTCTTGGCCAAGAAAACTTCATGGAATCTCAAAGAGAGACCGAGCAGTTGGTTCCATAGTAACGTCTGAGGCTCAGACGTCCAGAAAGTCCTGGGCTTGAGTCAACCGATCACTCTGACCGTGGATGTTTCTCCGTGAAGTTCCCTATTAGCTAGACACACTAGGGTTATTTCCGATCTATAATGATTACTTACCCCTCATCTCCTTTTAATTCCATTTCTTTCTCGTGTTTCAGTTGAGCTTCTAGATTAGCTGGTTTAAGGCAGTGCCAAACAGATGCCGTGTACGCTTGCTTCAAGGAAAGTATGGGCTGATTGAGTGTATAAGGCTCGTATTAGGGAAGTTCGTGGTTCAGTTTCCATCAAGCATCTATTTTGAGGTTGAGCATCTCTGGACCATAGGCGAATGCCAGTGTGGTTTCTCATCTATCACGCTTTGCTTTCCCTCAGATACCTGTCATTCTATTTACTTCATAGTCTCAATTCCGCAAGCAGTCCTGAACGGATCCTTCTCGAAGAAATGTGTACTCCCCGTCCACACCAGAGGGCCACCTAAGTTATGTGAACGGTTCGACAACTCCATTCGACTTCTGCAACGGTTGGGTCTTACAGCCAGAATATTTCAGGATTCTGATACAGGAATTAGAGGCGAGCGCAGGACCTCAACTGTTCTTGGTTCAAAGAATCGACCCACTCCTGGAATTACTAGGCAGTACCAAGCAGCCTTCTAGAGTCCAAGGGGAGTGCGATTTCCTGCAATCTGTACAGTCATGAAATCTAGTAACACAACTGAAGAATGAGAAGGAAAGGTAGATGAGAAACCAACACATTACTCGCCTACAACCCAGGGAAAACCATGAAAAAAATGCAAATGGGGCAATCGAAGATAAAAGCTCAAACTTTTCGGAGATATCATTGTCCTATTTCATTAGGTTTCCTTTGAAGTACGTATAGTCGAATTTGGATAATGAGAAGCTGAAGGGACCAGCAGAAAGAATCGATTATCTACGACTTCAACATTAAAACTGTAATTACTTTAAGCTTTATTTAAAATAGACCTAAGATAAATTAAAATTTAACAACAAAATTTAATGCTAGTAAGTACAATTACTAAACAATGTAAAACATGTTTAGTGTTAAAAGGCATTACGGATTCAAGGTCTTCGCATTAAGGCGATGCAGCTCTGAAAACCCCAAATCTAATAATTTTCAATCAATCTTAATGAAAGTTTTACTACTGAGTTCTGATACATAGTGGATACAGAATTCAAAATTTGGTTGTTGTATCTGCAATAGTTTTTGAGTAATTAGTTCGTGAAGTTCAAAATTTGGGCAAAATTGAAACAGCTCCACGTGATGAAAATTTTTAAAATTGTAATTTTTGTATTTCTTAAAATATGCAGATAGTTATGAAGAAAAGATCTATCATATGAATTTCTTATACTGCCTTTAGTTCCAGAGGTAGGTAGGGGGCAAAAAAAAAGCCAAAAATGATTAAAACTTGGATATTATATATCATTAACTTTAAAAATATAATGAATATTAAAAATTCATATGATAGAAACCTTTTTTTGCTTTCTCAGAAAATTGGTTGAAAATTTTGGAGGGAGTGTATCAAAACCGCTTCGTGTGGAACATTTTAAATGACAAAAAATGTTTAAAAAACTATAACTGAGTAAATCAAATTTTAAAATCCAAAACATTTTCCTGCTCAGCTACTTGCCTTGAAGCAGACTAAAACCCTCCAGATAGGTAAGCTAATTTTTAGAGATGCTGGTGAAATCATAGTATCCATTGTGTCTGACTGTAGCTTGAGTGAGGAAGAACAATCAAAATTGAATTCACTGATGGTTAATGTCACAGCAACCTGAAATCTCTTCTCTGAGGCAAATATGCCAGCATTTGATGGACAAGCATAAGTTTTCTTAGCACATCAGGTCTCAAATATGTTCCCATTGTTGTGTTATGTTTAGGTGTTTCTTCCCAAGTATCGTTTAGCCTATTCACGATCCTGACTATATACACAGCCAACAGAAGGTCAGTTGTTTCAAAGAATGTTCTACCGATAGCCTATATAACAGTTTTAACCACGTTTAAATGCATAAAACACCTTTATAAATGTTAATGGCACACCAAAACTCCTTAATTATATACAAACAGAATGCGTTTATTGAGAAACAAAAGAAAATCACGACCAAGATAGAAACTCACACAAAAACAAAAGACAACATTACCATTTCCTTCCAATGTTTGCAGCCAGTATTTTGTTTACATGGTGCCACATATTGTAAGAAATAACCATTATACCAAGACATAAAATTCCACCAGAAACTTTTTCCGCTAATTTCAAATGTATTTATTTAGTATATTGAGTCGAACTCAAATGGCAGAATTCTGTGACTCCAAGGGCCATGCGCAGGGGCATTTAAACATTGTCATGTGAGGGTATTTAAGTGTCTGAAACTCATAAATTTAGTTGGACTATGATACTATAAAGTTCAAAGTATTTTAATTGCTCAAAAGCGAAAATAAAATACTTTTTCCCATATTTTTAGCCAATTTCGGTGCTGCATTCCCTTAAAGACGCATGATATTTGGAGTTGCTTTTAGCAATTTATCTCGTAGTTACAAAATTCTTAGATCTTATTAAGCGGCTGAAAGTCTTCCTCACTCACGTTTGACTGCACTTCAAAATAGCATTTAATTACTACATGTGCAGTAGTATTTATTCAAATTTAAAAATAATTTGAGCTCTACTACATTTCCTAAATGGGATGTGAAGGGACAAAACTAATAGTTCGAATTACTGAAGATGGCGAATTAAAAAATTTCCAGATAATCAAGATCCGCAGCATCACACACTTCCTCGAAATATTCATGCCAGAAATACCGCCTTTTACCTAGATAGGTCCATTAGGTTCACTTGACAATGTAATCTCACTTAGCTTCGTGCGCAAGGTATAAATCGAACCCAGTGATAGTGTAGCACATGGCTAGCATTTCGTGCAGGTTCTGCTCGTGATCTGCATGTATAATGATTGAGATTAGCGTCAGTGGTATAGCTCATCGAGATGAGTGGCGGAGCAAACATGAAACACAATTCTATAGCGTGTTTTGGATAGAAAACAATGTAATCCCTGTGTGTATGTGCAAAGAAATGTTCCTACTGTACATTTGCGCTAATGGATTGTGCCGAGTTTATAATTACATGTTGCAAGAGTAAACAGCATCAATATCAACGGCCTTGTTGTTTTTAAATTTGAACTGCTATTTGAAATTTAAAGGGGAAGGATAGAGGCACTCCATTTCTGCTCAGAAACAACCTATCTGGAAAGTAAGAAGACTGGTACCTAATTGAAGCTTATATACCGTTTACACTTAATTTGTAATTAGCTACTTTCCTACCATCACACAGGGCAATGCATTTTTTCCCCACAAACTGTTTACTTTTCAATGTTCTTGTAATATCTGAGCCAGGAGCAACTTCAGTCGTTAAATAAAGCCCGAATCTAGCGGGCTCGTGTGTGTGTGTGTGTGTGTGTGTGTGTGTGTGTTTGTGCGTGTGTGTGGGAGAGAGAGAGCAGGGAGAGAGAAAGAGAGAGGGAATTGGAGACGAAACAACTTAAAAAAAAAGCATAGAGCCAGACTGAAAAATTCAATGCCATAGCCGGGATTTGAACCTCGGATCTTCTGGTCTCCGTCCAGCCGCTATAACCCTTGAACTAAATTGTACCTAATTGTGGTCCGAACTATAAAGCCCGGGCCTTAAAGTACTAACAGCAAAGTAAGTCGCCATTAAGGTAGTTGTCTCATGTTTTTATGAGAACTCCTAGTGGTTTACCGGGAAAGACACGAGTAAATTGGAGACGTTAATGTCACCTTGGCGTGTTGGCCATAGTAGCTCAAGGGTTAGAGCGGCTGGACGGAGACCAGTAGATCCGTGGTTCAAATCCCAGCTTGACATTGCATTTTTCAGTCTATCTACATGCTGTCATAGTGCGTCGTACACACGGCTAAAGTTAAAGAACAATTAATTGCCAATAAAAACGAAAATTTGCATTTATAATAATTTTTACGTATTGAATATGTACATGTCCAGCGCTGTGGCGTAGTGGGCTAAGGCATCGTGCCTTGGTTGCCTGCCACGGAATGTAGGGCCCAGGATCGATCCGATCCTTAGGATTGCGGATTTTAAGTCCCGGGTATAGGACTCAGCGTTAGATAAGCGGTCAAGAAAGCCAACCTTCCGGCTGGGACTGCCGAGATGCTGACCACATGTCCTTCCCGTATCAGTTGGATTATCGCCCTCCTCTACCTTGCGTATGTGGGCGTGAGGCCGTCAGTCTGGTTGGCAGGTCTTGGTTCCGCCATGTGTTTAGTTTTTCTACTGTGCACATAATACGTAAAAAGGTAACGCATTTCACACAAAATTAAATACCAGGATTTCACCAGAAATACACGTTTTCAGTCCCCTAATATCCTCCAAAAAGATTTTTAGAAAAGGGTTCCTGCATGTGTATCCCTCTCTCTCTAAGTGTGTGTGTGTGTGTGTGTGTGTGTGTGTGCGTGCGTGCGTTTTTATGTACGTAACTATTTCCTAGATGTTCTTAAATTGGACCGAATTTGCAACAACAGAAAAACATTTTGAAGTGAGGAAGTTCCTTTACTTTTTTTTACTGGTTATTGAAAGAGCATGATACAGAAACCCGCATTTTATAATACTGACCATCGTTTTAACTTTTTGTATCCCTCCACAAATTACGAATATATAAATGTATAATGGAAGTATATCTCGATTAATACGAAGTGAGGGCAGCAATAAGAATGGTTAAGAATAGATTTTCGAAGAGAGGTTAATGATCACAGCAATACATAAGAGCTTTCAAACACTTAGCTCTCGCAGGCGCATACACCTTGCATGTGGCTCCGACAAAGTGCAACTGAAGACATGCCCGGAAAAAATGGGTTAACCCACATATTTTGAAAATGGAGAAAACAAATATTTGGTGAATTGGGCTGAAAGAAACTGTTAGCATTATTGTATTTCATTTCTGAGAATATGAGTCTCAAGAATACAGTATATATTATCATGGTTATCCTTAATAGAACCCTCAACATGACTGATTCTAAGAACATTAATAAAAATAAAATAATGAAAATAAAGTGAAAACTTTTGTCAGCTTTTACTTAAGTTTTATTCTATAATCATTTTACATATATTTTAGGTGAAACTAATAAGTGTGTCTTTTGGCATATTTATACATGGTACACTTTGGATTATTCAACTTTTCAATAAGTATATCATTTTGGAAACTAGGTACAAGCTGATAACCTAGAACTGAAAAACTTATAGAATATTGTTCTATACATGACAAAGCTAAGAGGTTGCTTATTGCTATCTTTACACTTATCTTGGTACAAAGAATACATTTTTCGTATATTTTGTTTCCCATTTAGGTAAGTAATGTTCTGGAATAGTGACTTGTTTGAGAAGGAAAACTGTTGATGTGAGCCCGTGCAAAATCCAAATGCTCATCACTGCACTCGCTTGTCCCCCTTTAACAATAATACTTTCACTTACTATGTGCTATTTAAAACCTAGGATTTACTATGACACCAAGACTGCAAAACCAAATGATATTATTATCTCATACATTATCTCATAGCTTTATATAGGAGTATGTGATAAAATATGAAAAACGAACATACCTGAGGAGAGCCTTTTGTTTTTGTTTTTGGTTTTGTTTTTTTTCTGCTGAATTACTTGAGAGAGTCGTCCACTGCTTATACCAAGGATTGCCAGAAAATGCCTTCTTGCAGATTGGAATGTCCATTTCACGAAAAGTAATTCTGTAGATGTTAGTAGCCTGTCTCCTACTGTTTTCTGGATGATCTATGTATCTTCTTTCAACAGAATTTATATTCACACAAGCAAAAATGTACGTATTTTTTAAATCATGGTTTCACAAATTCCAAAAATCAAGAAATAGTTTCTCACGTGTAGCCGCGGGAACATTACTGAAACTATTTCTTGTACAATCACGACTTTAACCTTGCGATTTTGGCATTTTTGCAACACCATTATAGGTTTTATACGCTTCCCCACGATTTCGTTTCTTCTTCTCAACTTCTTTACACCAGTTTTCTGGATTGCACTTCCTATTCCGATCATTTTCAACACTTTTCACGTTATCATTCATTCGTGCCTCTTCTAGTTCCGCCATTATTGGTTTACATCCACAGTAGAGTTTACCAACATAATGCACTGTTGAAGCACTACGGTTTCTGGTAGTTATTACTTATGAAGTAGGCTAAATACTTGTCTATTTTCCATGTATCGCTTTATTCTTATAATTAAAACTATGCTGGTTTCAAAAAATATAATGATAGTTAAACTGAAAGGAAACAGTCATTTAAAACGTTTGCAGCTCTGTTGGTGATCCTGTTTATATGTTAGTTACCATGAGTTCCACTAGATGGCAGGCACAGAGCATGAATAGGTTAATCCACTTTAGATATTATACGAAAGGGATATCACGAGACGCAAGAACTTCACCTCTCTCTATTCAGTGTTATATGATTGCTGGAAGAAAGACCAAAACAAGAAGAGTTAGCTCTCTGTTGCAGCAAGAGAGCGCATCACTTATCGCATTTTTTTTTAGGTTTAGCCCGTTTTTTCTTCAATTTCAAACCATTTGGAACACATTATATCATCGTTAAGAATGCCTACCTCTGTAGCGTAGATGGTAGGGAGTCCGCCTTAAGTTCAAGAGGTCTCAAGTTCGAATCTCGGTCAGGGAAAATTATGTGAATAGATTTGTTTCTCTCTGAGGTTTTCCCTTTTCTTAAAATATGAACTTTGGTAACTCTAATTTATGTGAAATCTGGGCTCATTAGAGCATTATTTTACCGATTTGATTCATTAATCCTCCGATATGACCTAGCGTTGGGGCACGTAAAATAAAAATAAATGATTAACAAGACGAATAAGGGCAAGACTTATGCAAATAATTAGAGGTTTCTCAAATTGAAATAAGACAAATAGCAGCTAAGATGATGGTAGGAGTTTAAGATATTGAACGGTAATTAAATTTGTCATAAATTGCGAGAATAAGTTATTTAAATGTTGTAAGTATGCAATCCGAACACGTAAGAACTCCTAACAAGAAATGTAGCTGGTTAAAATAATCACTTCCTAATATATCTAAGCGGCATGACTCAGGCAGTTTCGAGGCCACAGGTCAATTCCCTTGGTCGACCAATCTGACGCATGGACTTTTTCGGGGTTTTCCCGCGTCACCAGGCAAATGCTGGGTAAGTTTAATTACATTCCTCTAATTTTCTGTTCGTCCATTACAACTCCATTGTCATTTTACATTATCTCTCATCTGGTGCTCTCTTTCAGGGTAGAAATGTCGGTGGCTGTCTTGGCGGTGCATGGCAGGATGATATGCTCTGAGTGAACCACCTCCTCCTCCGGTAGGTCGATTGACGGCCTCCGAAGCGGCTGCTGGGCTCGCTTCCGAACCTCAGTAAATAAATAAATCAAGATTCCGTAAATTTTTAAAGATTGCCCTTGCGATTTATTTATGGCCATCAGGCTACGATAAATATATTGAAGGAGGTAAGAGAGTAAATAACATAACCAAAAGCAGGAATGTGGAAGTTTAAATTTGAAAGAAATTGAATTAATCATGGTGCTTTTCCATTATATGTTTTAGAATATACTACTATGTTTAAAAATAAAATACACAAACCAAACTGAAAACTGGGTAAATGAAATGAATAACCGCAAGCTTATTTAAACAAAATAACAACCACGAAAAGACTTTTACTAAAGAATTGTGGACGACGTAAGGCACCACAGAGGATCCATGAATGAAACAATACTTGGGAAAATACTTTTCTGTAAAGGTAAAGTGTCATTTATTATGTTTCCTGTGCAGTGTTTGTTAGTTATACAGACAGAAGGACATGGAAATAACCTCAGGAGGGAGAGAGGATTTCAACGACGGACCTCCTGTATGGGAGCCTCTCACGAATGCAGGAGTGTAGGCAGTATTTACAGTATTTACATAAAGTGAGACACAAGTGAAAGTGACTTAAACCTTAAACAGAGGAAAACAAAAACGAAACCAATGTGATACAGAAATCAATTTTATATGGGAGGAGGAAGCCTGCGGAATAAGTGGCTGAAACAAAATTTCTTTATTCAATCTTGTTTATTGGAACATTAGGAACACATGGGTGGCCGCGTCATGGCTGAGTGGTTAAACCGCTTGGCTCTCATGTAGGCGGCCCGGTTTCGATCCCAGGTGACCGCAAATTGAGATCTATGGTGCACAACACGGCACTGGGTTGGGTTAGCTAAGGGTCCTCCGGTTTCCCCCACCATAATTCCACCAATTGCTCCATGATTCATCATCCCAGGTATTGGGCCGACCCCTTAACCCTGGTATCTCAGGTCCAATTCTTCGGCTCCCTCGCTCTGAGGGAACCCGAACGACTCCTAACACCACCATTGTTGAGGAAGGGAGAAAAACTCACACAAGGGTAAAGAATACCAATACATAATTATGAAAATATATATTTAGAGAAAGTCGTGTGATTCTAACACAGCATTGTATTAAGAATGTTATGTATATTCAACCTGAATGATATTTCCTTTTAGCTTATGCTATTTTACGACCTATTGCTAATAAATTAGGAGGAGTAATTGCCTTAGTTTAGGACAGGCAGTGCCACCATGAAGTTAGTTCACGCCGCTGTATCTGCTCGCACTGGTAACGAGTTTGTATGACGTCACCGGGTTCTGTTCTGCTGCCGCATAAAACGTTGGTTATTTCCGTAAAACCAGGCATGTTTCCTGTATTTCGTACTTTGTTACATCTCGCAGGCCTAAATAATTCCGCTTCCCCTGCGGCAGCGCAGAACTTGGAGACGTCACACGCTGAACTCGTATTCAGTGTAAAAATGTACAGCGGTGTAAGCACTGTTTGTCCTCCCCCTGATTAAGTCTAACGTTTTTCGGTATAATGTTGTAGCAGCGTCTTGTAAGGATGTCGAGGACTTTGTAGCCTACTCGCACTGTCCTATATTATACTCTTGAGTTCTGATGCTCTATTGCCATAATGTTATGCAAAGCAGGTTCCGTATCATTTAGATTGAAAAATCGAGCAGTATTAACAAGCATGCCTGGGGGAGCGAAACGCGACTAGCTACAGATTTCCTGACAGGCGGGATGTCGACGTACGGGCGTCAAGTTCACAAGAAGGAAGACTGGAGTTACCGAGAGAGTACCAAGGAAGGGATTTCGACCTAGCCTGGGAACAACCCTCCCAAGCGGCGACGTGCAGCAATCAAATTACTACTGCAAGGGTGGTGTCTTGTGGGTATCAGTGGCGTGCAAATCTTCATCGGACTTAAGCAATTTATTTTGTAGGTCAGTTCATTTCATATTAACGTCTTTCCAAGCACTTTCTGTGAAAATAAGCTCTGCAAACTCCTCTAGCTACTTCTGTTTGATGCCAGAACTATTGATAAAAAAGATTAATAGCCTTATAAGGAAATGACAGGAAGAGAGGTAAACAAATACAATAAATAATTTCTGTGTGTTAAAATTGATGTACAATATAAGAACCATGAATGCAATATTGTCGGGAAGTAGAAATTATCAGCTAACCATTTCATTGTTTAGTAAAAGAAACTAGTTAAGTCAAGAAGCAATTGGCTCATGGTATAGTTGGAACTCAGTTATGTTCAGAAGTAAGAGCTGCGCAAATGCACGTGGAGCAGTTCTAAAAATTAGAACAGAGTGAAGATTGTATTTCAGTTGCGAAAAAGAAGCTTAATATTTGGTAAAACATAGTATTTGCTGTGCAAGAAACGTTCTTTAAGTGATTGTATATATGTTTCTGAAACAGTTTAATTGTATATTCTCACACAGCCGCTCGCCTGTTTAAAACAGTTTAAGTTAATCAGCCTTCGTTAAATTTAACAAGCAACTTAGCTGTTATTGTCTATCGTCACACTTAGCAACACATAATCTAAGAAAAAGGATGTCATAGTTAAAAAGTGTAGCAGCCGTCAGCATATTCTTCACACAAGATTTTGGAAACATTAAGAAAGTGTCGCACATACGGAGAGGTCATTAGAGTTATTAGGAGTTTATAAGCACTATATTGCCCATGTAACATTCCCTGTATTCACGACCAACTTTTAAACAATCTATTTAAAGTTTCAGAGTGAAACTTTACAGGTTATAGTTGCATGACTCCTAAGTAATCTGATTTACTTTCATATAATAGTGAGACTTAATAAGAAAGATTTGGTCCTCCTCTGATCAAAATGGTAAAGGGGGGCGCTTTAAAAATAACTATACATATTATTTAGACAAACAGGGCTTTGAACTAATTTTAACTGGCCTATCTTTCTTCTATAGTTTCTGAGAAACAATTATACCTTTCTTCAGAAAAGGTGTTTAGAGTTTACATTACAAACACATTGTGCCTATATACGAGGGCTGTTCAATAAAGATTTAGCATAATTTCTTACGGTCATAATTTTTTGCACGCCGTAGTAGTTTCACTGCTGGTACTCCTAGTTCCCGCCTGTGAGAACCAGACAAGTTCAGGCATGTACAGTATCGCCTACCACTGCAATGGAGGTAATATGCAGTTAAAGTTGATGGTACAGGAAGATCCGGAGTTTCCTTCAAACGTAATCACTGCTGATGAAACTTGGCTACATCATTTTGATCCTGAGAGCAAACAGCAAATCTCAGTGTGGAAATCTCCTTCCCCGCCAAACCCCCAAAAAACAAAAGTGGTTGCTTCTGCTGGGAATGGTATGGTCATCTCATTCTTTGATATTAAAGGAATGGTTTATCACCATGTTGTACCTGCATACACATCAGTAACTGGACAATTCTACAGAAATGTCCTGAAAACATTGCAAATCCATATCAGGTGTAAAAGACCACATTTGCATGAAGCAGGCTAGATGCTGCACCACGATAATGCGCGGCCGCATATTGCCAATCATCATAATCATTATCATCATCATCATCCTCACCATCACCATCATCACGGTATAAGCCTTGTGACACGTACCGACTTCTTGCAAAAATCAACGTAAAGTACATCCCTCACCCTCCCTATAGTCTGGATTTAGCCCCATGTGACGTTTTTCTATCCCCTAATTTGAAGAAATGCCTTCGTGGGAGGCAGTTTCCATCATCAGAAGCAGTGGTGAAGGCTGCGGAGGCGAATTTGAAGAATCTCTCAAAATATAGTTTCCAGCATGTCTTTGAAGACTGGCAGAAACGCTGGGACAAGTGCATCCCATTCAGGGGAGACAATTTAATGAAGGACCTTCAAAATTATGAGGATGATTAAAAGGACATTGTGAAAAAAAATTATGATCATTCTTTATTAATGCCTTCGTATATATGCACAGAAAGAGAATTTCATTTTAAAACTGAATAAAAGCATAATAATTTTATGAGATTCAAAACCTAAGCGGCCCTTAAATTCTACTTTAGTGAGTTTCAAACACCACTGGCATCTTTTTAAAATAAAAATGTAATTTCATTACGCAAGCATAAACATTAAATCAGTAATTTAAATTTATAGATTACGAAGTATTAACTCCTGATAACAGAATATTTTGCGTTGTATATTAAAACAATATACTTGTTAATCCCTAAAGCTTAAAACTCTGACTTGGCTATTAAAAGTGAATGCAAATTCCGTTCGAAGATCTGAAGTGTCATTGACTAATGACTAATATTAAACACGCAAACACTTCATCAAAATCATTGTATCACGTAAAGCGATTAAAAGTTTCACTTTGTGCATATCTTATAATCTGTATTTATGATCAGTCCAAAATAAAAAAGCAATTTTCCTTTAATCATTTTCCTTTTCAATTAGATTAAATAAGCTTTTAACATATTGTTTGAAACCACTATTTGTGCTTGGCCCCAAAAAAAAGGTTGTTTATAAATTTTGAAATGTTGATGGATAGAGCCAACATGAAAAATTCAATGATATGGCTGGGATTTGAAACACGTATCTCTTGGTTTCCGTCCAGTCGCTCTAACCCATTGAGCTACCATGGTCAACGTGCCGACCTGACATTAAATTCTCCTTTTGACTCGTATATTTCCCCGGTAGACCTCTAGGGGCTCTCGCATCCGAAATGCACCTTTTGTGGCGACTTATTGTCGTAAATACTTGAGTCCCAGGCTTCATCATTTAACTCTAATTATTTTAGTTATTTGATGGAAATTAATCATTTCTCCACACTAGCCGTATATAGGCTAAGGTTCTGATAGAGTCAACATGAAAAATTCAATGCCATGACCGGCATTTGAACGACGAATCTCCTCGTTTCCGTCCAGTCGCTCTAACCAGATCATGGCATTGAATTTTTCATGTTGACCTTATCCATCGAAAACCTTAGCCTATATACGGCTAGTGTGAAGAAATGATTAATTTCCATCAATTAACTAAAAACATTGGAAATGTTGGTTGAAATTTGAAAAGTGTTAAATGTTTGTATGTAGTTTAATATAAAAGTGACTGGGAATATAACGTAAAAGGAGACACACAGTTAAACACAAGAAATCGATGTATAACTATTGAGTGGTTACTATAGGAATGGAATAAACCTCTAGGAATGCTACTAGACATTTTTTTCTTTCAGCGATGTAGATGTGTTTCAGAGAACGTTGTGTATAATCGCATTTTCAATTTATTAGTTGTGTCTGAAAAGTAAATATCAATTTTAAAGAAATATAACTACTATTATTTCACTAATTAAGGAGAAATAAAACATCGATCAAAAACCACTTCCAAGAGATAAATCTTTAATGCTCGCCAACTGCAGCTAAGCTGGTGAAAAGTTAAAAATCATTATAAAATTGATGAACAAACTTGGCAAAGAGAAATATAAAAATTATTTGTTAGAAATTGGCGTTCCAACGTGACGAAAAATATAGAAATATCAAGTAAGTTTAACAAATTATTTCAAATTGGCTCCCAACGTGGCGCAAATTGTAAATTAGAAGCATATTATTAAATTGTTTCACGGTGTAATTTGGCCTGTTTCTATAGAAATAACATGGAGTTCCAATTATTGTGGCTACACATAATTTAAATACGCCAAATTAAATAGAAAGTAGCATTTTAATTTACACAAAAAGAGGAGAAAATGAAAGGGCAAAGCCAAGCAGACCCATTGAGTATGAGTACCCTAGTGCTTTACCGGGAAAACAATATGAATCAGTTGGAGAACGTATTATCATGCTGGCATGTTGGCTATGGTAGCTCAATGGCTAAGAGCGAGCGAACGGATACCAACAGATCCGTGGTTCAAATCCCGGCTTTGGCACTGCATTCTTCAACCTGACTGTACCATTCCAAATCTGCGTTTACAGAGTGCTTGTGTGGAAGAGATATTAATTTCCATTATTAAAGATGTTTTTTTTTTTTTTGTAATTTTACGTCCTCCAACGTTAGGTCATATCGGAGAGTGAATGAATGGGGTGAAATGATGCTCAAATGTGTCCAGGGTCCATGGATCTTAGAACTATCTAACATTCGTCTGTAAGGATAACGGAAAACCCCGAAAAAACCTTATCCAGGTAACTCACCCTGACCGAGGTTGGAACTCGGGACCTCTTGCACGTGAGGTAGACATGCTACCTTCTACGATACCGAGGCGGGCATAAAGATGATTGGAAAACAGCAACAATATAATTGTAAATGATTGTAATATACCTAACCAAGATATGTTCCAATGTTACCATTTTTTAAGCAATGAGTTAGTTGTATTTAGTGTAAAACCTCGAAAAAGGAGAAACTTTTTAGATAAAGTTTTAGATTTTCTAAATTGAAGTTTTTGTTTTTTTCAAATTTATTTTACTGCCACTAAAATATATTACATTAAGAAGTTCTTCAATTTAAGTCTGTTTAGTTACTTCGTGTGCACGTCGGGCGCCTCCTTTGACGAACCTTTATAATCCTTTTATAAACCCGGCCTTCCATCCTCCAATCCGTTCTGCCAGGTTGCCACCTTTCTCGATACGTCATAGGTATCGTACGAGGTTTCGTCTAAATAATCTTATGTCCATTACTACGAAACTTTCGTAGTTTTGACACACAGACAGACACACACACACACACACACACACACACACACACACACACACACACACACAATATATATATATATATATATATATATATATATATATATATATATATATCGCTAAAGGCTAAGCTACAATTATACTGGATTCCATAACCCTTATCTTATTCAAAGTGCGGTATTTTAAACCCAGCTCCTTTAGGAGGCTGGGCAAATTGCTGTGCCAATAATGAAAATTACAAATTTCTTGCAAATGTGCAACCAATTCTCCCTTTTGCATAGAATCTATAAATTTCTCTGCGAATCAAATCGCATGAGAAATTATCGAAACTTTAGGAAACGATTCCTTTTGTTTTCACACTTGGTCGGCGTCTTTGGTATTCCTTTCTTCACAATATTTCTTACTGTATTTCTGTGAATACCCAAAATTTGTCATCAGGCTCGTTGCACGACCCCTTACCAAGATTATTTGTCAGCACATATTTATATGTGTTCAAAACAAGCCCTTGGATTTGGTTAGAGGTAGTTCGCCTTATAACTTTTTTCTTGAGGCTTTTCCAGTAATATAACTCAGCCCAGTTATTCACACTATTGTCTTCAATTTGATTATTTTCAGTTGACTGAAAGTTGTCTAATACTTCATTTGCATATACCACTGCATTTCCCTCCCACGGTTTCCACATCATGACACAAGAAATTTCTGCACATAATGAAACAGATCAATTGGAAGTTGGAACTTTGGCAACTGAGACTCCACGTGGCGTAGACGTGTGACTGTCACTTCGAGAAAATCAGGGCCGCTATTGGTCCTCAACGACAGTATTCCATTTCCGAAGTGTGGGTATATGACGGTTATTAGTGGGCGGTAAGGTCAATTTCCTTTGTGACGCAACTGCACTCGCGTTGATTAGACAGATTTTACAGCGTTATCAATAAATGATTGTTGAAAGCTGTTCGACTTTAAAGTAACATTAAGTTTAGTTCATTTCTACGTTGTGTACCTAATAGTGACGATGACTACAGGTGAATTCATTGTGAGTTTGGAAATATAAATGTTTGAGATATTGAATATCTTCCAAATGAACAATTTGACATTTATATATGTGTAAGAAATCGAGGCATATTTTGACATTCTTGGAACAAGTTCCTTAAATGAAATAAGTGCTTCGAGTTTCTAAATATAAACCATTGCTTTTAATTGTATTTTTGGTTAATATTAAAGATATGAGAGTAGTGATAACGAAACTGCCTTGTCTCGTAATACGGTACTGCAAAATGAACTAAACCGAAGATAAATACAAGGACATATAGCTCCATAAAGAATCCTGTCCGAAGTAAAACATACTTGGTTCATATATTGGGTGTTTTTGTCTCCTAAGTACCTGTTTATGAATAGTAAGTGTTTCGACTAATTACTTTTACAAATGCGCACTCACAGTTGATATGTCTTTCTGTTCTTATTCCGCCTTTCGAGGATTGACATTTTAATGGCATTTCGCACCAAAACACGTTTATTTAAATGGTTTTGTCCATCTTGTGTTCAGCCGGCGTTATCTCGTGTTCCCTTTAGGATATAACTAAAAGCTTGGTTTGGTAATCTGTCAAAAAGCATTTTATTACATTTTTGCTAGTCCTTTTGATAATGCACTTTTTCCTGTGATGGACTGTTTTTATGCTTAGTTGCTTTCTTATAGCATAGCTGCCCATTCTGTCTCTTCAACATACTTCCAGTAGCCTTCTTATAAATTTCACTTCTGAACTTTTAATTTTATGTTTTTTCCCTCGAAATTCGCGCTTTGCTGCTATAAAGGAATATTGATTTCGACATAATATTATATAGTCTGAGTTTGATTCCCAAACATTACTATCAAAGGAACTATCACTATGCTCATAGGGGAACATGGGGCAGGACAGGGTACTTAATATTTGTTCATCTATATTTCACATTTGAACATTTAGAAATTGTGTTTTGGTAATGTGAATGTGTTTGTTATTGCATGCTTACCTCAAATTTAGAAATTAAATAGATACTGGCAACAAATCGGAGTAGCTATCATGCCAAACACAACATTAGTACATTTTACCCGTTTTGCCCCATAGGTGGGGCAGTAACGGGTATTATTTCTTTGGCCAATTTTTGATCATTTTTTTTTTTACAATTAGTTCACATATCAGAATATGCACAAATATGTAAAACATCTTCATCATCACTTTCGACACCTGCACAAGAATTATGAGCCCACTGCAGGCAGCAGGGATATCTAACCCACCCTCCTTATGAATAATCGTGGCAGTAAAGCAATCATCTTCGTCGTATTTTGCCACTTCCTTCCTGTTACCAGCAGACAAGTGACTTTTGGAACGTTTGGTCACAGGAGGGTGAGGACATCTAGGCCTACCTTTCGTTGATTCCCGTTTTTTTTTCGCTTCCTGGCACAGCAAGAAGCCTTTTTACAGGTCTTTTATTCATTTTTTCTTGTTCCGCATTCAATGGCGCTTCTTTATAACGGGATGTTGTCAGTATTGTGCTTTTCTCCCTGTTATTCTGATCTACCTTTGAAATAGGTGTGAAATTTCTGGGCTGGAACTCTGGAAACTACTGCAGCTTGGCAACTAAATGTTTTCTCTCCCCATTGATGAACCAGAGACAACGGACATCTCAGAAATTGAAGGATTAACATCATCAGCAACTCCAGAAGAAAGCTCAATATCTGTCGTTTTGGACGATAGGAAATCACCATCATCAAACACATTGATGTTCACAGACCATATCCCTGTTTTTCGAAACCCATTGACTGATGTGCTCATTGTTGAGGCTCGCCTATAACTGACACCAAACAATGATGCAACCTGAAACAGTGTCACGACTTTTCCAGGATTAGATCTAACCCAGGAGCGAATTTCATCCTCATAACATTTGATTAATGGTTTCATGAAAAAAAAAAAAACATCTAGCGGTTGCAGCCTGTGAGAACATTTTTAACAACATAATCAGGATTATCTTGTTTCTTCTTAACGTAGCGTTCAAGAGTTGTTTGGGACACTTAAAATTGACTAGCTGCCCTTTTGTTCTCAATTGAACCATCAAGTACAGCATTCACAGCTCCCTCCATTGAGACTAAAGACCACTCCTGCCTCTGTGACTTCTTTACGTAATTACGCACTATTTCGAAATCACATGAAACAGGAGTAGTCAATTATATGAATAACACACAAGGAGTTTTACAACAGGGGCATAATGGGGTAGTACCCTGTTATGCCCCACCCATATTGCCCCGTAAACACAAGCTTAGGTTAATGCTTGTCGATGGTTCGATATTCAAAGATAACTTAGCGAAAAACCTAGATTTAGAAGTAAATTAAGTGTTATGTTCCATAGTAATTATTGTTTTTATTTAAATGTAGATATGATGTACTTACATGCTTTGAAAGAGATCACGAATCTTGTAAAAACTGCTTCAAACTGTATCCAACACACAACTCGCACACAACAGATTCTGTTATGGTAGCCAGCTGAAGTGTGCTAGTCTGTGATTGAAATGACGTAGTTTAGACAGATTCCGTTAGATTGTGCCACCTGCTAGAGAGAAAGCACATATACCCCGTTGTGCCTCACTACCCCGATATGCCCCATGTTGCACTACATGGATTCGCTTGAGAGTTTGATGGCATCATTTCAGCTCTATGGGTGCCAAAAATAGAGTACGCAGTATAGCTGAAAGTTCCCGAAAGTGAGTCCAGAATACGTAAGAACATATAGGCATAATAACACAGCATTATACGGGAGGGAGTTTACCCCTGCGGGCAGCGTCTACACACATGTATACGTAA
Source organism: Mantis religiosa (assembly GCA_030765055.1). Taxonomy (NCBI): domain Eukaryota; kingdom Metazoa; phylum Arthropoda; class Insecta; order Mantodea; family Mantidae; genus Mantis; species Mantis religiosa. Next base: position 229,535,811 of record CM060950.1, read on the forward strand.
GGAGCACCGGTGCAGAGCACACGAGGATTGTCCCGCCGCTATTTGCAAATGGTCGCATGTGACATATTTTAGGCCTCAGTTTTGGGCGTTGCGGTTCTAATTCGCAGCAGATTTTTGGTGCACAGACCCCACATAAAGCACATTAGGTGCATAGGATTGTTCCCTTGTAAGACAGCGATCATATTTACGCATAGTCCATTTTATAATTACACGGACATCGCAACTAAGATGCTCTGAGCAGTAAATCTGAACTGTATCCTCTCATGTGATTACTTGATTCATATCTAACTTTAGCCAATCTTAGAGTAAATCACAGGATGGCAGCTAGTTTTCTTTACTTCTGTTAACACATCAGTCAATGTGGCAGTATAAATTATAAGTTCGAATACATTCTTAAGAAGAAGTGGAGAATTTAGTTTTAAGGTAAAACCAAAGGAACTGTTTTTGGTTTTTTGGTATGTAACGGCTGAAGCTCTCATCCGTAGCTCCTCGGCAACTGATCTGCAGTTACTTGTCAGGACTTAATGTATCCCCTTTCTTTCCATATTCCAGAACCATAGATCTAAGCTCAGTATCCTGCTCCTCAGATATAATCGCTATGGCACCACCAGAGGACGATCTCTGATTTTACAATAGTTCAACACTTGTTGCAATTCAAACATTAATACTGATTTTTGTCAAACACGTGCTACTTTTACAACAGTCCACTTTGATATTTTCAATACTTCGTAATTGAAAGTGGTGGTATTTATATTTAGAAATGAGCTTCCTTTCTTACATGACCCCTCTAATAGAAATTTCAATGTTGGTTTCGACATGACCTGTTTACTTCTTTCTGGGAAATATTTTTTGTCAAGAAGATAAGGAAAGAGGCTAGCCCCGTAGCTCAGTCGGTAGAGCACCTGCCTGCCGTGCTAAGGGTCCCGGGTTTGATTCCCGTAGGTAGGGTTGGGGATTTTTCTCCGACCAAGATAATTCCACATCTTTCCCAGAGTCTGGAAGTATGAATGGGAGTGTGAATTTGTGCGTGATGTAATGATTAAAAACCAAAGATAACGAGTTAAGACCTTTGGTATGTTCCAAAGGAGAACGGCCGCCGATATGACCATAGTAGTTAAAGGCGGGCAATAAGTGGAACAAGCAAAAAAAAAAAAAAAAAAAAAAAAGGAGGATGAGCTTCGCACTGCCTCAAAAATATGTTGGTTTTGAGTAAAGTCTCTGTGCAAAGGGTACCAGATGGATTATTACAAAAGTTTCCAGTACTTGTGAGACTCGCATTTTGGAGATTCCGGGTTCGATTCCTTACAACGATCATTTTGATCTTGGGTTTTTGTGGCATTTTTTGGTTGTTAGATGAATGCTGGGGTTGTTTCTAATTATTCATGACTTACTTTCCATAATTTCCCTTTTGTTCCGGTTTCTTCTCTAAAACAGGCATGCTTCTCGAATTCATGACGTATGGCAGTGTCAGGAAGATGGCGCGAATTCTTACCCAAGGAAAGAGTATATCCTATGGACACTAGTGGGCTACTTGGTAGAGAGATCGTTCATCGCTACTCTAGGCAGCCGTCAGTGAGACATCGTCCTCATTTTTCTAGGGGAAACATGCTAGCCTCTGATTTCCGAGGTCGCGGGTCCAAACCCGGTAGAGGGTGATGCACGTTTTCGGGCGAAAGTAAAAGTGAGTGAGTGAGTGTGTAGTGTTTTAGGGCCCGTCGACAACAAGGTCATTTGGGCCCGAAGTCAACTCTAAAAACTAAAAGCTACACAAAGTTAAAAATTAAGATAAAATATAAACATTTAACTATTAAAAGCACATAAAAACTCGTCCCAGTACTAAAAATTTAAAAGCTCTAAAATTAATAAATATGAAATACAAGTTAGACTTTTTTATTAAAACCGATTTTAAAAACAAACCGCAGCGCCTTATCCACGGCCACTGAGTCGTCCCCTAAAATACCGTGCAGGTTACTCCTTAGGCCAAAAGACTGGCGAACGCGGGCGTACTGCGGGCAATCAAGCAATACGTGCCGCACAGTGAGGCGTACTGCACACGGAGCACACACAGGGGCCGGTTCCCCTTTTAATAGGTGGCCATGAGTCGCTCGTGTGTGCCATATTCTCAGCCGGGTGAGTATCACCTCGGCCCGCCGGTTATCCCTGCAGGAAGTTGGCCAGGGTTGTACGCTCTCCTTTATCGCCCGGAGTTGTGCGCCTTCTAAAGCTGTGCAGGATTGCTGCCAAGCAGATAGGAGCTGGCGACGGAAAAAAACGTTGCACATCCTGGTATGGCACCGTAGTTGTTGAACTCCGGGGCAAACGGCAAGCGGACTTAGCAGCCGCGTCCGCCTCCTCGTTCCCGGAAATGCCCACATGGCCTGGGGTCCAAGTAAAAACAAAATGGTATCCGCGACTGAGCATTTGCGAGATCTGGGCCTGTATTTTTAAAACACAGGAGTGAGCGGCACTGTGCTGTTGCAAGGCCTGAAGAGCACTTAGAGAGTCAGTGCAAACAATAAAAGAGCCAGGAGCTAACTTGCAAATAAGAAGGAGCAAATAGGAGAAGGCATACAGCTCTGCTGAGGAGACCGAAGTGGAGTCCAGAAGTCGAAATTAATGAGCGTCACCGTTAACGAAGAACGCGCAACCCGTAGTGCTACCTAACTGAGAACCGTCCGTAAAGACCGGAACATGGTTAGGGTAACTGCCCAATAGTTCGGCAAAAAGTTGTTGGAACACCGAATGTGGAGTAGCGAGTCTAGAGTTGCTGGAAAGAGCGAGATCGAACTGTGCACGATCGAGTTGCCAAGCAGGATAAGGGCTGATGGACGACCTCTCCACGCGATGCATTCGGAGGCCATGCGACTGTAGGAGATCCCGAAATCTTATTCCCATGGGGCGTGTCCAAGAACCAGGGCGTATATAACGGTGGACTAAATCTGGACACAGAACCCGTTTGAAGCAAGGATGATTGGGATAACTTGCCAATTTCGAGACGTATGAGCAGAGTAACAGCGAACGACGAATATGGAGTGGAGGTTCGCCTGAGTCTGCATACAGGCAGTCGACTCGAGTGGTGCGGAAAGCTCCTGTGGCAAGGCGGATACCAGTATGATGCACGATGTCTAAAAGGCAAAGTTTAGAGGCGGTTGCTGCACCATAAATAAAACTGCCATAGTCCAGCTTGGACCGAACCAGAGAGCGGTACAGCCTCAACATTACCGTGCGATCGCCCCCCCCCTTCAGCACCCGCAGAGAACGATCGCAAGAGGCTCGAAGGTGACGAATGTGGTGCTCCCAGTTGAGTTGTCGGTCCAAGTAGAGGCCCAAGAACTTCAGGTGCGAGACAAATGGCAGGGGTGTGCCGTTCAAATGAAGATCAGGAGGCGGGTGAATACCTCGTAGGCGGTGAAAGTGGATACACTGTGTCTTCGCAGCTGAAAAGCGGAAGCCGGTTTGAAGCGCCCAAGCTGCTAGCTGGGTAATGGTCAGCTGCAGTTGGCGCTCAATGTGATCTATGTTGGCAGACGTATAATAAACTGCGAAGTCGTCAACATAGAGTGATGATGGAATTCCACTTCGAACGGCACTAGTGATGCCGTTAATCACTGCGGCAAAAAGGGTGACGCTCAAAATCGACCCTTGAGGTACGCCGTTCTCCTGTATCCGCTCCCGTGATATCGTGTTTCCTATGCGGATCCAAAAACGGCGAAGTTTTAAAAAGTTGCATAGGAATTCGGGTAGAACACCACGCATACTGTAACCATGTAGGTTACGGAGTATGCCGTACCGCCAAGTGGTGTCATAGGCCTTCTCCAGGTCGAGGAACACGCCCACGGCATGCTGCTTCAGTAGAAAGGCATCGGAAATATACCCCTCAAGGCGTGTTAGATTATCGACACTTGAGCGATGGCGACGAAAACCGCATTGCAAGTTGGACAGATGGTAATGTTTTTCTAGCCACCAATTTAACCGAGCGTTTATCATTCGCTCGAAGGTCTTACAGATGACACTCATCAGGCAAATGGGGCGGTAGCTAGATGGAGGTGTGCGGTCCTTTCCGGGTCGAGGGATGGGGATGACAATACCCTATCGCCAGGAGGAAGGGAAAACCCGCTCATGCCAAATGCGGTTATAAATGTTTAAAAGGAAACATAGCGCCTCATATGGAAGATGTAGCAGCATCTGTCGGTGTACGTCATCGGGACCTGGAGAAGGAACCTTTGCTAACGCCAGAAAATGGGCGAGCTCGGCTGCGGTAAAGGGTTGTTGTACGGCTCGGTACAGTCACTATTAAAATTAAGTGGTACCGCTCCTGCCTTAATAGGCAGGAAGAGAGCGTCATAGCGGGTACTTTGGCTAGTAGCAGCAAATGTGGTAGCTAGGGCTTCAGCTATGTCCTGCTCGGTGGTGCACATGGAACCCTTGATGGCAAGGCCGGGAATTACCGTCCGGCGATACTTGCTATACATCCGCCGAACAGCTGACCATACTTGTTGGGTAGACCTACGCCGGGAAAGCGAAGACACATAGGCTTCCCAAGACTAACGCTTTGCGTTGAGCAGTATAAAGCAAGCCCTAGCTCGAGGACGTTTGAAGGCGACGAAGTTCCCTTCCGTTGGGTGCCGCTGAAAAACGCGCAAAGCACGTTTGCGTGCTTTGACAGCCAGACTGCATTCCTCACAGCACCACGGTACAGGGATACGACGTGGTGTAGATGAACCTCGAGGAATGCTGGATTCTGCTGCGAGCAGGATCGAGCAAGTAAAATATTCGACCATTGCATCGATGGGGTCGAAACCATCGTCAATGAGGTGTATGAGGGATTGGAATTTTCCCCAGTTAGCTTTGGAAATAATCCAGCGAGGATGTCGAGAAGGTACACATTGGCGGCCAGAAAAATGAATGTTAATGGGGTAATGATCACTGCCAAAGAGGTCGGAAAGTACTGACCACTCAAGTGGTGGTACTAATGACGGACTGCAGCAAGAAAGGTCTAGTACGGAATGTATATCATAAGCGGATGATAGGAATGTCGGGTCACCAGTATTTAGCAGAAGCAGGTCAGACTTTTCGAAGACGTCTACGAGGAGGCATCCACGGGCGTCATCAGTGTCTGATACCCAGAGGGTGTGCTTGGCATTCAAATCTCCCACAAGGAGTAGCGGTGAAGGAAGCTGAGCCAATAGAGCTAGAAGATCCCGCTCTGGAACTATACTGAGCGGCGGCAGGTACATGTAACAGATGGTAAAACTGACGCTCTCCAGCTGTATCCGAACGGCCACAGCTTGCAATGGTGTGGTGAGAGGAACGTTGGCGGCGGAGATGTTAGGCGCCACTAAGGTAGCAACGCCACCGCTTGCACGCATACCTGCAAGAAAATCGCTTCTAAATGCCGAAAAAGAGTGAAGGTGTAACGAGTGATTGGGATGTAAGTGGGTTTCCTGGAGGCAAATAATTGACGGTGACCATTGAGAAACTAAATGTTGAGGTCTTGAGCACGGGCTCGAAAACCATTGACATTCCACTAGATTATTTCCATAAAGAGATTTTAACGGGCCGTTTTAACTTTTTTCTTGACTTTGGCTGACTTGGGCCCTACGATTCGAAAATGGTTAGCCTCCTGTGACTCCTCTGATGTTCGGGAGTCAGAACTCCTACGGCTCGTAAAACGAGACCGGGATCTAATAGAAGGCGAGCGACTTCGCGATCTATGCTGTGGCCGGGATCGCGTTTCACATTTAATACGGGATTGTTGTTACTCCCTGATGGCTTGGTGGCTGGAGTCTGTACGGCTGAAACGGAGGTAGTACTGGTGGATATACAAGCAGTCTGAGACGTGGGTTTAACGGCTAGAAAGTCAGTCTGTGTGGAGGCGTGGGCGACAGGGACGTGTTGAACAGCAACAGTGGCATTTGGAGTACGGCGAGCTGCTAATGCATATCCAGTTATGGGAAGTAAGGAACATTAAAGCAAATTTGGTGCAATTTAGGCACAATATAGAATGGGTCGCTGAGAACCATAGCAGGTAAAAAGCGTGCATAAATTTAAAAAATGCTCGATAAATGCCGTAGGACAGGTCTTTGGAACCAGAATTTTTAGAAAGTTCCATGTGCCTGTGATCTTTCTGCCTGTGACCTGGAATCTCCTGTTGTATCTTCAGTTCATCCTTTCCTTAAGGGTGATGGTAGCCGCAACGGATCTATTTAGGTCTAAGTATGCGAGGTATGGCTTCGTTGTGTAGCCCATAACCAATTGCAAAACCTGGTATATTTAAACATTTACGTTTCTGCTTTCGATAAACTTCCTCTTGCCAGACAAATCTTTATCCACTAATCAAATTTCTAGCAGTAACTCTGAGTGCTCTATCTTCCATGTTTAAAATAGACTTGTGCAATGGAGGGGCCGCAACAAAAACCTCTTTAGTACTTCTCTGAATGAACTGAAGATTACTCAACCCTGCAGTGGACAATTTCCATTTCAATTAATCCATAGCACTGTGACAATAAACTAGGACGTGTTTCAGGGTTAGAATGTAATCCTTTATTTACGTTGGTGTAATCCCGGTACACTTAGAGTCCACTGCGTGTAAAACTATCATAAAAACAGCGGCATACGGTCGCATTGCCCCTCCACTTGGATACGGATATTCCCCTTGATATTATCACGCAAATCATTTGCACCCTTTTGAACCCCTCCAAACCTTCACCTCCCATATTTCCAATACTATAAGACATCCCTCAAGCTGCCAGTCGCAAAGCGGGAGGGGGAAAAAAGAGCCGAACACCTTACCGAAGCACTGATGTGATAGTTGCCATGTATCATAAAATGAATGCTAGGTTTGGATTGGTAAATGAGGGCATCCTTGCAATTGAGCATCTTATTTCAATAACGTTCTAACTCTCATTGCATAGTAACCTAGAAAAATAATACAGAAGATCAGAATTCAGTTCTCAGAGGATTAACGCTAATGTTTTCGAAGAGAGTAGTTCAATGTGTTGTGCCTGAGAGTATTTAGGAGGAAACGGAAGAAGGAAAGAATGAAAATAAAATAAAAGTGGAGTGCAATTTTGGGGCAAAAGAAACCCCTCTCCAAATCCTTGCCTGACTTCATCTTTATGAAGGAAATTCCAAAATATAAATTACTGCAATTAGCTATTTTAGCTTAAAATTTCAATTTATCCGTTCTATAATATTCATCCCTGGATAGAAGATAAACTATTGTATTCCACCCAAAAATTTGAAACCGAGATTTCGGTGGAAAAACGATTTTAATTAATAAAAGAAGACATTTTTAGAAAAAAGAACCATGTTGTGATTACGAAGATAGTAATTTAAAAAGAAAAATAGGTTAATTATTATCAAATCAAGCATTCAAGTTCACTACTCTTGTATTACAAAGCTATAACACGCAGCTGTTCACTAAAATCACGCCACCCCAAAACACGTTCTTCATGGAGGCGGTGCAGCCCGTAGCGAATAACGTCGAGTTCTCCCTTATGCTCAACGCCTCACAATTAAGGATTGGTGGCGTGAGGAGGTTAAGGAAAGGGAGATTGTAATCGGTTCGAGGTGACTTGTAGCTCCCGCATGAGAACTCTCATCTGTACTTCAGGAGTGTATGCGTCCTGACAGGTTGTGGGTTGAATGATGACACCTCGGATCTGGTAGACAGAAGTTTAATATTGTCCGTAGGCTCCTACGCTCGCCACCGTAAGGTCGTCATCGGTGAGGCTTCTGTGTTTAGCGTCACGGTCAATATTGTGATGTGAAGAGCAGGGGCAGCAGCACTGCGTAGTCGAATTGGATATATTTATCGTCTTCCCTATATATTTCTCTTTGTGCTAACTCTCACTGGAGCGACTGTTAAATATTGCACCTTGTCTTTGTACATGGCATGGAAGTGTACTTCTTAGGCGTCGAGGAATACTCTACCTCAATCTTTCCATACATTAGCCTACACACGGCCATTGTGAAAGAACTATTAATTTCCATTAATTGACCTAATAGTGGTTAACTATAAAAAGCCTGGTCCTTAAAGTACTTACACGATGTAAGTCGCCATTAAGGTAGCTGTCACATGTGTTTATGAGAACTCCTAAGTGGATTACCGCGAAAAACACTAGTCAGTTGGAGAATTTAATGTCATATCGGCACGTTGGTCATAGTAGCTCAATGGTTAAAGCAGCTGGACGGCATTCAGAATATCCGTGGTTCAAATCCCGGCTATTGTATTGTATTTTTCAGTCTGACTCAATCTTTCCATTCTTTAGCCTAAACGCGGCTAGTGTGAAAAAGCAATTAATTTCCATTAAAATAATTTATGCAAACTGTTATCTCGATTAAAAATGAAGTAGATAAAACAACAGATCTTTATACTTTGTACAGAAGTAGAGAAAACTTTGTAAATGCAACACATCAAATGTAGTTATAGCCTTTCTTCCTCCAAGCGAGAATATATGTAGGTGTTCCCTTGTTGCACAAAGGTGATAACTAAGACGCCTGTGGAGATGAATGTGTGTCTGAGCCATCATCCCCTCACATATGCACCGCAGGGATTACGCTCAAGAAACGCAGCTGCGTTAAGCATCATTGCCTCATAATATTTTATGGGGCCAGTGCGACACAATTGGCGAATATATTATGGAGAAGGGCCGTTTCTTTTGTTATTATCTCATAGCGCCATGTCATTATCATCAACGTAACCATCTATCACCGGGGCTAATCACTAACATTAAGTCACCAGGAGTCAGTCGTTTAGGGCAGGGAAATTGCGCACCCCTTCCTAATATTTACAACCCTCGGTTCTAGTACGAAGAGTGATTTTCGAGAGCAGATGACGGATCGGGTAGCGGGTGGGTGAAGGACTGGCAGCGAGGGATTTAGAACCGTCCGCCACGACTCTACACAGTATTATTTAATGAGAGTTTTTTAAAATTTTATGATCGCGGTAGATTTAAACGTCAAAAGCAGGCGCTGGTTCAAATCTAAGCTCCACAATCCACCGCGAAAATGTTTTTAAATATACATTTTTTTGGGTACGACAAGAATAAAAAAGCAAAACCGCTACTCGTTTGCCTAAGCAATTAACAAGGGGCTGGTGACCAACTAACCGTCTTAAGTATGGAGTTGATGTTTTGTACAGTAGGAGTTTGAAGAAAAGGTATGGACACTTTTAAAAATTAGTTGGAATCGGCAGAAAAGAAAAGTGAAGTTAGAAATTAATTGTTCTTTAACACTAGCCGTGTGTAGGAGGCACTATGAACGTGTAAAGCCAGACTGAAAAATTCAATGTTATAGCCGGAACTTGAACCACGGATCTTCTGGTTTCCGTCCAGCCCCTCTAAACCATTGCACTACTATGACCTACGTGCCAACATGACATTAAAATCTCCAACTAACTCGTGTTTCTACCGGTAAACCACTAGGAGTTCTCATAAGCACATGAGACAACTACGTGAATGGCGACTTACTATGCTGTAAGTAATTTAAGGCCAGGGCTTTATAGTTCGGACCACTATTAGGTACAATTAATGGAAATTAATTGTTTTTCACACTAGCCTTCTTCATTTCTTCATATCCACCTATGCCTGTGAAGTAAGAGCGGACACTTCAAAAACGAAACAGATTCTAGAGACAAATGAAATGAACGTCTTAAGAAAAATAATACGAAGAACAAGAAGAGATAAAATAAGAAGTGAAGATATTGGAAAGCAATTAAACATTCAAGCAATAGGTGATTGGTTGGATAGAAGACGTAGCGAATGGAATGACCATGTATCCCGTATGACGTCGGACAGAATCGCATGTATAGCAATAAACTACTTACCAGCAGACGGAAGATCTCCTTGAGGACCAAAATAAAATGGGAGGATTCCTAATTTCTGGAAGAAACAGCCCGAAGGCCTATATGATGATGATCAGAAGAACAAGAAGAAGAAGAAGAAGAAGAAGAAGAAGAAGAAGAAGAAGAAGAAGAAGAAGACACTAGCCGCGTGTAGGACGCACTATGAAAGGGTAGAGCCAGACTGGAAAATTGAATGCAATAGCCGGAATTTGAACCACGGATCTTCTGTTTTCCGTCCAGTCGCTCTAACCATTTGATCTACTTTGACCAACGTGCCAACATGACATTAAAATCTCCAACTCACTCGTGTTTCTCCCGGTAAACCACTAGAAGTTCTCATAAACACATGAGGAAACTACCTTAATTTAAGGCCCGGGCTTTTAGTTCGGACCAATATTAGGTAAAATTAATGGAAATTAACTGTTCTTTCACACTAGCGTGTGTAGTACGCACTATGAAAGGATAGAGCCAGACTGGAAAATTCAATGTCATAGCCGGGATTTGAACCACGGATCTTCTGGTTTCCGTCCAGCCGCTCTAACCATTTGAGTAACGACGGCCAACGTGCCGACATGACATTAAATTCTACAACTGACTCGTACTGACTGTAAAGCACTTACAGCATAGTAAGTCGCCATTAAGGTAGTTGTCTCATGTGCTTATGAGAACTCATAGTGATTTACCGGGAGCAACACCAGTGAGTTGGAGAATTTAATCTCATGTTGGCACTTTGGCCATAGTAGCTCAAAAGGTTAGAGCGGCTGGACGGAAACCAGAAGATCCGTGGTTCAAATCCCGGCTATGGCATTCAATTTTTCAGTCTGGCTCTACCCTTTCAAAGTTAAGTTAATTACGATGTTCCAAAAATATTTCATAGTAATTAAATTGTAGAACGCCTTCAGAATAAAACCACAGGAGTAGTTAAAAATAAACGGTTCCAGCACAGACCCAAAAGAGCAAGATGGCGGCCATGCGCAATCGGTATTTTTCGTGGATTTAGACAGTGTTTAGGTAGGCAGTCAATCCTCTTAATTTGCTGTACCTTATTATGCTGTGTCTTGAGGTGTGATCAGGGCTTGTCTTGAGCTATGATCTGAGGCTCTAGGGTTAAGAGCTGCAGGGCTTCTTATGTAAAGACTGTTGGTCTGGGAGGTTAATAGCTATAGGACTTAGAGGTTAGGTCTTGAGGCATGATCCGCCTAAGAGTTGCAGGGTTTTCACAGTTGAGGCTGTTGATATGGGATGTTAATAGCTGTAGAATTTAATGGTTAGCTCTTGTGGTATGATCTGAGGCTCTAGGGTTAAGAGTTTAGGGTTTCTTAGGTAAAGTCTGTTGGTCAGGATGGTTGAGAGCTGTAGGATCTAGAGGTTAGGTATCTATGTATGATCAGGTGGGTTCTAGTGTTAAGAGCTTCAGGTTTTCACAGGTAAAGGTCGCTGGTCTGGGAGGTTAATAGCTGTAGGATTTGGAGGGTAGATCCTGAGGTATGATCTGGAGCTCTAGGGTTAAGAGTTGTAGGGTTCATAGCTAAATGTTGTTGGTCTAGAGGATAAAGGCCGTAGGGTCCTTTAACTACTTTTTATGGGCTGAGGTATGGTCTTATGATTTTGAAGTTCAGTTTGCTAGTCCAGCGATTAAAGGCGGTTAATCTCGAGGCAAGTCCTACATTTATGCTTTACTATGTCATCCTATTATAAACTAACCTAACCTAATATACTCATTCATTTCTACCTTCTTTCATCATTCTTTATTGTAACGTAGCTGTGTTTTGCTAATGGCTTCCTTTGTTGCATCTGTTAACCTAATTGTTCTCTTTACTTAAGTTCCTCTATTCTGCCACTTTAACCTAACCTAATATATCCCTTGCTTTTACCTTCTGGATCATTGTTCAACTTACTTGATTCTGCTATTAAGCTGTCCTATTCTTACCTCCTTAACCTATCCTAAGCATGGTTCTTTTCTTCTCTATCTAACCCATATCTTTTAAGCTCAACTATTTTGTCTAATGCTAAATACTTGTATGTATGATGCAAATTTTTGAGGCGTGTCGATGTTAGAGCTATCTTTGTCACCGCAAGAGGTATATATGCTGATTACAGATCTTTATACAGTAAATTTAACCCTTTGTGTATCTGCTTCTGTTTTCCAAAAAATTGAAGTTCTTTTGTTGCTAGAGTTTCTTGTTTTTCGTACCTTCTCTATGCTTTCAGGAACTCTGTTCCACCTTGTTATGTTTTGAGGTCTTATGCTTATACCTTAGGCTTTTTGATTGTCTTTTTGATCTGAAAGGCTATGTATATTTGTTATGGTCCTCATTCCTTTTGGTCACATAGTTAGGTCTTGAGGCACGATCCTAGGGCCTGGGGTTTAAAGGATGTAGGTCTCATAGCTTAAGTTTGCAGGTCTGAAGGTTAAAGGCTGTAGGTTTAGTGGTTAGGTCGTATGGATTCAAGGTTAGATCTCTCGGTCTAGAGTTCCAGGCTGTAGGTTCTGGAGGCTACGTATTGAAGTATGATCTGAGGGCTCTAGGGTTAAGAGTTATAAGCTTCGTAGCTAAAGGTTGCTGGTCAGGAGGTTAAAACTGTGGCATCCGGAGGTTAGGTATTGAGGTATGATCTCGGAGCTCTAGGATTAAGAGCTAAAGGTTTCATAGCTAAAGGTTTTCCAGCCAGAGATATCTTCGTTACTCTTAGAGGTATATTTGTAATGGTCTAGGCGTAGAGTTTCCATACGTATTTTCATGCAGATTGATATCTTTATACTCCTGTGCCTCTTTTCAAGCTTTTACCCCCTCTGCATCGTCTTGTAATAAGTCGTAACGCTAAACCAATGTTCTTATGCTATTTTCAAGCTTTTTCAGATGTTATGAGATTTATGGGTGTTTCAAGGATTTTTTAGACCAAGTTCAGTTACCTAATCATTTCATAACTAAGTAAAAGGTTTTTCAAGGATATTTCAGATTACGAGATAGTAGTTACTTTTTCAATTTACCTATTTTAACATTAACTAAAGTGCGTTCAGTTAGCTTGTAGTTCAGTAGTAGACGCCTCTCCTCTTTTATCTTGGCTGGAGACCAGCACTAGAATTTAATCCTAGTGGCAGAGTTAACGCCTTCCTCCATTTTTGTTATTTCTTCTTTCTTCCTCAGGCGTCATGAGAGTCGTAGGATAGATGTCACTTGTGTAAATATTCATTCTGTAGCTTAGCTTACAGAGATAACCGTTATCTTCTGATCTAAGTTGTCCCCTGTTGCATACTTTCTGCAATACTATAGTGTCTGTACGCGTATGTTGATACTCCATCCTCAGCAATTACTCTCTTGTCGTCATGAGGCGATAGGGCTATCTTATTAGCTTCAACTGTAGAAACATTGTTTTCGGGATAGGATTAAGTTCATAGGAGTTCTTAGGATCTTTTGGGTTTTAAGACATTCCACATAGCTATCGAAGTTGATGTACTGCCTGATTGCGCTACGCTTATGCCTTTAATCTTCCTGATGACCCCTCCATCTATGTCGAGAGCATACATCTTAGGTCTGAGCCCTACAAAACGACGAATAATTTTTCCATTGGCTTCATCTTTAAATTTTCCCAAAACTTTCCTGTTTTTTGTAGAATGACATATATGGTCGACAGGATAATCAGCAGTATCCAGATGTTCATGGAAGCGTAACTTATCCTGGTATATATCTTTTGTAGTCACTCTATGGATGAAAGAGTCTGTATCCATGTACATGAGTTTTAGATTTTCAGTCCCGTAATACGGCAATAACACATCATAATGATATCGATACATCAAGGTTTTTGAGATATCCAGCACACACATCCCAATGTATATAGGTTTGTCGAACACTATCTCTCGCGAAGCCATGTGTACTGCAGCCAGATTAGGTCCATATATAGTTCGATCAATGAACGTAGGCTTAGCAACCAGCTTTTACAATGTCTTCCAATCGGTAACAAGTCGTATATTCATTCGGTTTCTTATATTCTCCATAGTTTTTCCGAACATGGCATTGTTAAAAAGTTTGTACAGATCCTTCTCGAAATCATTTCTAGATCCTTGTCGTAGTCCGTTATTGAATTGGACATAAGGCTTTAACCAGCACGACTGTCGAAATTGTTGTACACGATGGATTTTTATCAGTTTTATCCCATGATCAAGAGCTTGCTTCAAGGTCATGTAGTGCACCACATACTTAGTTCGTGATCCAAGGTGTGGAATTAGCTTCTTTGTAGAAGAATCCTTAGGCTTGATACACTCGGGCAGGAATGGTAAATCATTATGCAGCTAGTGAAGTTCTGTAGGATATTCAAGATCCACTTCTAAAATGTAGCCGAGAGGGTCATTTTCTCGAAGTATTTCTAGGTTAATATCTGCAGGAGAAACCCACTCAAAACCCCCATAAGGAAGGGCGTGGCACATCGCCCAGCCATATTGGTTATTTGCGTCCTCGTACGTAAGATATTGAGAGGGCTTAGTTGAGTCATACTCCTCCATATAGATGTTGTTCGCCTTTGCGTATCGATGGGACACTTGGCATAATCCTCCTCTTATACCTGATTCAACCACGAGTAGCTGATCGTAATCCTGTAGCAATTCTAGTTCAATTCCTGTATACAGCAGCATTGCATCCCACGTAAGTCCAGGAGATGTAAAATAATGTGCAGGATCAACTTTATGCGTTTTCAGGGTCTGGTCTCTGAATGTCTCAAACACATCAGCTAGAAGAAGAACATCTGAAGTTAGATAGAAATCGCTATACTCTCCTAATGTTTTAATGTTGAACTGTCTCCATATACTTTTTGCATGTTCATACTCTCCATCACTAATTTCTTCTTTGTTCAGCTTGTTGTAGAATGCCTCCCTCGGAGGAAGTTCTGTGTCATTCAAAACATCCCACGATGTAACGTAATCGTAGGGGAAAACACCCTTACGTGTCATCGATTTGAATTGCTCTGCTCCAAAGTACTTTATGGTTTCAGGATATGATGTTAAATTTTTTGCTAGTTTATCCAAGCAGGTACTAAGGAAGCGATAGGCATCCACAAAGCGAAGTTTAATATTTCCAACATACTTGGAAAATGATATATAACTTTCCTCAGAGCTAGGAATAACTTCTACCCTATCGCTAGTACAGCCTAACTCCTTAACAATGAAATGGGAGTCATATCCACTCAGGTTATGTATGAAGACCTGAATATAATTAGGCGTTTTACAGGTTAGATTACACTGATTATGTAGACTTCCTCGATATTCACCATTTATATGATCATGATCCCGTACTTTCCAGTTACCATCGGTAAATTCTTTACCACATAGGTAGCATTCTGTAGAAGATTCGAATGATTTTTGCTGCTTATCTGTTAGAGTTAATGGAGCAACAGTTTTGTATACAGCATTAATCTTCTTTGCGAGAGAACTTACATACTCCATAAACTTCGGTGCGGCATCATAACCACGATATACATAGGGTTCAGTAGGAAGATCAGTCTGTAAAAGGGGACTTTGGAACAATAGAATATCTAATTTGCATATAAATATAAAGGGGCGGGTTAAGGAATAGGGGAACCTTTTCTACACTACTACTTGATTTATGACCTGTCAAACCCATGTCACAAGACGCCTGCACACCTGCATGTGATAAATAAAGAGGGTGCGTAAACAATGGGATGCCGACTAGGGGTGGAAAGACGATGCATGGTACCTTTTACCGCCAGGTAAGGGGTGCCCATGCCCTTACTGACTGTCTGTGACTTGTAGTTTTATCAACGGTCCAAAATCGACTCTCGCGCAAAAGAGTATGCTTATATTGGAATAACTACGAAACTAAGCATGATAGAGAGTCCGGATAAACTTTATTACTTACATATGGTTAGCGGGGTCTGTAGGGTTTATGCTGTATACCTGTAGTCCTTAGTTCGAGTCCTGAATTGTTTAATTTAAATATCTCTGTAACCAGTGGGTCTAGAGAAGTGAAATAACCTTTATATAGTTATGCTTCTCATAGTTAATCATGTGCTGACAATGTGTACCTCAAGGGTCCCTGGTTCGAGTCCTGTATCAGTTAATGTGAATATCTCTGTAATCCATGGGCCTATAGCGTCGACATCAAATTTATATTGTGGTACCTAGCGTAGTTAATCATACCCTAATACTGTTTACCTGAGAAAGTCTTTGGTTCAGTTCCCATGGTCCATTGAATTATGTAATTGTGTTCTATTTCTGATCTATTGCACATAGAACAGCATGGGAAAGCGCAGGTTTTTTCATTCAACATATGCTGTGAATGATTTATGATTCCGTATTCTAGAGACCCGTGGTTCAATTACCGCTTCTGTCGCAATAACTTGAATCTTAAATAACTCTTGAGCTAATAATGTTAGCGCAATGAAATAGCGTATACATATATTCTTTAGGTCTGAATTGTTGTTGAAATGGTGATTTACGCCTTAGGATCAGGGTTTAATCTCGGTGGGATAATTTAAATAGCTTTGAATATAAATGCTTTTAGGCGTGTTGAAAAGCTCACCCCATAAGATCATATATCTTGACTTGTCTCATGTTGAGAAGAGATGTTTACCTTAAACGATTTACATAGACTTTCGAATCAAAATACTTAATCACAATGTTTAATATGTAAGCATGGGACTCAGACATAACAAGAGGATGTAATAATTTAACTTAAGAAAAGAGAACGGATGCCCATAGCAACAAACATAAATAGGTTAAAATATATCAAAAGGGTTCAAGAAGGTGTGTTTTTGGATGACGTGAAGGATTCTAAGGGTGCCCCGTAGATGAGTTAAACGCTGTAATAGATGAACTTGAGAAAATCGAACTCTTATGTTAAGAGATGTATGAAAAGGCTCCAAGAAGGTATGATTGAAGATGGAGAGATGCCTAAGGGTGGTGATGGGTGCTCCTAATGTAACTTTAAAACTAAAAGGCGTAGCTTAGTCATGTTTATACTCGTTTGAATTGTCTAAATTTTATCTTCAAATCTAGTTATTTATTGCCTTTTTTAATTTTAATTTGTCTAATTTTCTCTCTCATGTGATTTGTATACTAGATTAAAAATAATCGTAAACTGCAAAAATGAATAGAGTTTTCTTTAAGGTTTTCTCCAATAGTAGAACCATCTTCGAACTCCGGTGGTGGCAAGATAATAGACGTTTCTTTTAGGTTTCCTCCGATAGTAGAACCATCTTCGAACCCCGGTGGTGGCACGATAATAGTGTTTTCTTTTAGGTTTTCCCCGATAGTAGTTCCACCTTCGAGCTAAAAAGGTGGTGGTGTGATGAAGTTTTCCTTTAGGTTTTCTCTGATAAGAGCGCCACCTTCAAACCCCGGTAGTGGTAGGAATGATGAAGTTCTCTTTTAGGCTTTCTCCGATAGTATCGCCACCTTCGAATCCCGTTGGTGGAGGGGATGATGAAGTTTTCTATTAGGTCTGCGGTAGGTGTATAAAGAGAGCTTGATCGATCTTAGATTTTAATTACGCTAGTGTGTTTATAGCGTAGCGGATCAGCTTCTACAGTGAAATTCATCATCAGTAGCGCTGATAACTTATCAAGGTGAAGAAGAGAAGTGAAAAGGTGTATCAGACACTTACTTAGCAAAATATTCCCCGAGAATTAGCCTGCACAACACAAAAACTATAGCAATGGAAGCTCTATTAGATACTGCTATTCCAGAATTTAAGTGTGGTAAATGTGATAAGAGTTTCCTGAAAAACTACAATAAAAAGAGACATGAGCTGCTATGTGGCCAGGTTTACGAATGTAAACATTGTGGAAATATTTATGATACTGAAAATCGCAGAGATACTCATCAAGAAAGATGCGAGAGAATAACTGCTGCTAAGAAACTCAAGATCGAGCCTACCAAACATAAATTGCTGTTAATGGTTCCTGATGAAGACGATGTCGTAGAATATGAAACAGCTTTCCAGGATCGACTGAAATCATATTTCATCCAGTGGTCTACATGCCAAGACCTGAATACATATCTCCAGGAATCAAAACAGCGGATGATTCAAGCCGTCCAGAAGCAACTGAGGATCCATAAAAGTGTGAAAATTAACCTCATAGCTGAATGTCAGTTTGTGAATGCCGTTGGTGATACTACTGATAAAGCCTTTAAAACCCCAAATCAGGCAATATTTTTAGAAAGTGACTTGGACGCCATCTTGGAAAGAAAATCCAAGAAACTTTGTACTGAAATGGAGGAAAGTCAACTTAAAGGAAGCAGCTGGGCTTTATTAGCTGTTGATGGTGTGCGTGTTAGAATCAACAAGAATAATGCACTAGGAGGTAGCAGTTACATCCCTCTACCGGCTATTGTTGGAGCTAAAGGAGCCTGTATAAATCCGCAGAACAATGATGATGAGAAATGTTTTATGTACGCCGTACTTGCCAAGTTCATTCATAAGAATCCTCAACATGTTAGCAAGTATAAGGATTTTCAAGAGAGATTTGATTTTTCCTGCGTCTCATTGCCTACGAGCCTGACTGATATTCCGAAATTTGAACGAAGAAATAACATCTCTATAAATGTTTTCGGACTGGATGAGAAAAATCAAATGTTTCCTATGAAGGTTATCGATGAAGAACTGTCCGACCATCGTGACCTGTTTCTATTAAGTAATGCAGCTGGACGTCATCATTACGTTTATATAAATAATTTCGAGAGACTTATTCATCAACAAAAAACCAAACGTGAGGGAAAACTCTAAATCTGTAAACGCTGTTTTACGCAATTTGATTATCGAAATGGAGGAGTTGAGAGGTTAAATGAACATAGAAAAATATGTAGCCAACGCGGAGTTGCTAAGATTGTTATGCCAACTAAGGAGAAATCTATTGTTAGATTCAAGAATCATGAAAGGATGTTGAAATTACCTTATGTCATATACGCTGACTTTGAAAGCATTCTTACCCCTTACCACGTGTGTTCTTCTAATCCCGAAACGTCTTTTACAGTTCCATATCAGTAGCCTATTCCTATGAGTTTCTGTGTTTATGTCAAATCCTCAGCTATAATTGAAGGTTTACAGACTGATCTTCCTACTGAACCCTATGTATATCGTGGTTATGATGCTGCACCGAAGTTTATGGAGTATGTAAGTTCTCTCGCAAAGAAGATTAATGCTGTCTACAAAACTGGTGCTCCATTAACTCTAACAGATAAGCAGCAAAATCATTCGAATCTTCTACACAATGCTACCTATGCGGTAAAGAATTTACCGATGATAACTGGAAAGTACGGGATCATGATCATATAAGTGGTGAATATCGAGGAAGTCTACATAATCAGTGTAATCTAACCTGTAAAACGCCTTTATTATATTCAGGTCTTCATACATAACCTGAGTGGATATGACTCCCATTTCATTGTTAAGGAGTTGGGCTGTACTAGCGATAGGGTAGAAGTTATTCCTAGCTCTGAGGAAAGTTATATTTCATTTTCCAAGTATGTTGGAAATATTAAACTTCGCTTTGTGGATACCTATCGCTTCCTTAGTACCAGCTTGGATAAACTAGCAAAAAATCTACATCATATCCTGAAACCATAAAGTACTTTGGAGCAGAGCAATTCAAATCGATGACACGTAAGGGTGTTTTCCCCTACGATTACGTTACATCGTGGGATGTTTTGAATGACACAGAACTTCCTCCGAGGGAGGCATTCTACAACAAGCTGAACAAAGAAGAAATTAGTGATGGAGAGTATGAACATGCAAAAAGTATATGGAGACAGTTCAACATTAAAACATTAGGAGAGTATAGCGATCTCTAACTTCAGATGTTCTTCTTCTAGCTGATGTGTTTGAGACATTCAGAGACCAGACCCTGAAAACGCATAAAGTTGATCCTGCACATTATTTTACATCTCCTGGACTTACGTGGGATGCAATGCTGCTGTACACAGGAATTGAACTAGAATTGCTACAGGATTACGATCAGCTACTCGTGGTTGAATCAGGTATAAGAGGAGGATTATGCCAAGTGTCCCATCGATACGCAAAGGCGAACAACATCTATATGGAGGAGTATGACTCAACTAAGCCCTCTCAATATCTTACGTACGAGGACGCAAATAACCAATATGGCTGGGCGATGTGCCACGCCCTTCCTTATGGGGGTTTTGAGTGGGTTTCTCCTGCAGATATTAACCTAGAAATACTTCGAGAAGATGACCCTCTCGGCTACATTTTAGAAGTGGATCTTAAATATCCTACCGAACTTCACTAGCTGCATAATGATTTACCATTCCTGCCCGAGTGTATCAAGCCTGAGGATTCTTCTACAAAGAAGCTAATTCCACACCTTGGATCACGAACTAAGTATGTGGTGCACTACATGACCTTGAAACAAGCTCTTGATCATGGGATAAAACTGATAAAAATCCATCGTGTACAACAATTTCGACAGTCGTGCTGGTTAAAGCCTTATGTCCAATTCAATAACGGACTACGACAAGGATCTAGAAATGATTTCGAGAAGGATCTGTACAAACGTTTTAACAATGCCATGTTCGGAAAAACTATGGAGAATATAAGAAACCGAATGAATATACGACTTGTTACCGATTGGAAGACATTGTAAAAGCTGGTTGCTAAGCCTACGTTCATTGATCGAACTATATATGGACCTAATCTGGCTGCAGTACACATGGCTTCGCGAGAGATAGTGTTCGACAAACCTATATACATTGGGATGTGTGTGCTGGATATCTCAAAAACCTTGATGTATCGATAACATTATGATGTGTTATTGCCGTATTACGGGATTGAAAATCTAAAACTCATGTACATGGATACAGACTCTTTCATCCATAGAGTGACTACAAAAGATATATACCAGGATAAGTTACGCTTTCTTGAACATCTGGATACTGCTGATTATCCTGTCGACCATATATGTCATTCTACAAAAAACAGGAGAGTTTTGGGAAAATTAAAGATGAAGCTAATGGAAAAATTATTCGTCGTTTTGTAGGGCTCAGACCTAAGATGTATGCTCTCGACATAGATGGAGGGGTCATCAGGAAGATTAAAGGCATAAAGCGTAGCGCAATCAGGCAGTACATCAACTTCGATAGCTATGTGGAATGTCTTAAAACCCAAAAGATCCTAAGAACTCCTATGAACTTAATCCTATCCCGAAAACAAAATGTTTCTACAGTTGAAGCTATTAAAATAGCCCTATCGCCTCATGACGACAAGAGAGTGATTGCTGAGGATGGAGTATCAACATACGCGTACAGACACTATAGTATTGCAGAAAGTGTGCAACAGGGGACAACTTAGATCAGAAGATAACGGTTATCTCTGTAAGCTAAGCTACAGAATGAATATTTACACAAGTGACATCTATCCTACGACTCTCATGACGCCTGAGGAAGAAAGAAGAAATAACAAAAATGGAGGAAGGCGTTAACTCTGCCACTAGGATTAAATTCTAGTGCTGGTCTCCAGCCCAGATAAAAGAGGAGAGGCGTCTACTACGGAACTACAAGCTAACTGAACGCACTTTAGTTAATGTTAAAATAGGTAAATTGAAAAAGTAACTACTATCTCGTAATCTGAAATATCCTTGAAAAACCTTTTACTTAGTTATAAAATAATTTAAGTAACTGAACTTGGTCTAAAAAATCCTTGAAACACCCATAAACCTCATAACATCTGAAAAAGTTTGAAAATAGCATAAGAACATTGGTTTAGCGTTACGACTTATTACAAGACGATGCAGAGGGGGTAAAAGCTTGAAAAGAGGCACAAGAGTATAAAGACATCAATCTGCATGAAAATACGTATGGAAACTCTACGCCTAGACCATTGCAAATATACCTCTAAGAATAACGAATATATCTCTGGCTGGAAAACCTTTAGCTATGAAACCTTTAGCTCTTAATCCTAGAGCTCCGAGATCATTCCTCAATACCTAACCTCCGGATGCCACAGTTTTAACCTCCTGACCAGCAACCTTTAGCTACGAAGCTTATAACTCTTAACCCTAGAGCCCTCAGATCATACCTCAATACGTAGCCTCCAGAACCTACAGCCTGGAAATCTAGACCGAGAGATCTAACCTTGAATCCATACGACCTAACCACTAAACCTACAGCCTTTAACCTTCAGACCTGCAAACTTAAGCTATGAGACCTACATTCTTTAAACCCCAGGCCTTAAGGTCGTGCCTCAAGACCTAACTATGCGACCAAAAGGAATGAGGACCATAACAAATATACATAGCCTTTCAGATCAAAAAGACAATCAAAAAGCCTAAGGTATAAGCATAAGACCTCAAAACATAACAAGGTGGAACAGAGTTCCTGAAAGCATAGAGAAGGTACGAAAAACAAGAAACTCTAGCAACAAAAGAACTTCAATTTTTCGGAAAACAGAAGCAGATACACAAAGGGTTAAATTTACTGTATAAAGATCTGCAATCAGCATATATACCTCTTGCGGTGACAAAGGTAGCGCTAACATCGACATGCCTCAAAAATTTGCATCATACATACAAGTAGTTAGCATTAGACAAAATAGTTGAGCTTAAAAGATATGGGTTAGATAGAGAAGAAAAGAAACATGCTTAGGATAGGTTAAGGAGGTAAGAATAGGACAGCTTAATAGCAGAATCAAGTAAGTTGAACAATGATCAAGAAGGTAAAAGCAAGGGATATATTAGGTTAGGTTAAAGTGGCAGAATAGAGGAACTTAAGTAAAGAGAACAATTAGGTTAACAGATGCAACAAAGGAAGCCATTATCAAAACACAGCTAGGTTACAATAAAGAATGATGAAAGAAGGTAGAAATGAATGAGTATATTAGGTTAGGTTAGTTTATAATAGGATGACATAATAAAGCATAAATGTAGGACTTGCCTCGAGATTAACCGCCTTTAATCGCTGGACTAGCAAACTGAACTTCAAAATCATAAGACCATACCTCAGCCCATAAAAAGTAGTTAAAAGACCCTACGGCCTTTATCCTCTAGACCAACAACATTTAGCTATGAACCCTACAACTCTTAACCCTAGAGCTCCAGATCATACCTCAGGATCTACCCTCCAAGTCCTACAGCTATTAACCTCCCAGACCAGCGACCTTTACCTGTGAAAACCTCAAGTTCTTAACACTAGAACCCACCTGATCATACATAGATACCTAACCTCTAGATCCTACAGCTCTCAACCATCCTGACCAACAGACTTTACCTAAGAAACCCTACAACTCTTAACCCTAGAGCCTCAGATCATACCACAAGAGCTAACCATTAAATTCTACAGCTATTAACATCCCATACCAACAGCCTCAACTGTGAAAACCCTGCAACTCTTAGGCTGATCATGCCTCAAGACCTAACCTCTAAGTCCTATAGCTATTAGCCTCCCAGACCAACAGTCTTTACATAAGAAACCCTGCAGCTCTTAACCCTAGAGCCTCAGATCATAGCTCAAGACAAGCCCTGATCACACCTCAAGACACAGTATTATAAGGTACAGCAAACTAAGAGGATTGACTGCCTACCTAAACACTGTCTAAATCCACTAAAAATACCGATTGCGCATGGCCGCCATCTTGCTCTTTTGGGTCTGTGCTGGAACCGTCCATTTTTAACTACTCACAGGGATCGATGATATTCTCGCTGAACATATCAAGCAGAAAATTGGGCCATGGATAAAGAAGATAAAATATTAATAGGTAGAATTTAAATTCCATAAATACGAGGGTGGGTCAAAAATTAATGTCTCTTTTTGTTCACTTGCCAAGGAAATTGAATCCAATTTACATAACTTGAAAACTACAACATAGAGGATTATTTGGTCACTATTCAATATAATCTCCGTCCTTTTCTACAGTTTTGGTTCACCTTTTAATTAGGGCATGTATTCCAGTGTGGTAAAACACACGGTCTTGCTTCCTATTGTTACCAGGCGATCAGCATGACAGATATCACCGACTTGTTGAATGTTGCATGGAGTCACTGCAGTCACCGGCCTGCCACTTCGCTTTTCATCTGCCAATGGTGTTTTCCCTTCAGCTTCGTTACAGCGACGAACCCATCGTCTAAAAGTGCTGACATCCACCGCTGCATCACCATACACATTTTGTAGCCTTTCGTGAGTGCGGGTCGGCGTTTGACCTTCCGCAGTCAGAAATTCTATCACAGAATGCTTTCGAATACGAATGTCGATGTCAGCCATTTTTCAAGAGGATGTATGCTGCCACCTGTTGACTTAGGAAGTTACTACTGCTGGGGATTGGAGAAGAAGGTTTGGGGAATTGCGCCAAATTCAAAGTTTTCACATAACTTAATTAAGGGGGAAAAAATATGAGGCATTACTTTTTGACCAACCCTCGTATGTTTCGGTTGTCCTCTAAAAGGTGACACCTCCATTAACATAATTATATAGTTATCCAAATGAAAAAATCCGAAACTGCAAATAAAATTGATTGAAAACATTTTAAGAATATATTAACAAAACCACCTATTGAAAGCAAAATATTCCCAGGTCTAATATGATGATGATTCTGAAATCTTCTGGAATGAGACCTAACTCTTCCGAAGAATGCAGTTGAAGATACGCGATCGCAGCCAAATATTACCTTTGTTAGCTTAAACAGATACTACACTAAAGAAAGGGAAGACTCAAATTATGAGAAAGGAGCATACTTGAGCTAGCATTAAAAGTGGATAAAGAAGGTAAAGGTATAAATAAGCAAGAGATTATATACACTTAGGAGTCAAAATTAA
Organism: Mantis religiosa; assembly: GCA_030765055.1. Lineage (NCBI taxonomy): Eukaryota > Metazoa > Arthropoda > Insecta > Mantodea > Mantidae > Mantis > Mantis religiosa. The sequence continues at coordinate 229,560,427 of CM060950.1, forward strand.
TGGAGGAGGAAAATGGATGCAATAGTATGCAAATGAGGAAGCAGTGTTGGCAGTTAGAAGGTGTAAATGCAAAATAACAGGTATAAGTATCAAGTTGTGGATACGTTCTTTAGGTAAGTGTTAGTTATCAAATGCAATAGAAAATGATTTGCTCAAATTCAAAAGTGACGAGTGGAAGGAAAGGAGGTAGCTGTTAAACATTAGCACAGTATTCTAAATTTAGATAAAAAAAGAACTTGCTAATTCAACGCTTAGCATTTCAAGTAATGAATTTCAGGAATACTGGGTGGTTATTTTATACAAATTAACTTAGAAAATAGTGGATTAGGGGAAATTTTGAGCAGGAGGGAAAATTATATAGATAGCTTTCGGAAAGGAGCTAACAGATTTGTAGGCATAAAAAATGTTCCTGGACATGTGGGAAAATAAAGATTATGATAATCATAATAACAAATACAAATTACACGAGATAGAAAGGTGTCTGTCGGCCGACCAGCAGAAGAATCGAGTCGTCCAGGTTTACCTGGGCGGAGTGTTTGCTGCCCAGCACCTAGCAGCTTATTGCGGCTTTGTCTGGGCAGTATAATAGAGCCGTCCTTGTCTCAGGCGATTGTCCTCGGCAGTGGTATGTCTAGCCTTATGCGTGCTGTCGCCCCGTGGGTGTTGTGCGCCCAGTACACGCTGCGCTCTTCCGCCTGCCTGGGAGGCATTTGCGCACAGTCCGCTTAATAGGCTAGAGGGAAAGGAACAAATGTTTAGGTAATGGACTTACCAAGCCCATTTCTGTGCTAGGGGGTTTGAAGTCAGGGGAATGTGGCCCTGTTCAAGTCTAGTTACCCAAAGCATCTTTGGGCAACCGGTAGCTCGGTCGGCGGCGAGGTGCCCTGTGGTCGTAATGGCCAAGGATGTTCACCAGGATGTTGGGATGGGAGTTTAGCTTGTCGTAGAGGGAGCGGGATCTCTCCCTCACTACGTCCACAATGTACGGGACTCCGGAGCATGTGAGAAGGATGTGGGACGGGAATCTACGCACGGTATCGTAGATCGTTCGGAATGCCCTGTTCTGAACGCGATTTAATCTGCGAATAGTGGTAGGAGCCGCTGATCCCCAGAGTTCGTAGCCGTACAGAACCAGGGGTGGTATAATCGCCCGATACAGGCGTACATTGAGGTACGTTGGCATGGTGCACTTAAGTACTGGTTACAACTGTCTTAGTGCTGCGTGTCCTTGTCCGACGTTGACCCGGACGTGAGGTGCGTAGTTGAGACCGCGATCGAGGTGGACGCCAAGGTATTCGGCAGTAGAAACCCAGGGGATTTGCCACTGCCTCAACCTCAGCGACCAATCCGGTCGCCCAGCTCGGACCTTAGCCAGGAGAGGAGCGGAGCTCTTCTCGGGGCTAATGGCCATCCTCCACTTCTCAGTCCAACGGCCAATGGCTCGGAGCTGGCGCTGCAGCTGGGGATGACAATATCTTAGGTTTTCGTTACGCGCCATTATGAGGACGTCGTCGGCATATTGACACCTAACAGTCTGTGCTTCTAAGGGGAAATCAGACATGTAGGCCGCAAAGAGTAACGGGGACAGCCCACTGCCTTCCGGGGCTCCCGCGGCTGTGGGTCTGATAGATGACAGTCGTCCTTCCACTCTCACCCTGAACGTGCGGTCTCTGAGGAAACTACGTATCAGTGCAAAATAGGGAGGAGGTACGTTGGCCTACCTGAGTTAAGGGTATATTAAATACCTTTCTATCAGGTCGAAACTGATTACAATCTATTTGATTCTTACTTAATTTAATTAAGGAAGATTGATATTTCAACATCTCCAACCCGATTTGATAAAGCAGTTAATAGTACAGCATTATAAGACTTTACATTTTGATAATAAATTACTAAACAATAAGATACTAATCCTTACAGTAGACCTTGGTGCCATGTTGTGGCAAAGGCTTTCTCTATGTCTAGCAGCACCGCGATAATCTTGAGGTTTTCCTGGAATCCCAGGGCTGTTCTTTCGGACAGATGGTGATCGGGTTGGAGTTTCTTTTTCTCGAAAAGATGGTCAGGTCGGATAGGAGCAACCGCTCAAGTAGTTTTGAGACAATTTAGAGAAGACTTATGGATCGTTAGCTAGACGGAAGGACCGGATCGTTGCCGGGCTTCAGGATGCACACCACTCTCGCCTCTTTCCAGAAAGCCGGAGAGTGGCGGAGGTGGAAGCACGCATTGAACATCCGCGTCAAAGGGATAACGGCCCTCATCGGAAGGTGCTGGAGCATGAGAGCGCTAACGCCATCATGTCCAGGGGATTTGTTCGGTTTCAATTTGCGGATTTCAGCAGTCACCGCCCTTGGGGTGACTATTGGGATATGGATCGCCTCATGGCGCCGCTGTGGCTCCTCAAAGAGGTCTTCCACAATAGCTTCCACGGTGTCAGTGAAGTCTTCGTCCTTTAGGTCGGTAAATAAAATAACAACAAAGAGTATTGCTTTGCTTCGAATGTTTGAGTTGCTAATGGGTCCTTCAACAGAATCCATGTCCAATGTGTGGAGGAAAGAGAGATACGGAACGTATAGTTTACAAACCTAAAGGGAGGACTTAGGAAGAAACAGTGTATCAGTGAATAATTATTGAAAATGGTTTGAAAGGTTAAATTAAATGAAACCCTTTAGTAAGGATAGCAAAAAGTAGGTATGTATTTGGATAATATAAAAATAGATATGGTCAGCAAAAAGAGAAGTAGCAGAAAAAGAAATTTATGGGGTTCTATAATTTTTGAGCACAAATACATCATCATCATCATCATCATCATCATCATCATCATCATAGTAATGATGATGATAGTAATGATGATGGTAATCATAATACCCATTGCAGTCGCAACCGAGTTACCTTCGTACACATAATCCTAACTCACTCTCCACGTGGCAGCAACAAGCGGGAAAGTCGCCTCTCTCTATATATGATTTGCCAATTGCTTTCTAGATTGTCGACCAATATAGTTGTCTGTATGTGCATTTTTTCATCAGGAATCGGATTTCTATGAAGAATTGAATCACAGTGAAGGGATTTCGGAGAACATTGCTGATAGGCTGTTGAGCAGAAAAAAACACTAATACGTTGTGAGGTTTTCTTCTAGGATTATTTTTATAATGAAAACGTTGTATTCCACTAAACCAAGTAAAATACAGGTCATCTGTTTCTCCACATAAGGTTCCACAATGTTGCCCAACAGCAGACAGGAAGTAATGTAGATATCCCCTTTCTTTATCCTCTCAATACTTGAAACATTATCAAGGATTTGAGCTATCAGAGTATGTGATTCACCATTTGAACCAATCGGGCAACATTTGTTTACGTTACGATAACAAAGACCTTCCCCAGGTACTCTTCGCGTCCCTTGCTTGATGTCCTTCACCTACGTTCTTTTAAAAATCTGACTGTAGTTTAGATCACAGCTTTAAAAGCAACTCTGGTGATTATGTTTCTCAGTATTTTAGAAAATGATTAAAGTTTGAGTTATCTGAGGCTAACATGGGTTTGGAAATAAAAATAAAAATAAACGTTTATAACATTATTCACATTTTACGTCACATGCCTTATTTCTGCTCTTTTTAGTTAAACAGCACAACGCCAGTCCTGCCAACTATTGTTGGCATACGCAGTTACATGTGCAGAGCGCTCCTCAAAAGCTGCAGCCTACAAAACTGCTCCTGTGCAAGCAAGTACTCCTGAGAGCCATTACATATACCAGTGAAATATGGGCAGTAGCAGTCAAGTCTCACCTACAAGTTCTACAATCACGATTCGTCCGCATCGCCACAGGCTCCACTTGGTACATCCCCAATCTAGTTATCCGACCTGACCTACATATACACGCAATAATAGAATACATCCATACCCTTTCACGTTCCTTCTATCAAAACCTCTCCCACAACTTCAACTCCCTCATCCGCGGTCTAGGTGAGTACGACATCAATCCTGTAGAGCGCTACAGACGCCCGAGACTACTTCTAGGCACATAAAATGATATATCCGATGGCTTATATATATATATATATATATATATATATATATATATATATATATAACTCCAACCTCATCTTCTGCCGTATATTATCCTTCCTTATAAAACACTTCACTGCCAGTACAGGGTACAGCCCTGATCCGGCTTGAGACCGAAGGTCTGACATTCAGATCTTCAATGTCCAGTCGTGTGTGTGTGTGTGTGGGTGTGTGTGTGTGTGTGTGTGTGTGTGTGTGTGTGTGTGTGTGTCAAAAGCTACAGCTCAGTTGCAACGGTGGCTTCTGTAAGCGTATGTAGATAATCTGCTATCTGGTGCACGTCTCTGCACTAGTACATCTGCCCAACAGATGGCAGAACAGAAGCTTAGTCGTGTTGTTTAATAAAAACGAGCATAAATAAGGCATGGATGCCAAATATGAATAATGTTACAGAATTTTATCTTTATTTTTTATTTACAAACGCATGTTAACCTCAGATAAGTAAAACCTTAATCATTTTCTGAAATATATAAAAAACACATTCATCACAGCTGTAGTTTAAAGCTGTGGTCTAAGATATAACTGTAACGATTTCATATGGCATGGCATCTATGGCATTTTTATAGATGACGTTTTTTGCTGTATAATTTTGACTCTGTGTAACATGCTTCTTGTTGGACAGATTAACGGTGGGATAGATTGGGCTCTGCTGTGAAATAGAAAACGATGCGAATATGTGATAGAGACGGTGGTGATGCAGTGATTGATTAGTGATACATTGGATATTGGAAAATAAACTGTTGGTGTGCTACAAGTGACCATGTGCAAAGTGAAACAGTGCAAATAGAAGTAGTAAACAGTGGTGTTCGCGTTGAGCCCAGTTTGTGAGTGAACAGTGTTTGGAGTACATAGTGACAGGTATGAAAGCCTAGTTTGTGAGTGAACAGTGTCTGCTGCAATAAAGTACATAGTGACGCGTATTAAGTATAAATCCGCCACAAAACAGCGTGGGAGTCACAGCTGCGTGCCGCTGTTGCACGCAACAAGAGGCGTCTCCAAACGACGACGCCCTCAGCAACAACTGCGGCTTACAGACATTGACTCTCACCACAAGATGATGGTGGCCGCAGTGACAAATGCAGCAGCACTACCACCAGCTGGCAGCGGACTTATACCCCGAGGCGGTCGGCCGGCGGCCTTTCCAGCCCCACCGCTGGAGCACTCGAACAGCGACCCGCCTTCGGACCCAACATTGGCCAACGTCACAGCAGCCACTACCCCAGCCCCGATGGAGCACAGCGCCATGGAGGACGACGCAGTTGCGCGAAAGTACGCCCAACTGGAATAGGAGGTAAAAGACATCCAAAAAGAAATATCTAACCTCCAGGAAATATTGGAAGACATGGCCCCAGAGTCCCGGGGCTATGGAAATGTAGCTAGTGACCTGGAACGTTGCTACCAGGAACACGCAATCAAAAAGCGACACCTGGTGCAGCTGAGAGAAGGCTGGCAGGCAGCATCGACCAGAAAGCGACCCCACCACCGCAATAGCCACTCGAATGCCGAGCGCAAGAAAAACAAAACGCAACATCTGCCCCTCCAGGTCACTACCAGAAACAGGTACGAGGCGCTGTCCTCATCCGAGGAGGAAGAAGATCTGGAACGATCCATTGCCTTCCCTGCCCTTCCGACCACAAAACCAAAGGCACCCAAAGCGCCAACGGCCAACACGGCCAAAAACTACTGCAGCAAAACCGTCAATAACAACCCAGACTTCTACACCCATCCCCAGCCCTACATTGACCTACACATCAGCCGCAGCCGCGGCTACAAACACAAACCAAACCTCACAGAAACCGCCGCGTATCGTCATTCCTGACGGCAGGCAGGCGACTAAAGTCCTGCACATACTTCTGGGCTCCCTCCCAGCTGGCGCATACACGTTTCAGAATACGCGCAACTGCCTCAAGCTGTTCCTCAACCGGAAAGATGTCGCCATCGCCACTATGACAAAGCTGAAGGACGCCGGAGTGGAGAACTTCAGCTTCACCCCGTGGAGTGATCAACCTCTCCGATACACCCTGAAGCGTCTTCCCGAGACCTTGAAGTGGACCTTATCCGCGAGGTCCTAGAGGTGAAGGGCTAACCGGCGTCCTAGTTCGTCAAGTGAAATCGCGCGGCAGGCCTCTGCCAAACTTCCAAGTTACCCTTGACAGGACCACTCAAAGCCAGCGACTTCTGCAAGAAAGAGAGGTATGCCATATACTTGTCACTGTGGAGGTCCTGAGGACAAGTAACAACATTAGAAAATGCTTCAACTGCCAACAGCTGGGGCACACATTTAAAATGTGTCACATAACCTCCCGATGTGTCCTCTGCGGTAGCCTCCACCGCTTAGCTGACTGCCCAAAGAAGGCAACCAGGACGTTGTACCCCGCTCTGCGAACTGTGGGGAGACGCATCCAGCCGGCTATAGGGGTTGCGAGACGTTCCGCAACGAACGCCACCGCCGCCATCTGGCAGCCATAGGCAGAGCACCCCCAATTGCACAACCAGGTCCACCACCCATTGCCAATCCGGCCCTGGTCAGAGATGGCGTCTCATTTGCAGGCGCCATGAGGGGACAAAGCGCAACAGTGCCGCCACGTGCTGGCGAACCCTCAACAGCTCCCTCCTCCCAGGCGCCATCTGGTGACCTAGGAGGCCTCAAAGAGCTCTTTACTCTATTTAAAGAGCTCAACTTACAGAAACTTGCTCCGAAGGTACAGCCTTTTATCGCCAGATTTAAGCGCTGCACCAGCACTTGGGATAAACTAGAAACCCTCATATGACTTCTGTCGGACATCTAACGGGAGGCACATCTCTAAATCGCGGGTTCCTGTGGAATGCCGACGGCATCTACAAGCAGCAGCACGAACTTGAAAGCTACCTGCGGCGTAACAAAATTGACGTCGCATTCATTTGTGAAACAAAATTAAAGCAGGAGAACACTTTCAAGCTCAGGGGTTACCAAATATTCCGGACTGATAGAATAGCCAGACAGGGAGGGGAAACAGCTAGTTTACTAAAAAACAAAGTTGCTCATGTTCCTGTTACACTGCCACCATTGGCAGCGTTAGAGTGCACGGCTCTTAAAACACGATTAAATAACAAAACGGTGATGCTTGTGGCCCTCTATCGGCCCTCAAACTCCCCCGACTGTAGACGTGACCTCGAGCAAATCCTCACTTTGGAGGAGCACGTAATAATGGTAGGAGACTTAAACGCTGGACACCTCTGGTGGTATTCACGTCGATCAAACGCGGTTGGAAATCTCCTAGTAGACCTTATAACAGAAAATGACGATCTCGAGCTGTATTTCCTCCCCTATCCCACATTTTGGCACATGTCTGGGCACCTCGACAATGAAATTTTGGACTTCGTTGTTACAAAAAATGCGACATAACCAAACAACTTCACTCTATAGCACAGCCTAGACTCCGACCAACTTCCAGTGCATTTTGATATCAGTGGCGCCATCACGGCCGGCCTGACCGGCCCTCTGAGGCGCATAAAAACAGACTGGAGCAAGTTTACCCTTGAAATGCACGGGATGGCTCCGCCTGGGCTGTCATACCAAAGCGAGGCGGATATCGACGTCGCCATTGAAAACTATACCGCCTCGCTGCACACGGCCAAAAGAAATTCCACCAGCTACACCACAAGCCCACCTAGTTTTTGCACGTACCCTGAGGTGGAGCAGTTCATTGCCAGGAGGCGACGCTTGACGAGACTTTGGTGGCTTACCCGCCAGCCTGAGTACAAAGTGCTAGCAAAATGGCTACGCAACGTCATTCGACAACAAATTAAGTTAAACAAAATTGAGCAGTGGGAGCAGAAAATGCTAAATACCACACATTCGGACAATTCTTTATGGAATTTCTTAAAGGCATTTAAGGTCTCCTCGAGCGCTAACTCAGGCACTGAGGCGCTACACACTCACCTCGGCCTGCACTTCTCCTCTGAGGAGAAAGCCGAGGTCTTTGCAGACTGTCTGGAAACAAGATTTACAGAAAAACCAGTGACGAACCCCGAGTTAGAACGGGATGTCCTGACTTGGGTACAAAACTGGGTGGCAAGGAGGCATGGACAACACTTGCCCCTCACAACGCCGCAGGAAGTGTACAAGCTCATTAGGAAGCTACCTAATGGAAAAAGCCGCACGCCCGGACAGGGTGACTAATCTGGAACTCAAACATCTCCCGAGAAAAGGCATGGTGCAACTTACAAAAATTTTCAACGCTTGTTTGCAGCAAAATTATTTCATTCACCCTTGGAAACGAGCCAAGGTAATAATGCTACCCAATCATGGGAAAAGCACCAGGCAACCTCAAAATTACCGCCCCATTAGTCTCCTGTCCAATATTGGTAAATTGCTCGAGAAAATAATTCTAAATTCTATTTCGACTCCAAAAACAAATTTCGACGCTTGATATTTAAAACTCACAATTTGGCTTTAGAAAAGGGCATTTAACCGACCTTCAACTTTTAAGACTAGTAGATGACGTCACCTAGGTATTTAGCAATGGGGCTTCAACGTTGGCGCCGTTTTTGGACGTAGAAACCTTATTTGAACGGTGCTGGCACAACGGCCTGATTTACAAGCTGCACCGAGAGTTTCCCGGCCTCCAAAATTCACTGCTATTGCTGCATAATTTTTTTTAAAAGGGTGCTTCTACGTCCAAGTGGGTCGCTCCTCCTCAAAGGAGAGAGTGATGCAGGCTGCCGTACAAAAAGGGGCTATTATGTCAGCTTTCTTGTATATACTCTTCACCAACGACTTCCCCGTGGACGCCAGATGCAAATTTGCAATGTATGCTGAGGACACTGCAATATACAACCATCATAAAAATCCTCGTTATGGACTTTTAGAGATGCAGCGGTACATTGACAGCTTCCTTTTATGGCTTCATGACTGGAAAATTACAATTAATGCGAACAAATGCCAGCTTATACATTTTACATAGCGGCGTCCTTTGGCAATGGACCTAACGGTAGATGGTCAAGTATTGCGCTGCCATCAGCAGGTCAAGTACCTCAACGTGACCTTGACACGCAGGATGCAGTGGACTACCCACCTAAAAGATAGCGCCAAAAAGGGCGGCAGCGATTAAAGAAGTGTACCCAAATATTTAGGAGCAAACAGCTAAAGCTGCGCTCGAAGATCATCCTATATAGATCCTTTATTTTATCGGTGGTCCTGTACGCCTGCGTGGTCTGGGCCAACGCCTCCAACACCGCCCTAAAGTATCTCCAAACCCTACAAAACCTATCCCTACGCAAAATCCTGTCTACTCCTATCCGAACAACAAGTGCCACAATTCACCAAAAAACCCACGCCCCTTACATCAACGAGGCCATCAATAAACCTGCCTCTTCCATCTATGCGCGCATCCGACACCATCAAAACCCCGCCATACACAATATTGGGAAAGGCGAACCCAAGCCCCGAAAACACGACAGAATCAAAGCATATTTAAGAAAAACAAAAATAGAAAAACAACACGACTGCAAAATTATGCGCGTCCAACCCTTCCTGGCTCAGGCCAGGCTCCACGGCAGAGGACGCCATCATTAGCAGCCCAGGAGTCAGCTACCCGCTGCCGCACAGCCTAACTGCGAACATTGTAAATATTGTACATAGCCAAGTCTATACAGTGCAGTGCGTGTGATATTGGGACGTACGTGGTATGCCCAGGGGTGTGTGTGTGTGTGTGTGTGTGTGTGTGTGTGTCTGTGTGTGTGTTAGTGTGTGTGTGTGTGCGCACGCGCGCGCGCAACATAAGCGCAGTGTAAATATGTAAAAATAAAAGCACACGTCCCCCTCCTCCGGCCTTCCCCTGCATTTATTGATCGGTACCGTAGAGTTTGCCGATTGGGTAACAGTATTATAATACACTAACAAGTATCACAGATGCTCACAGATATTTGAAAACTCTGAGGTTATAACGTTTTGTATCCGTTTTGTATAAATGTTTGAGAGGTATGTATGACGTGCGTTATATAAATGTTGATCTGAAATGTAGAATGAGTTACTTAATATTTGAGGTATTCTGATGGTAGAATGCTAATATAAGAATAGAATACTTGGAAGCAGTAGTTAAAATAGAAGAAACTTAGAGGTTTGTTTGGTTACTAATACATATTTAGAAGCAGAAATGATTTTTATATAGCCGGTTACCTGTTAGATACCAATAACATATTAGTTGAGGTATTCCTGTTTTATTTTGTTGCATATTTAGGTAAATTTACGATCATGGTCATGATGATCATGGTCATGATGATCAAGGTCATGATGTTCATGGTGGTTGTTGCTATTGCTATTGTTATTGTTATTGTTCTTATAATAATTATTATTCTTAAAATAATTATTCTTATAATGAGTATTACTATTATTATTACTATTATTATTACTATTATTATTATTATTATTATTATTATTATTATTATTATTATTATTATTATTATTATTATTATTATTATTATTATTATTATTATTATTATTATTATTATTATTATTATTATTATTATTATTATTATTATTATTATTATTATTATTATTATTATTATTATTATTATTATTATTATTATTATTATTATTATTATTATTATTATTATTATTATTATTATTATTATTATTATTATTATTATTATTATTATTATTATTATTATTATTATTATTATTATTATTATTATTATTATTATTATTATTATTATTATTATTATTATTATTATTATTATTATTATTATTATTATTATTATTATTATTATTATTATTATTATTATTATTATTATTATTATTATTATTATTATTATTATTATTATTATTATTATTATTATTATTATTATTATTATTATTATTATTATTATTATTATTATTATTATTATTATTATTATTATTATTATTATTATTATTATTATTATTATTATTATTATTATTATTATTATTATTATTATTATTATTATTATTATTATTATTATTATTATTATTATTATTATTATTATTATTATTATTATTATTATTATTATTATTATTATTATTATTATTATTATTATTATTATTATTATTATTATTATTATTATTATTATTATTATTATTATTATTATTATTATTATTATTATTATTATTATTATTATTATTATTATTATTATTATTATTATTATTATTATTATTATTATTATTATTATTATTATTATTATTATTATTATTATTATTATTATTATTATTATTATTATTATTATTATTATTATTATTATTATTATTATTATTATTATTATTATTATTATTATTATTATTATTATTATTATTATTATTATTATTATTATTATTATTATTATTATTATTATTTTTATTATTATTATTATTATTATTATTATTATTATTATTATTATTATTATTATTATTATTATTATTATTATTATTATTATTATTATTATTATTATTATTATTATTATTATTATTATTATTATTATTATTATTATTATTATTATTATTATTATTATTATTATTATTATTATTATTATTATTATTATTATTATTATTATTATTATTATTATTATTATTATTATTATTATTATTATTATTATTATTATTATTATTATTATTATTATTATTATTATTATTATTATTATTATTATTATTATTATTATTATTATTATTATTATTATTATTATTATTATTATTATTATTATTATTATTATTATTATTATTATTATTATTATTATTATTATTATTATTATTATTATTATTATTATTATTATTATTATTATTATTATTATTATTATTATTATTATTATTATTATTATTATTATTATTATTATTATTATTATTATTATTATTATTATTATTATTATTATTATTATTATTATTATTATTATTATTATTATTATTATTATTATTATTATTATTATTATTATTATTATTATTATTATTATTATTATTATTATTATTATTATTATTATTATTATTATTATTATTATTATTATTATTATTATTATTATTATTATTATTATTATTATTATTATTATTATTATTATTATTATTATTATTATTATTATTATTATTATTATTATTATTATTATTATTATTATTATTATTATTATTATTATTATTATTATTATTATTATTATTATTATTATTATTATTATTATTATTATTTGAATAGATAATCAGACCGACAAAATCAAAGTCATGTCCGGGATTTGAGTCATGGAGTCATTAAGCTACCATGGCCAGCGTGTCGTCATGACATTTATGTAACTCAATTGTTTACTTTGCAGCTAATTAAATGCCAGTTCAAGGAGATGGCGTGAGTGTAAATGCAAACAATATTTTGTTAAGTGATGCGAGAACTGGTATAGTGTTGTCTTTGGTGATTTTTGTGTTATATCTATTCAGTGTTGATAGCATTTCTTATAAATGTCCTCATGATGGGAGTGAGGTACGGTCCCGAAACGTCAATTTCTAATCGTCTTTTCAGTCTTTTCACCTGACTATAGAGAAACATATGTTTAGTGTTAAGTTTTGAAAACGGGTATGGAATCCAAGAGTATATTATTTAATAGTGTACAAACGTTCCCAGGCATATCAAAAGAGTAGTAATAGTATTACTTTATAAAACTTCAGTTATTAAGATTTAAATGATATATTATCACCGTAGAGCCTTCTAAAATAAGTCAATTTAATCAACTTTAATAAATTTAAACAGTCTCAATTAGTTCTGCCACTTTTTAAATAAAAAGGCAAAAATTGTCTATGATATCTATATTTAACAAAACAGGATTGAAATTTGCGTTGGATATGAAAAAAACATAATAACAAATCGACCCGCTCCAGAATTCTGCAGACTTTGGAAACCCTATATAGTTAGATAAATATATACCCCTTATTGTCTTAAATTTTACTTTATAGCAACGTCATAAATTAAAACTCACCAAGCCATATTACAAAAGTAATTTATGGCATATAATGGGTTTGCCACTAATGAATAGCGTATAGTCCTTTTAGAACTTAAAATAGGGAGCTCTCTTAGTCATTGTGGCAAAAATTGTATAATTTAATTGAAGTGACTATAAAAGTGTTCTGAATTTTAATGTGTCTACATTTATTTAAATATAAGTTCAAACAGTTTCTTGTTGAGTAATAACATATATTACAGCAAAGTATAGAGCTATTAAGATTTTTTATCATATAAAAGACAATTCAACACATACATCAATGGCAACGTTAAAATACCTAAATGAAGATAATGTAGTTTACAATGTTCTTTTTTAATGAATTCCACAAATTAATCTAAGAGCCCATTTTTTGCAATATAAGTATCTTAGTTGCTAAATAGTGATTTCCCCAGAAAAGTTTACCATAATTAACATGTGAATAAATATCAGCATAGTAAACCTTCTTCACAGCATCCTTGTTAACACTGTTCCTTAAAATTCTCAACATGAAGATTCCTGCTGTGATCAGTTGTGATATGTAATTGATATGTATTGACCAGCCAAGGTCTGAATCTATATAATTACCTAAACATTCTATAGAGGAATCAGAACCACCAGTGTTAAATTTATACTGAATATCAGTGGTTTTATCTGTGTTTATATTTAGACTGTTTGCGTTACACCAATCATTAACCACTGAAGTTTTAATAGGTAATTTAGGTTTTAATGTCTTTTCAGCCTTTTTCAATTTTATCATAAAAATTAATAGCTAAATCATCAGCATAAAAATATGGAGTAAGGCTTTTGTCACAAATGGAAACGGGGTGGTCATTAATATAGATAACAATAACTACAGGTCCCAAAATTGAGCCTTGTGGAACACCATAATTTACAGGTTTGAACTCAGATAATCTTCCATTAAAATAAGTTCCCTGGGACCTATTACTAAAATAATAGTTTAGAAATTTCATACTTTTGTCCAGAAAACCATAAAAACTATGTGTCTAAAAGAATGTTAGGAGAGACGAGATCGAAGGCTCTGGAAAGATCGAAACATCTACTTGATACAATGTTACCATTATTGATATTTTCATAACATTGCCTCAGAAAGATTGCAACAACCTTCAAGTATAGCTTAAGAACATCAGAAAGGTGGCTTTTCAATGTTGAAAGAAATATCAAGTACGCTTCGGTGTGCTGACTCACTCGAGCGCACCTAATATTGTGTATAATATTAATTTAGTTTTTTTTGTGTAATTAGGCTTTCCCAAAACTATCTCATATCTAACACACATACCCATCAATGTCCTAGCTTCTGAAAACGCTCTAACTTGTTTTCATAAACAAATGCAGTGCTAATTTTATGGTAACTAAAACTAAATAAGACCTGGTTAATATTACAGATCAACTAAAACTTCTTCAGCAATACGCAAAAGCAAATTACAGATTGTAAAATGATGCTCTAAGGTATGTTTCTAATTTTGATATATTTAACTGATGCCAGAGCAAGTGAACTGCTAAATAAACACCGTTAGCAATTACTAAATAAATACTCATTGATGCAAGTTGTTTGAACTGAATGTAACTTATTTCAAATCCATTCAAATTCAAAAAGAATTAATTTGGTTAGACGGCTGAAAGTTCATCCTTTTTTAGAGTGTTTCCTAAATCATACATTAAATAGCAAACAACTGCAAACATACGTTAAACATATTATTATGATGTTATTTATACGAAAAAAACCACGCAAAACACATATGTTAGATAAATACGCACGAGGGTAAAGTACAGACTGGCACCATTTCTTTTGTGGAACACTGGAATTTACATTTTGCAAAACAATGAGAATATACTTGATTTACTTTTATTTACACTGCACCACATTTGTTTGCTTTTGTGTAGACGTATTTTTATCAATATTTCAGAATTTTCCACATTTCTTGACAGAAAACAATTTCAGTTGCAAACATTCGTGTAAGCCATATAGCCTCAAATCTTAAATATTCAACTGGTGTAATACGATTGTCAATTATTTTGCAGCGTGGAAGCACAAATAGGGAACTCAAGCACTCTCTGTACATTTATTCTTAGAATGGGAATGCTTCTGTTTAGTAACCATTGGTCAGATATTTATTGCTATTACCCAGCACTTTATCTTAGGAATTCCTACTGTAGTAATGTGTAAAGGAATTTTAATATAGACTACTGCCCTGTCAACTAGAGCATCATTACGTTCATTGTGCTTTATCTTATGAAAAAGCCAGTTGGGCTTTGAATCTAATGAACAAAACCTCCAATCGAGGTGCAGGAGAAAAACTCAGGATAAAAAAACCTAAATTCCAACTAAATGCAGAAATACAATCTCAGCTTCATCACAGTTGTAGGCTTAATGAGTAGTACAAAGGTACAATTCCCAGCTTTCTCGTTTTTGTAAGGCAGTCAGAAATGAAATGTGTAGTGTTTAACGCCCGCTTTTACTACATACGGCACCGCAGGCGGTGACACTGATGATACATGAGATGAAGATGGAGCCCCGGTGGAATGAGATGGCGGGGGAAACCGGAGGTCCCGGAGAAAACCCGCCCCAGCGCCGTGATGTCCACCACAAATCTCAATTTGCGGTCGCCTGGGATCGAACCCGGACCGCCTTGGTGAGAGCCAAGCGGTCTAACCACTGAGCCACGGCGCGGTCGTAAGGCAGTCAGGTAATAAGGATCCCCACTTCCGGCCATGACAGAATGAAAAGCAATAACTAAAAATATTTTTATTAGTTTGTTTTGGCAGCTTCTTCTCATCTTATATTTATTTTGTTCTTAATACCAGAGATATAAATTTTTATGCTGTTAGCTGCAAGTTATTTACACTCAAATATATGAACAATGGACGACAGTTGTCTGCACGGAGGTTGACTTGCTGCGTGCGATACCACTGTCTGACATACGAACTTTCTTTTCCTCTTTTCCTAATGCTTAGAAATTCCTATAGGAGCTTATTACTTTTCCTTGCACTTTTCTTTGCTCTTCATCTGCGCTGTATGCTTATGCTATATTTAGGGCGCCATTGCATCCTCAAAATTTTGAAGCAATATATTGGTGTTTATCGATGTGCCCAGAAGATGTCTCTGATCGCCTCGGTAGCGTAGATGGTAGCACGTCTGCCTCACGTTCAAGAGGTCCCGAGTTCGAATCTCGGTCAAGGTTTTCTCTGGGGTTTTCTCTTATCCTTAAAGACCAACGTCATGTAGCTCTAAGCTCAATGGACCCTGGACATATTTGAGCCTCATTTAACCCATCTAATTCACCGTCGGATATGACTTAACGTTGGAGGACGTAAAACTACATAAATAAATAAATAAATAAATAAATAAATAAATAAATAAATAAATAAATAAATAAATAAATAAATATATAAATAAATAAATAAATAAATAAATAAATAAATAAATAAATAAATAAATAAATAAATAAATAAATAAATAAATAAATAAATAAATAAATAAATAAACAAATAAATAAATAAATAAATAAATAAATAAATAAATAAATAAATAAATAAATAAATAAATAAATAAATAAATAAATAAATAAATAAATAAATAAATAAATAAATAAATAAATAAATAAATAAGTAAATAAATAAATAAATAAATAAATAAATAAATAAGTTGTCTCCCATTTGTAGTTGATATCGAAATTATTGACAGCTAAGAATAATGGTCCTATAAAGAAATCACAATGTCAATAAATAATTTATAAATAGAATGTAGATATATATAATGCTCAACAATAATTTCCTTATGTTAAAATCAGCGAGCGGGATGGCTCAGGCGGTTTCGTCTGTGACCCGCATTCGGAAGGTTCGGTTTCGATTCCCGCGGATGGCGTACCTGACCCATGGGTGATTTATGGGGTTTTTCCCGGGTCGCCAGGCGAATTCTGGATAGATTTATTACAATTCCCGAATTTCCTGCCCCGTCACGTTATCCCCATTATCATTTCACATCCTCTTTCATCTGGTGATCTCTTTCAGGGTACAACTGTTGGCGGGAGTCTCGGCGCTGCATGGCACGATGATATGCTCCTGGTAAACAATTCTTTCTGCGGTAGGATGGTCTCTGGGCTGGCCTAGTGCCTGCCGGGGAGTTTCCAAGTGGTCAATAATAAGGATATTGCCCTCTGCAATGTCATGACCTCTTGAGTCATCCGACCACTGTCTCCTTCTGCCTCATCTTATTTCCCGAGAATGCCCCACTTGGGACAGAGGCACAATAGGTCAAGACGCCATAGTGACGAATGCCCTCCATAAAAATCTATTTTATTCTATTCTGTCTTATCCTATACTATATTACGAAATCACTGCATAATAAAAGAAGCACAAGTTAATATTTTGTAAGGGAAGAGGAAGTTATTAGCAAAGAAAGTTATATGTTAGGAAAAGCAATTAGTACTAGTCAGTGCAGTTAAAGTAATTGGGCATTCCAGTGAACTCTATCAGGAAGAAAATCATTAATTCGAGGTTCACTACGTAAACTTCCATGCATTTAGAACTGATAATTGCTTGCAGAGACTCACGTTTGGTGTATAACCGACCTTTGTTTTCGTTTCACAGTTCTTTACCTTACACTCCTTTACACGGACCTTAACCTTAAAGTATTTTCTTTGAATTTAGAATTTCTAAAAGCATATATTTCCAGTGAAATCTCGACATCAAATTTTTGAGTGCAATGCAACACTTCACCTAGTACCCTATACCGGTACAGTCAGCTGCCCCTTATTCTCGAGTTTTATGCAATTCACATTTTATTCTCCAACGTAGGTTCTACCTGCGTATTTAACATGGATGTTAAACACTCGATGAAATTAATACTAATGCAGATGTCAGTTACTAATACAGTGTAGTGTATTCGTAATTAGCTGACGTTTGTACGTCTGCAAATGTTCACTGGAACCAGTGAATACTATATGTTAAACGGGGTGTTTGCCGCACACACTGCTACATAGCTGAGGTAGAACGAGCGCTAAACTGCTTTGTCATCTGTCTACTGTGAAGGTGGTTCAATAGGTATACTAATTTGAAAATTTTTATCATTTTTATCTTAACTGGTTTACTTATATTTTATATTGTATGGTGTTCTTTGATGCCTCTTTACTGATGAACTACAAGCAGGTAGTTGTTTAAACACAACTATAGGTAGTTGTAATTGACATGAGGATCATTTATAAACATTTGAATACAGCAAACAAGGAGATTACAATATCAGCGTTTAACGTGGAAGTTAAACAACATTTTGCAGACATAGAATAACTAAATTATTGTGAATTCGGTTTTCAAGTTTTGATGGACATAAAAAGATAATTACAATGCTAAGATTCGAACCTGTGTCATGGGGAGTTAGAGCACAGGAGAGGTCATAATCCTGTTGAGTTAGTTTGAGACTTGACTGGAAGCTCGTTCTGCGTCCAGTAGTACGACTTGAATGCCTGACGCTATGCAATGGTCACTTCGTGGGTTTTCCTGTTTGATTTAGCCTTTTAAGACAGTTTTAATCGTTTGATGGGGTTCTAGTACTACTACTTAAATGGCAAATGCTTTTATGCATCATAATTGGGATGCACGAGATGTAGTTTACGCGACAATGTAAATAAACCGTCCGTTTTGACTGTACGCGTCAATTATGGATGAGGCGTGTCGCAATTTTTTTTTCTAATTTTTTTTATTCAACCCCTGCTCTAAGTACAAGAATCCGAACTTTTCTTTTTAGCTGACGTTGTTAGTGCACTGCTATGCTAGGTCCATTTTTTCGGGGCGTATACTGTTTTTTTTTTTTTTATTTTACGTTAAGTCATATCGGGCGATGAATAGAATGGGTGTAACGATGCTCAAATGAGCCCAGGGTCCATAGAGCTTAGAGTTAACCGACATTCGTCTCTCAGGATAAGGGAAAACCCTGGAAAAGACCTTATCCAGATAACTCACCCTGGCCGAAATTCGAACTCGGGACCTCTTGAACATGAGGCAGACTCGCTACCATCTACGCTACCAACGCGAGCTATACTGAATTACTTTCCCATGTAGATTCTAATAAAAGGTTTGTAAAATTGTCTGAAAACTGGAATTCACTCTCAGTAAAGAAGTCGTATGTTTTTGAGGTGTGCTTTAGCGATCAGTGCGTTTTGTTCCTTAAGCCGCTATTCCTCTGAATTAAGCGCATTCCTCTCTCTAAGAACGTCAAGCAATCGAGCTTGCGCATAGTAAGCGCAAAACTGAACTAAGACGCTCATGCCGTTTGATGGGTGGCCTATCATCCAAAAGAATAAGGCGCGGCTGACGCACCTGGTATATACAGAAAGCAATAATGTTCATTAACGCTACGGTTGATTGCCGGAATCAATTCAGCACTGCAGTGCGCTGGAATTTGTTTAAGCATTATTTCTTTAACATGCCATTAAATCTACTGACATGGAGAGGCCGGTTCTAAAGACATTAAAAAGCATCGGTCCGGGGGGCTCGATCCCGCGACTTAGGTATCAGTAAGCCAACGCATCCCTAACTGAGCCACACATTGACTACTTTAGGTTTCAGAGAAAAAAAAAGAAACTGTGTTATTTGAAACAGCCATACCACTGAAGTTTGGTTAAGCGGAGTTCCACTGTATTTATGCTCTGAATTAATTTTTATTCTATGCTCTTAAATATATGAATGAAGAACGTGTTATAGCTATAATAAGCACCAGCTATTATTTGTTTCAAATGAGAAGAGTTCTGGAGTTCAGCTAATCAGATGCCGTCTCAGACTCAGCGTTGTCAGCTTCTTACCCCACGCGTTTATAGTTCCCTCTCTCTCGCACACTCACACAACATGCAGGTCTGCCTGGTGCTAAACGTAAGGGTAAATAAATTATATTTTACAAATTTTTATAATGATGCATTTGCCAAAATCAAAATTGGAAAAACCTTTTTCGCAAATTATGTATACTTTAAATATTATAACTATAATTCTAGTTTGTGAATTACCTGTTTTTCTATTCCAATGGAAGTGCCAGTGGTTCAGCCATATCGCTATCAATGTCACTTACGTCAAGAGACAATTCATCATTGTCACTGTCTTCATACTCTAAGTCTTGAAAATTTATGATTATAGGTTCCAAAATCTCGTCACGTGCTATTTCTTTCTTAAAATCGTTTACTTCAAGGCTTTCTGCATGCCTTACGCAGTTTTCCCAGTCCGGATGTGTTACCTCGTCAATATCTTTGTGAACAAGTTGTTCAACGTCCGTCAGTTTAAAAGTATTATTTCTGTTTGCAATCCCCCTTTTTATTTGAGCGCACACCAACTCAATTAGATTATATTGGCAGTGGTAAGGTGGGTGGCGTACAACCTCGTGTCCCATTTTAATTGCAAGCTGATACATTTTTTCCGTGTTTTTAAACGCAAATGCTCTTTGCAGTACCTCATTTTTAGTGTCTCTTCCCGAAAACTTTTGAAGAACGTGTACACCTTAAAAATAATACTTCGAGCCTGACATTGCAATACCTGCCTCTTCGACTCGCCACTAAATTCACCACAAGAAGCCATTGCACCATTTAACTCTTCCTCTACTGTTGTGTAAAAAAACTAAATGATATTGATTTGAACTCTCCAGAGTAAATAAACACTTCTTATCCAGCATTCATTCATGAACATATGCATAGAGCATTCCACAGGCTAACAGGAAATGCAGTGTTTGCTCTTTCTCGAATTTAAAACATTTACTTATTCACAGTAATTCTTTTATCACGTCATGTCGGCAGTTTAAATTTCAGTTCTGAGTAATTAAAAGTATATGTACATACATACCAACCACTTTGAACTCTCTAGAGTAAATAGAGATTACGAACCATTCATAAACAAAGATATAATGTGACCAGACACGTTCTGCTAGGGCAGCAAGAAATTTATTGTTTCCTCTCGCTCAAATTGGATTATTCAAAGTAATTCTTTTATCACGTCATATCAAATATTTAGGTTTAATTTCTGAGTAATTAAAAAAGCTGAATTAAATCTAAAAATCTTTAAATCTACAAGAGATATTCTGAATTCTTGGATGATTTCCTGTTCTAGCCAGAAACTCAAGTAGCTCATATGAATTCGAAATATTCCGGGTATTACAATTATTAATGTTTTCAGCATTAATCCTCTTAATTTCAATGGATTCCAAACTCTCCCCCTTAGGGCCTCTTCTAAATTACTCTAACAATAAGTGGAAGAGGTATTTGTATTCTGCTAAATTTCTATGTCAAAATCTCACCAGAAATATTATATATATATATATATAAGTGTTCGATTTTGTCATTTCTTTACCTATAAATATCAAACTCAAACTTTAGTTTGAATATGAAACTATTCATATATAACTGCAATTGAATTGAATCTATGTACTGATTTATGCAAACTGTTTTAGAGTTAAGTGGATCATAACGTGATCTTCAGTTGGTATAAGCGTGAGAGCAAAAGCATATGTATTAAATTTTCTGGAGTAAACCCGAATATATGTTGCACATATATTAATGTAATCATTAAAGTAAAGTAAAGCACAGAGTACTGTTTGCTATTAGGGAAGTCAAAATCAGCCATTCTTGGCGTACCAATTTTCATGAGCGTAACATCACCCAAAAATATCTTGAAGCCGAAACTGTAAAAGCACAAAATATTGAAATGATATAATTTGGAAATCAGCGCATGTTAAAAAGGTACAGCCAGTGGTTGCTTGGTTGGTGTTCGAAGTGTCAGAGTGGGGTAAAAGTGTGCGAGCAGGTAAGGAGGGTCAGAAGCCAGGTACTCGAGACTGGTTTTCTCGGAAACTGACTGCACACCTGGTCAAGGAAAATAAGTGAAAGGCCTCTTGGTTGGCGTGACGACGCGATGTTTCGCGCTGAAATTTGTAGGGGGTTAAGGGAAAGAAATGGCGTGAACGAAGACCACGAGGGTAAAGAAGGGGGTCACTTGCGGAAGGAGGTTGCTTCAATGGCAGCTGGGCGTCAATCTGACCAGCACTGTGTTATATTGCTATAGTTGGTGAACCTACTCTGCGGCCGCAGCAACGAAGCCGTATCAGTAAACCTTTAATTCTATTTTGTTTGTCTAAATCGCATTTCAAAGAAAGCTCTGGTTTTTCAGCGCTAATATCCCACGCATACCCAGAGTGCAAGATCCATGAGGAGCAGCTGAGGTAGAAATCGTTGAGAAGCAGCATTTCGTTTAGTAATAGCGAAAGAGAACGTGGAGTCGTTTTATTCCGCCTTCTACAAAGCTGCGACGAGACGACAGTTTATCGACGTGTCATTAATTCGCGCTGCAATCTGAATGCTCGATATATCATATGTTGTATCTTATGAAACCTAATTTAACCTAACATTGGCACTGTTAGTCAACAACAGTGTTACATGTATTTCATTATTATTTTTCAATGAGAACTTCTCCCAATGGGAACGCAATGAGATAAAAGAAGTAGATACTCTAGACAATGATAAAGCTATTGTGGAACAGATATCCGTAAGCAATGGCATATGTTATAAAAGAAAGAATAAGACCTGAAGCTTTTCTGGTGATGAATACGCTCACTTACTTCTCGGGCAGTCAGCCAGGAGAAAAGATGATTAGATATCAACGTTTTGGGAGTATACATCTCTCCCATCATCAGGATATGTATAAAATGTTATAACCACAAATTGAAATACTGGATATAACACAACTATAAACAAAGACAAAACACTATCAAAATTCGCATTACTGAACAAAAGACTCTTTTCAGTAAATTAAATGCCAGGTCAAGAGATGGCGTGAGTATAGAAAATTGTCCAAAGAAATATGAATACTTAACTTGATTACAAGCTATATTTATCCTCAGGTCCTGCAGAATCGATACTTAAGAATTGCTACAGTTGTGGAATGGTACATTCCCAACATCAACACACACCAAGACCTATCATTTCCCTGTCTCACCACCTACATCCAAAAACTCTCACATAAGTTATATTCTGACCTACCCTCTAGTTTCAGTCATCTCATCAGGTGTCTCGGGGAATATGATATAGACCCCGGGGCTGCCTACAGACATCTCAGAACCTCCCTAGACATACCATAAACCTATCATTCTCATATCGAATTTACATCTCTCTTCTCTTTAAAACCCAACTCATCAGAACTTAATTCGACGGCTTCCATTTTAAGGCCGATTTCCAAGAGGAGTGGAACTGAAATCCAGCATCACGATTAAGCGTGATCCTTTCAGAAGAAATCGCCAAAGCCTCCTTAATTCTCCGCTCCCAGTAACGGCTCTGCCAGCCCATGTATTTGGCGAGAATTGTGCTGATTCTATATATACCTATCCGGCAGAATCAGCAGAATTCTCGCCAAATACAACATCAGGACTATCCACAAGCTACCTCAAAAGATTAAATATCTGTTGAGACCAGTGAAAGACAAACTGGACTCCCAAGTTCCGGGAGTGTACCGCATTCCCTCTGAATGTGGGACACCGTATATAGGACAAACCGGAAGGACCATCGCTACTAGAATAATCTAACATGAACGGAGCATTCGTTTAATGCAACCTGAGAAGTCTGAGCTGGCAGAGCATTGTTTTGATAACTACCGTAGAGCCAATTTTCGGGACACGACCATCTTGGCAAAATGCAATAGTTACTGCGAGCGGAGAAATAGGGAGGCTTTGGCGATTTCCACGCTTAATCTTGTTGCTGGATT
Organism: Mantis religiosa; assembly: GCA_030765055.1. Classification (NCBI taxonomy): domain Eukaryota; kingdom Metazoa; phylum Arthropoda; class Insecta; order Mantodea; family Mantidae; genus Mantis; species Mantis religiosa. Next base: position 229,584,151 of record CM060950.1, read on the forward strand.
TCAGTTCAGCTCCTCTTGGAAACCGGCCTTAAAAACGGAAGTCCATCGAATTAAGAAGCTAAGATCAATACAGATTGATAATCAAGTTAAGTAGGTGCGTTTCTATGACACAATTTTCTATACTCACGCCATCTCCTGAAATTTAATTTACTGAAAACAGTCTTTTGTTCAGTAATGCGAATTTTGACAGTGTTTTGTCTCTGTTTATATTTGTGTTATGTCCAGTATTTCATTTGAGGTTATAACATTTAATAAATATCCTGATGATGGGAGAGATGTACACTCCCGAAACGTTGATATCTAATCATCTTTTCACCTAGCTGCCTGCCCGAGAAGAAAGTGACCAGAAAGGATGTCCACAGAAATGCCATACGGTATTAAACAGCATATATAAAGTATTTCTGTCATGTGAATATGGCATTAAGTTCCTTACGGAATATATACTTGGAAAACCAATATTCTTTTTCATATGAAAATCATATGTTCAAAATATTTTGAATATGGACATCATGGGATAACTTCGAAGCAATATGGCCACGCCGTGGCTCAGTGGTTAGACCGCTTGGCTCTCACCAAGGCGGCCCGGGTTCGATCCCAGGCGACCGCAAAGTGAGATTTGTGGTGGACAACATGGCGCTGGGGCGGGTTTTCTCCGGGATATCCAGTTTCCCCCGCCATCTCATTCCACCGTTGCTCCATCTTCATCTCATGTATCATCAGTGTCATCGCCTGCGGTGCCGTATGTAGTAAAAGCGGGCGTTAAACACTACACATTTCACATTTCGAAACAATATGGATGATTATGGATAAAACTGAATAAAACCCAACAAAAAACGCTATATATGGAACCAATTTATATATTTCATTCCGAAGACAGGAACATTACGTAGAGAAATGTACTGCGAAAACACGTCCAATTCTCTTCATACTCGAGCACACACACGCACACACAGAGGAAGTCTGGTTTGCCAAGTAAGTTAAGAGCTCTACTGCATTTACACAGTATTAAACTGACAACTATGAAAGTGTACAGCCAGATTGATATATTTCTGTATAATTTTGCATAACGGACAAACTATAAGAGATGAATAAAAGGTTACTTCAAATAAACAGAAACTTTAAAACACAATTTATTTAATAAAATGTGTTGGTCCGAATTTATCATATTTTCTGAAGTGGTGACAATATCCTCTTATTTTCTGCGATGTTTTGGAAAGAGTGTGGGACATTATAGTCAGTTTATAAGACAATTGCCCTTGTCACTAAAACAAAGTGTAGGTTTATTTCTGTTAGTATGAATTAGATGAAAAGAAGTTTGCACAATTTTTAGATGCTATATTTAAATATAGTGATAGTGGTTGGAGAAAGTATTGGGAATATTACATTGACACTTTTGTCGGGTGCTCCGTTTAAATTTGTAGTAAAACAATTATTTTTAAATAGATATGTGTTTCTTTTCAAAGTCTTAGAAGTAATTAATACGGATATGGTTGCATCTATAATATTTATATTTTGTATTTTCTTGGATTCCAGTATCTTCTTTCTCTACAATTCTTTTATTTCCTCAACGCTTACTTTACTGCATCATATTCCGGAAGTAGACTGTCTTTAAGAAAGACATTCTCCCGAACCCCCCGTAGAACTTTTTACCCTCCAATATACAATAAACTCTTCTTTCTCCGCCCTTCGGACCATTCTCAACTTAAAGTCAGATTGGGCCGCCCGCCGCGCCGGAGCACAATCTGGCGGCAGGGATATGAAACGCTGCGGCATCTGGCGCGACCTACCATGGAAATGAAACGGAAGGTCTTTCACTCTTTCGAAAAAGGACATGACAACTGAGCTATATATATATATTGGAAACGTTCTCGGTGGCTCTCTCTAGTTCCTTAGTTCATCTCTTCACAAGTGGCAGTTAGAAAAAGATAACAGTTTCCAGAGTTTTATACCTTTGAAGTGGATCCCTGTTTGAGTGTCAGCATATTATAAAGGGGAAAAGGATGGTACTAAAATTTAGACGAGTGCGTTTTTATATCCGACGGTGTTTATATCGTCCTGAGAAAGATCCCTCAAAACCAATTCTGTTTTATGACTTTAAACTGTTGGAGCTAGAACTGATTAGGGATAGAGGAAGAGTCTCCAAGTTTATGTCTTAAAGTTTTTGAAACATTTTTGATGAAAAAGTGTATTATAAAGTATATAAAAATGTTAAACTTTCAGCAAATAGGTTCCATTTTATCATCTCTACCATTTGTCTATAGTACACAGAAGAAGTACAATATTCATCAAAAAAGTCGATACCGAGTATTCAACAGAAGTACAGGATCTATTGACTAAAATTCACGCAACCAGCAGGAACGAATAACGATTTGAGACGCGAGATCCACCAACACTTGGAAAGATTGCTTGTGGCCACGCATCCACACATAGGGCATACTCTCAAACTCAAGTGTAGTTTAATGAGTTTGTTTCGCTTTTAGGCAGTTGATAAGAGAATTAGGACGTTAACAAGTGTCCTCATGCTTATTTTGCCACAACATGTTACATATTATTACATAATATTACATAATACCATGATGGTATTGACACAGGCATTAAAGTAGCCCAAGGAAATATATTTAAATATTTTATTATATGCAGATGACGTAGTAATTATACAGGAAACAGAAAATCATCTACAACGTTCTATACACCACCTTAACCAAATATGCGAAAGTTGTAATGTTGAAATATCAATAGAAAAGTAAAAAATAATGGCAAACTTGGGCAAAATACCAATAAGGTCGAAAATAGTCGTTAATGACAAAGTATTTGAACAAGTATCCTCCTTTAATTATTTAGGGTGTGAAATCAGCAATGAGAAAGATAAACATACGAACAAAAAATTAAGGAGATTTGAAACAATTTGTGGAACAATTGACAAAACCCTAGAGAATAAAACAAGATCTGAAACAAGAATAAAATTTTATATCACCATGGCGGTCCCAACGTTACTTTATGGATGTGAAAACTGAGTACCTACACAAAGAAACATCAGCAGAATACAAAGTTGCGAAATGAGATTCTTGAGAAGAACAAAAGAATGTACAAGAGAAGATAGAGTCAGAAATGAAAATATAAGAAATGAATTACAAGTGGAAGCTATCACCTCAAGAATGGATAGGTACAGAAGAAGATGGTTTGAACATGTTGGAAGAATGGATTATACAAGACTGCCAAAAGTAGCTTTCCAATATAGTCCTAAAGGAAAGAGAGACGTAGGGAGGCTGAGGTAAAGATGGAAGGAGACACTGAAGACGGAAAAGGTGAGAGCCTAATCCATGAAGTGAAGAAGAAGAAGAAGACTATGATTGTTCAGAGATCATGCTACAGAACTTTTAGTTGAGTAGTGTATGCTTTCTTATTCAAGGCTCAATAAAAAGTACTTTATGGCAACCTATGTTAAACTGAACTTTCGCTCCACAACATTCTTACTCAAAAAGAAAAGCTCCACTTTTAACATTATATTACAAATAAATATTATTTTATTTAATAAGCTATATTATATAAAACAGTTCAGTATAATAAAATATAACTGGTTTATAGATGTATTTTTATATGGACCCAACCAATAACACCTAAGAAGTATATAAAATGTGCATGAAAATAATTTCACGCTATGGTAGGTGACGCAGTGTATTTGAATTAAAGAAAATATTTACATATATAGATTAAGGTAATAAAAAGGCTCCAGATTAGAATTGATAAATTTCCAGGCTATAGAATAAGGAAGTATTTTATTGTATTTATTTTATATACAGATACAATGTTGTTTTAAAAATATATCATTACCCAATAAAATGGAAGTAAATAGTTCATCGTTGTGACCACGTATGGGACATATTTTTTAAATTTTTTTAACATAAAAGATATGGCTCCCAACTTACGATTACAAAGCAATTGTAAGTTGAAAATTGGTCGCAAATATTAATACCTACGCATAATAATTCGCATAATAAGCACGGATATAACTATTGTATTAAGATTAATTTCTATATATTGATTATTTAGTTACACTCGATTCTAATAAAAATTTATATCACAACCGATAGTGACGTCGCCCGCCCATCCACCCGTCTGTCCATCCACACCACCACTGTTGGTAGTAGTGGGGTTAGTGGTGAATTTGTACAAGTTCTAACGTAAATAATTATTTTAAATAAGCGCAACAAAGTGAAAACCAAAGTCGTACACATTACTCTCAATATTGCCGTTATCGCTTGCCTGATTATGTTAAATACACACAGCTTAAGGTTATTTGTATATTGGGGACCGTTACAATTTATTTACATTTCTATCCCTATTTATATTTCATACCTCCTATTCTTCTAATATTCCCTTTCCTTCGCGATTCCTCTAACATTTTTGCCCCTTTCTCTTTCACTACCGAAGTAGATTCCTACGCTCTTTATATTTTTTCTCCTTTTATAGCGAAGCTATTCCTAATTTAAATTTCTCCGTTTGCCATTTTGTTGGCATGTCTTTCCTCTCCTGGCTTTATTTTATTGCAGTATAATACACAATGAAAAGTTACGTTCACCTCTCTACACACTGGACTTTTCGATTAAACTTTGTCATGTCTTAGACCTTTTAAATTACAAATTTCAAATTTTTTGTACCTGCTGTATCGCAAATATCCATACATTCTTCCTGTACCATACTGTTTTTGTGTCCTTGTAAAGTCTCAGAACACTTTTTTCTCTTGCTACCAAATATATCCTTTTTATTTATTCTCAGACATAATTATTTCTGGAACCTTTTATTTTGATACTCCAAAATAATGTACTACTCTCCCATTAACCTAAGTTAAAGTTAGATGCTAGAAAGACAAACACATGATGCTACAAAATTCATATTTGCACTCAAAAATGCGTGTAGTTTGCTCAGGATTAAGTAAAATTGACAAACATTGCAAACGTTTCTCCTTTGTTTTACAAACAATGCGTTTTACTGTGGTAAGTTATACTAACGTAAAGTAAGAGATGAATATACTGCTAGTTTTGTTGTAATGGTTCAATGAAGAAGCAATTGATTTACATACATATATCAACAAAAAGTATGGGAAACTGTGCTATTGACTATTTTGATAATGAATTTAGCAACTTAGATGCTGGAAGGAAAGAAGAATTAAAAATGAAAGGGGAAACAAACTGTAGTACTACCATGAACAACCTTTTAACAAAATAACTCTCGAAGCAGATGCTTCCCCATGAGGGACTGTTATTTATAGTTTCTTTCTTTGTGTGCTCCCTGCAGAAGTTTACATTAGATAAGAAGATATCTACCAGGAAAGATTTTGTTTGCAAGTAGAAACCTGGAAGCAACCCACAACTTCGTCATTTTACTGGATTGACTGGATTGTGTGTTTAAAAAATAAGTGTTTCTTTTGAGGAGAATTTAGGAAAGGTCGTGAGATGTAAACAAACAGTTGCCTTGGTATATTTCATAGTTGGGAGCAATGAAGTGGCAAGTTGATAATACCGACATTACACTCGGCTAAGCATTTCGGTAACAAACGGTGTTTGTGAAATGGTCCGTAAGTGATTGTTAAATAAATTGTAATAATGTACTGGAGTAGTTGTAGCTAGTTTTATCGCCTGCTGTTTGCGCCGACCTTCCATTTGAAACATGACTGCACCTTCGAGGTCACTAATTATTATATATAGGCTCGCAGGATTGTTCTTAAACACAAAGACACCTTCCAAACTTTACCTCAAAAAACTTTTGTTCAACATGAACACTACATAGGAATATTACAAACTATGTTTTGGCATACTTACAAAGACACTTTAGTCGAAAGCTTTCAATTGTCTTAATGTGCGCGTATGTCTTAATTGTTTTAATTAATTGTATTTTTTTTTTCGTAGAACAAAAAATTGATTACTAGTAAGCTTGCTTTTAATTTCTAAAATGTTAAATTTTTGTAAGTCAAATCTAGGTAGTGCGCACTACAATTTTTTTTTTCTTTTCAAGGGTATCCTTAATTAGGTTTATCTGTGGCCACACTCATAGTTTTCATATTGTTAACATGTGCACATATATATATTGCTGTTCTTTATTGTTATTTTAGGTTCATTTATTAAAAAACTGTGATGTATTGCATTTGTAATCACAGCTTATTTTTCAATGTTTGGTATGTGATCTAATGTTATTTACTCAATTTGTATGTCACTTTCAATTACATTTCTTTGTCTCTGATACTCTTTTAAAATTGTTCCAGTTTGGTTAGTTGAATGTCATTAGGAGCCTCAGCTATAGCACATCTAGCCACTATTTACTGCAACTACAACAACCTCCCAACTTCCTGGCAGGTTTGCTAGCAACCTGTGTATGGTCCTCCTCTACAGTACACTCACAATCGTGGGGTGGGGGAGGACTTTTCCCCTAAACACAGGTTCCAGTGGACTCATGTGTTAGCCGAGTAAGGGCCGACACTACCTTACGTTCTATAATCGTGTGTAGGAAATGGTTCCTCTGATTACAACAGACATCTACAATGACTAGTGCTTCCAATAAAAAGGAAAAAAAAAAACACTTTGGTGGTGCATCTGATTAAGTGGGGTTGAGCTATGACAGTGATATTTTTTATTTTATTGTGTGGTTAAACTATCAAACTAACAGTCGTATACTGGGGACTCCACAGTTGCCAGTTTTTTTTTTTCAAAAAAAAAGAAATTTTTAAATGTTTAAAAGTACTGTAACACTATGTCAATATTAATGTATCCATTGATCTTTGGGAAAGCGAGGGAGAGATGTCACGGACTGTATTAATTTACTCTCTGACTCAAGTAGTAGGTGACGTCACTCCCTTCCCTCCATTATGCATGGATGAGTGGTCTTTGGGCGAGAGACTCTCTCTCTCTCTCTCTGTAACTGCCAACTGAATGAAAAACATGTATCCGTAGGCAGCTCTGCTTCTGGGCAGGTAAACGGCCGTTATGGCCGCCTTTGTAAATCTGTTTGCTGTAGTAAATATTCTTAATAAGTGAATTACACTTTTAATTAGCTTTACCCTACCTTTTTACCAATGAACCAGTATAGAAAAATCTCATCCTCTCGCTAAAGCATGTAGTTCTGCTCTGAGTGTTTGCTCCCGAGTGTTCGAACTGACCACGTGTTTCTTAATGATTCACAAAGTAAGAACAGATCGTCACAATATGTTTTCTATTTTTTCAACTGGTCTTGGAGTACTCTTCTGTCTGATGACTAGTTACTTAACATAGAATTTATTTTATATTTAAACTCACATCGCTACACCGGGAAAGCGAATCATGGCACTTACAACTAATTTACTCCACGTGAGGAATGTATTCTGATACTTTTGACTGGCTAATATTAGATTACGTTAGTAGAGTTCGTTGCTACCTTGCTTACATACAGCAGGAATCGATTCATATCTAACTTTAGCCAATAAGAGGCACCATTATATCTTCGCCACGTGGAGTAAATACCATGATAGGAGTTTTTCTTCAAATTTAATACTGTGAACAAGTTCGTACGTTGTCCGTCTAACCCTCCGTCGGTCACGGTACATCCAGAAGGCGCCAGCCTCTGTTCTTTTTCCGCGGCGCTTATAGGATTTTGAATTTTAAATGCCACCGCTCTCATTACTAGGGCTAGGATTTTAATGCCACAAAAATACTTAAAAATTCACTTTGAAAATGCAATAATGCCCTAAAAATCTCAAAAAATGTCATATAAAATGTAAAAAACGTCCTTTAAATTGCAAATACTTATGCTTTTTGGAAGATAAACTCTAAGGAAATAAAATAAAATATCAAAGAACAAGTTTATTTTAAACATATATACAGGTACGCAACTACATTAGGTTTTCTATTTTATTTTATTAGCACAAATGTTGGCGGTCATTTCATGAGTCCTGACTTACAATGTACAATAAATTTAATCTGTAGATTTTGAAAGAAAAATGACTGCCGATTATCTGCTAACAATGCTTTGCACATTGAGAAGCTCCTTTCCATTAGCACTGAGATGAGAGGAGCATACTTAGTAAATTAAGTCACTTTCTTTTAAGTCTCCTGGTAAATCTACCAGAGAAAATTTCTCACCCGACAGAACATCTGCAATTGAAGACAATGTAGCAAACCCTTTATTTTTGTTCAAAACGAGCATTCATTTTTTCGCTACATACTTCACCACTTTCCCGATCACATTGTCTAAGTCACTTGCCACTTCTTTTACCAAGTCTCTTTGTTCCACTAACTTAGCTCCTGGCTTCTTTAAGCACGTAATGGCACCAGGTAGGAATCCAAAATTTGACTTTATATACAAACTTTTCCCAGCAAGTTCACTGTCTGAAAGAAGTTCCTGCACGAGTTTGATGAAGGTCGCAACACTGCCATCAAACATGTCAATGATGTTTTTCATTACTTCGATGTACTCGCAGTAGTAATTGCATGCTTCTATCCATGTTCCCCATTTGGTCACAACTGGTGAAGGAGACAAAGGAACTTCAGGGGCCTCGGACTTGAATGTTGCAACTCGTGAAGGTGCCTACAGTACTGCAAAACATAAGTTGCATACGTGGAGAGAAATCAAATTTAGCAAAATTCACCCTAGAGTAAGGTACATCGCCATTAACTTGGCACTTTGGTCTCAAATATGACCTTTCTTTAGTGCAGTTCACGAATGATGAAAAAGGAACCATTTTTCATCTAACTGTAGTTTCAAGTATTTTCTAGGAAGATAAACATTTATTCTTGTTTATAAAATTTGAACATTATTGTAAGTCTAAATGTCGGAAGATATTGCAATATCTATTTGGTTGCCTTATATTTACTGTTGCAGGTTTTCATTGTTCATCCAGCTGATGTAATAACAATTTAAAGGTTCAACCAACCAAGTACTGAATCAGAAATTCTTTCTTTAGAATTAAGCTCCGTTAAAGTCTTGTACCATTCATTAGCTCAAAAGTTATAATATTAGAAGCAATTCCTTGATGTTCATCCTATTTACTTACATTTCCCCTCCTTTCTTTCTATTTCTGTTCGTATATTCGTTTTAAACACTCCAATGGTTTGAAGAATCTGTAAATTAGAACTGTATATAATTTTACTTTTAAATATAATATACACTTCTATAATAATTTTAATCCTAATTCTAAGATACCCTAGATAACAGTTCTTTAACAGAATTCCAGATACAATAAAAATAAGATAGGGAAAAATGCTTAAAGTATTTAATGAGTTTTGTATTAGAAAATGTATAATACGCCGGAAAAGGATTGTCTTGGTGAGGAAGTCCTTCCAACCTTCGTTTTTGGATAGAGAAATAGTAATGTGGGCTACAGAACGTGAAAGAAATGGAAAGAAAACCAGACTTGACTCGACCATTAAAGAGATAGACCTGAAGCAAAAAGCGTCCAAAGATCTGGCCTACGGAAAGAAAAAAGTATTACATTTTATAGATTTATGGCTAGAGTGAATTTTATGAAGAAACACAGAAAAAAATGTAATTATCTGGAGAAGACCGCAATGAAGAAACACCCACTGTGAAGAAAAAAACAGTGCTTACTTCTGTAAAATAGCACATTATTGAAAGCACAATTCGTTAAAAGGCTGTTAAATAGCTACCACATAAATGCTAGGCATAGTTAATTTTACTAAAGTAAATACGGTTGGTGGAACAAACCTGTCTTAGATAGCCGCGTTTTCCGTGAATACAGGCCGCGCGGAATCTGACCTTGACATTCAGAAGAGCAGTGGCGGCCTCCTTGCAAAATCACCTGTTTCGTCTACCAAACTCATAGCTGTCATGAGCCTCCAGAACAAAGGAGTCCATTCAACTGGCAGACAACATAACCTTTTGAAATGCAAATTAATATTCTACGCGCAACCCTTTAAAGGAGGTGTTCCAAAACTAATTTTGTTGGTAAATGTTCTTTAAGGTAGCCCTTTTGGCATTCGAAAGTTGGGAGATGCTAATAACAAGAATTAAAAAGGCGTTTTAACAACTACCATGGGATGTGAATCATGTCTTTGATACCTTTCATCGCACTGCAACCATAATTAAATGGCTTTAATTCGCAATAGCCTACAGAGTGGTATTCAAAAAGAGTTTCTAAGCTGACAACAATCATTTACAGTATTATTCCAATTTTAGAATATAAAGATACCAAAATACAACTCGTCAAGTATAATTCACGCAGAAGGATATCGTTTACAATGCTGTTTTTATCAAGCTGTTTTACACTTATATTTTGTATCTAATAATGCATAGCATTTTCCTATAAGCAGGTCAGCAAACACTCAGCTCTTTCTTCATGCCGTAGATAGTTGATTTACTTTCCAGTAAGATCAAAATATATAGAATTTTTAAAGCAATCGAACTAAAGTTAGTTATAGGAACATATACATATATTATCACACATGTTATAAATCACTTGGATGGACTTTAAACCAAATTGATTAGAAGATACTTTAAAATAGCCTTTACAGGGGCTTCAACACCATAATTATACTCTAGTTTGCTATACTTTCACTTGCATGTACAAAGATAATTATCACTAAGGGCGTAATAATACAATAAATACAGAAAAAACTGACAACTATTTGTAAACGTCACAAACCACAGAAACTGTATGTTGACTTTTTCTATGAATATATTTTATATTGATTTAAGAAAACACTGCATAATATTCTTATTTTCTTAGTTTTAAATGGTATTTCAAATATGAATTGTTGCGTAATTAGCTCCAACTAGGGCGGAGATGCATGTAATTTTATGCTAACCTACATATTAGCAACTGTAACAGTATTTTTGTGTTCGGAGGAATTATAAATATGTAAAAATGTATGTAGTTGTGTGATTGGCCGAAGTAGTAGTGGTGTGACGTGGAATGACGTGATGTGGTGACGTGCCAGTGGATCGGCCAATCACAAAATAAAGCAAAAATAACTATAGTGACAAGAAAATCAATAATCTTGAGAAGTGTTATAATCTTGAGTCTTGCTTGAGAACGATGAAAGATGTTGCGGTGATTATAATTGTAAAGGAAAGTTAATAACATTCAAAAAGTGTTATTCGATATTTGGAATAGAAACGAGTGAATCGTATTTCATATTATATAATTAAATAATATATTACAAAATTGGACTCATATAAATTTTATTTCTGTCACCAAAAATCCGCATCCACACCTGAGAAAAGATCTCATGACTCTTATTTGATCAAAACTCGACTTGGATCTTACAAAAAGTTGGCGTATATCCTATCGGCTGCGAGTGGAGAACAAATACATTCCTATTACAAATGGCGCAGCAACGTGTGGCCGAATAGGATAAAGAAGAGGAGATGAAAGCATCGTACAGCTCCGTGGGAATATAAAAGGAAAGAAGAAAGAAGAGAGAAGAAAGAAGAAAACGGGAACTGGTTTAAGTGAGTGAAATTAAAAAAAAAAATAGTAGTAGATTAATGATACTGAGAAATCAAAAGATAGTTAAAAAGATGGCGAGTAGAAAAGAAATAATAGTGGAAGGAGAAGTTACTGATAGTGTAAGAATGAGTAGGGAGGTTGCAGAATTAAGCAAAGATAACGAGTTAATATTAGAAAGGATAACGAAAATGTTGAAATCAGAGTTGAGTGATTTAAAATCAGAAATGAGTAATTTATATTCTAGAATGAGAGATGTAAAATCAGAAATAGGAGATGTTAAATCTGAAATGAGTAATTTGGATTCTAGAATACCAGATGTAAAATCAGAAATGAGTAATTTAGATTCTAGAATGGGAGATTTAAAATCAGAATTGAAATCAGAGTTAGAACAAAATGTAAATGTTTTAACTAAGAAAATGAATGATTTAGATGTAGGAGTAAGACAGGAACTAGCACAAAATGTGAGTAACTTAGAAATTAATTTATTACAGAAGCTAAAACAGGAATTAAAATCTGAAATTTCACAGGAGATTAGAGAAGGGAGGAAAGAGTGTAGGGATAATATGGAAAGGCTCATGCAGATCATAGAGATTAATAAGAATGAGAATAGAAAGGAAGTCAATGAGTTGAGAGAGATAATTCAGGAAACTAGGTTAGGTCAGGACATTGTGAAACAAGAAATCAGAATGGAATTAAACAAAGAGTTAGAAACATTTAGGATACAACAGGCAGAAATAACACAAAAACAAAGAGAAGAATTAGGAGATAAAGTAGAACAAAGAATCAATGTAATTTGTTCTGAAATGCAATTACACCATGATGAAAGTAAGACACACCAAGAGGAAATAAAGTTAAAAATAGATGAGATAAGTAAAGCAAAAGAAGAAGTAATTTTGCAAATTAAAGAGGTAAAAGAACATTTTGAAAAAGAGAAGGATAACTTAGGAAAATTGACACAAGTTGTAATTGCATTACAAGCTAGTAAAGTAAATAATGTGAAAGAAATGCCTAGAATTAGAAATATAAACGATTGTGACTTACCAGGTGAATTAAGCAATCATCAGAAGTCTGGTGATGTAGTAAGTGAATGTAGTGATTTTGTGAGTCCAGCTAATGATATTAATTATCACAGAAACACACAAAACATGTATTATATACCACACAAAATCATAATGTTTTCTTTAAGATTGGAAAACACAACTAACCTAACCTCCAAACAACGTTATAATATACATAAAAACAAAAGATGTATTTATCAAGTTCTGGATGCTTGCAAAGATCAGGTTAGCCAACTGAGGAAAATTTATCACACTAACTGTTCAAAAGTTATGAGTATGAACTTTGTCATAGATACAGGACAGCTAAAAAGATTAATTATGTGGGCAAATCACCCAACATGAACAACAAAACAGAATTCCTTTGTATATAAATTGTATATATAATTTTGTTAAAATTTCAGTTATTTCATTATATATATATATATATATATATATATATATATATATATATATATATATATATATATATTCGTTTACAAATTGTTATGTTAAAATATTCTTTATATTGTATTATATTTTGTTCATTTTAAATAATTTAAAAATGTTAATTATAAAAAGATACTTTAATGCAAATTTGGGGCGGGGCACACCCCACTCATAAAGACAAGGATATATATTTTAAAAAAAACTTGTTATAGCAATGCTAAGTTGTTAAATGTTCCTTTATCGGCCACGCCGTGGCTCAGTGGTTAGACCGCTTGGCTCTCACCAAGGCGGCCCGGGTTCGATCCCAGGCGACCGCAAAGTGAGATTTGTGGTGGACAACACGGCGTTGGGGCGGGTTTTCTCCGGGACCTCCGGTTTCCCCCGCCATCTCATTCCACCGGTGCTCCATCTTCATCTCATGTATCATCAGTGTCACCGCCTGCGGTGCCGTATGTAGTAAAAGCGGGCGTTAAACACTACACATTTCATTTCATTTGTTCCTTTATCATTACATTTCAGTTAATGTATGTTTATTGTTATATGTTATGTAAGTTATATTTATGTTATAGTTCATTATTGTAAACAAAATTGTTAATTGTGGCTGTTCTTCGAAATATATGGAAACAGATTGTTAATTCCTTTATTTGGTTATTTTCCATATATTTTGAAGAGGGGCATTTGTAACAGTATTTTTGTGTTCGGAGGAATTATAAATATGTAAAAATGTATGTAGTTGTGTGATTGGCCGAAGTAGTAGTGGTGTGTGACGTGGAATGACGTGATGTGGTGACGTGCCAGTGGATCGGCCAATCACAAAATAAAGCAAAAATAACTATAGTGACAAGAAAATCAATAATCTTGAGAAGTGTTATAATCTTGAGTCTTGCTTGAGAACGATGAAAGATGTTGCGGTGATTATAATTGTAAAGGAAAGTTAGTAACATTCAAAAAGTGTTATTCGATATTTGGAATAGAAACGAGTGAATCGTATTTCATATTATATAATTAAATAATATATTACAAAATTGGACTCATATAAATTTTATTTCTGTCACCAAAAATCCGCATCCACACCTGAGAAAAGATCTCATGACTCTTATTTGATCAAAACTCGACTTGGATCTTACAAAAAGTTGGCGTGCTTCTTATCGGCTGCGAGTGGAGACCAAATTAATTCCCGTTACACAACTATCTGGCAGTTTAGAAATGTTTCACTTTTGCGTATGATATATAATTCGGAAAACCGTGCCCGCGTTTAACTGTCTTAACTAAGCAGATATAACGCCGTTGAGCTTGCTTTTATTGCATAAATTTGATAGAATGTGTGTGTAAAATACCGAAGTAACTATATTGCTACTAACGATAACTAAGAGAAAAATTTATAGTTTTGGAAGATTTAAATAATTTCATTAAAACGTGTAGGAAAGTAATTAGAATTACATGTTTTATTGAACGTTTCACATTTATAGTTTTTCCAGCAGTCGTGTTTGTAAATGTTGTCGTCGCACACTAGGAAAACTAACTGTAATTTTAATTTCAATTTTTAATAATAGAACTACATGACACGTTTGGAGTAATGAGCTACAATTGTATCAGTTTAACTTTCTTATAGCTGTATTAGTACGTAGAATGTTTGTCTGAAGTTTCCTTTAAGTAGGAAGTAAAATGTTCTTATTTAGAATTTATAGGTTTTATAAGTGGGTACCTCAAAATCGCAAGAATTTAACACATTTGTAATCTGTATTCCTTTACCAAGAATAGGATAGCTGAATAACCTTCAGTGTTTCTGAGAAAACAAAAGACGCTCACACGTGGTGAAATCCATTTGATGCTTAATAATGAGAGAAACAAAATAACGTCGTGTATAGCTCTGAATGTTAATTGTAGTTCTATCATAGCTATCTCCGGTTGTAGATAAATGTGGAAATATGTCTAAATGTGCCCGACACGTTCTAAGGCTAATTTCAAGGGCCGATAGATAATACATGTTTGACACTGACCTTATTTCAACAGGTATGCCGTGACGTCCTCTTTAATTTCTTCCAAGCCAAGGAGTAAATAAAGACGAGCGAAAGGGAACTGGAATGGAAGTTTCAAACATCTTTGTTTTTCCTTAAATTAATCACACGAATACGTTCAGTGTCAATGACATTCAGGATATAATATTGTGCAATTACTAAATTATATCACACCGACAGACACCTCTAGGACATTAATTTATAAGCTAGTGCGACATTTATTAGCTGAGTAAATATGCCTATATCACCTGCACACACTTAATATAAAATATGAATCACTTTTCTCTTTAATTTCAATCTACGAACATATATCTAAGCTCACACGAAAGAAGTAGCTTATGCTTACGTGTTAAGGTTATATAGCTAACTCGACAGTCAATTAGACAAAGTTCACGGAGTGTAATTGGTGAGGAAAAGGGCAACGGCGAGCGTTGTGACGCTTCCGCTTCAGCGTCCGCACACCAACTGACGTCGTGCCTGTAGGCCGGCGCCCGATTTTGACCCTGGAGCCACTTGTGTTGCCCATAAGCTTCACAGCTGCGCCCTTGTCTGGTGGTGGAGGCGGCGCAGTTCTCCCAACAGCCGGCAAAGAAAATCTGGAACAAGTGCACTTCTAACGAGAAATCAGAAGCGATTAGCCTTTGAATACGGGTAGCGTGAAAATGTAATGCAAGTTGATACCATTACGCAAAACAGTTGCGGGGTATGTAAACACATGGGAGGGGACAAAGACAGACAAGCACATTTTAGTGGAACACACTTTGACTGTTGGTTGATGGAGGGGAATTGGTGGGTGTTTATAGAGGTTGTCTCCATTACATACATTTGGGAAAACTTATTGTGTTTTAAAGTTGAAATTAGGTTTAGAACTGACGTAGAAAGAAAAACAAAGTTAATCAAGAATTACCACCATTCTTAAATAACGTTCTCATTAATTCTTCAGTTGTGTGACATCACTGACTTATTATGCAGCAGCTTCCACCTCTTCATGAAATTGTCGAGCATTAAATGCAAATTGTTTGCAGAATGAGCTCAAAATAATTTTGGTACAGAATAATTTTTCAAGCATCAAGTCTAATACGACGTATGTCCAAAAAGTAAGCTCTGTTTGGTAATAAAATTAAATTGTGTACAGATACAGAGATATTACTTATTGCACAAAATTCTACAACGCTTAAACTACTTTTCCACATAACTGCCGGAATTTTGCAGGCATTTGTCATAGAGAGGCACAATTTTTTGTATATCTTCTTCATAGAAGTTTGCCACCTGTGTCTTCAACTAGTTGGAAACATTTTCTTTCAGCTCTTCGTCATTGTTGAAGTATTGACCGCCAAGGAAAAATTTGAGATGCAAAAACAAATGAAAGACGCTAGGAGCGAGGTCAGCGCTGTACGGGGGGTGGTCAAACACGTCCCAGCCAAATCCCTGTAGGATGTTTTGCGTCGCATTTGCAGTGTGTGGTCGTGCGTTGTCGTGAAAAGACACAACACCTTTGGACAGCATTCCTCGTCGTTTATTCTGTATTACGCGGCGCAATCCTAGGATTCAGAAAACGAATCACAGATCTGACTTCACAAGCGGCGGTGTTTTGAGTCAACACCGACATTGTAAACAAGCACAACAAAGCGTACGTGGCTGACAGCGATCTCACAATGGTGCACGTTTCTTCTCCTTGATACAGAGCGTCTACGGTGCATGTGTGGAACTGCGATCGCAGCGCTGCAGCGGAGATAAATTGAAACAGATCTTACTTACTTTACGCCCCTTTTAGTATTAAAAATAAGACGGATTCATTAAGGAAATTATAACAGTATTAATATGAAAAATGCTGAACACATGGGACCTCCAATTACAATATTATTTTTCTTTCCGTATATTAAAAACGAGCAAATTTGACTACCAAAAAGTTGTATAGTGGACATGGGAATGAAGGCAAAGCAAAATCAAAAAATTTCCTATCAAAGGCATCTAAAGTGAGAATGCTGATATAAGTTACGGTTATAAGCAAATTATTCTGTTTATTCAGGTAGTGTTAATGCCAGTTTCAGTTTCACTATAAATACATTTAGCTTCATCCATGAATTATAGAGAGATGTTCATTATATGTACCTGCTCAATGTTTAATGATCTCCTAAATATTTCCTTGTTTATTTAAATATGTTGGCAATTTAATGAATTCATATACTCCTTTAATATAAGGATAAGAATTAATCACCTTGGGTAAAAGAACAGACTGAAAATTGCAAGGATAATATTATGATAAAATTGAAGTTCATTATACGAGGGTGGGTTGATAAGTAATGACTTCTATTTTTTCCCTTAAATAAGTTAAGTTATGTGAAAACTTTGAATTTGGCGCAATTCCTCAAACCTTCTTCTCCAATCCCCTGCAGTAGTAATTTACGAAGTCAACAGGTGGCAGCACTGCATCCTCTTGCAAAATGGCTGACATCGACATTCTTAGACAGCGATCTGTGATTGAATTTTTAACTGCGGAAGGTGAAACACCAATTCGCATTCACGAAAGGCTAAAAAAATGTGTATGGTGATGCAACGGTGGATGTCAGCACTGCTGGACAGTGGGCTCCTCGCTGTAACGAAGCTGAAGGGCAAACACCATTGGGAGATGAAAATCGAAGCGGCAGGCCGGTGACTGCAATGACTCCATGCAACATTCAGCGAGGTGATGACATCATTCGTGGAGATCGCCGGGTAAAAACAGGTGGATTGTGTCGCATTACCTCACTCAGTAAAGGCAGTGTGATGACGATTATTCAACAACTGGGTTACTCAAAAGTTTAATCACGTTGGGTACCAAGCATGTTAACCGCCCGAATCAAAGAAACAAGGAAACAATAGCCTCCAAACACCTTCAGCGCTTCAATTTGGAAGGAGAGAAGTTTCTGGAAAAAATTGTTACTGGAGACGAAACGTGGGTTCATTTTTTGAACCTGAATCAAAGAGGCACTCAATGGAATGGCATCTCACAACGTCATCGAAGAAAAAAAGAAATCAAAACTCAGCGGTCAGCAGGGAAAGTTATGGCGACAGAGTTTTGGGATGTAGACAGTGTCCTTATGATTGATTTTTTGGATCAGGGATGCACAATAAATTCTGTCCAATACGTCAGAACCCTCAAAAAGCTAAAAGCATGCCTTCGCCGAGTTTGCCCAACAAAAACTATGGCGGATGTTCTTCTTTTGCATGACGATGCAAAACCACACACCAGCCGTTATACCACTGCAGAAATTGAGAAATTGGGATGGCACGTCTTACCTCACCCCCCTACAGCCCTAACCTGGCACCATCAGAATTCCATCTGTTCGGGCCACTAAAAGAAGCTCATCGTGGTATTCATTTTGAAGATGAGGAGGCTGTGAAAACATCCGTGCGTCAGTGGCTTAGGAGGCAAGACCGTTTGGTTTACCACACTGGAATACATGCCCTAGTTAAAAGGTGGACCAAAACTGTGGAAAAGGACGGAGGTTATATTGAATAAAGACAAATTAATCTAACATGTTGTAGATTTCAAACTATGTAAATTGGATGAAATTTTCTTGGCAATTAAAGGAGAGAAAAAATAGGAGGCATTACTTTTTGACCCACCTTCGTAGTCTAATTTACTCTAATGCTTTTAGAGAAGTGTGATTATAAATTTTGAAACAATTATAATAAAAATTTTAATGAGATACTGATTATTTATGCTAGTGTATAATTCATCCTATGGTTAGAATAGAAACTTAACTGCTAAGGACGAAAAAAGGAATGTTTCGGCGCATTTTCTAAGAACATTGGCATCACAATTACTCGTTTAAGTACCAGGTCTGCTCTTTGCAGATGATTTAGTGACAGGTTCCATAACAAGTATAGGCTTAAAACAATCCTTGGAAGCAATAGGCAAGTTTGGTAAAGAATGGGATTTGAAGATAAACAACACTAAATCTAAGATCATGGTGGTGAAAAAAGGTTTCAAATTAAAAAGAGAAGAAAAATGGTGGTGGGAAGGTTCTGAAATTGAGGTAATTAAAAATATTGATTACCTAGGAGTCAGGTTATCTAGTACTGGTGAATGGAGTGAGCAAAAAAGGAAAGCACTGGCAGATGGTAAAATGGCTATGAGTGTTATTAAATCATCTGTTAACAAAGTACCAAATTTGCAAGTAAGGTGGTTAGAAAGGATTTTTGGTTCAATTGTAGAAAGCAGAATGCTATATGGAATAGAAATATGGGAGACAGATGAAGGATGGAAAGCGATAAATGTTGTAAACAGAGTATTTTGTAGACTTGTTTTATGTTTACCTAAACTCAGCTCTGCCTGTTATGCTATCCGAGAGCTGGTTAATGTGAGTTCTATTGACACACTTAAATGAGTATATTATGCATAATTTAACTCTATTATGGAATATGAAATATTATTTTGGGGCAACTCAGTAGAAATAAAAAAAAATCTTATGCAAAAGAAGGTTATAATAACTACTAACACCCACAACAGATGCTCCTGTAAAGATATTTTTAGAAGATTGAAGATATTAACGCTTCCTTGCGTGTATATATTCTCGATCCTAAAATTCTTTGTATGCAATCGTGCCTTATTTGCAACAAATAATGAAATTCACATAATAAACACTGGAGAAAGGTATAATATCGATTATCCCAGTGCTAAACTTTCTTGCTTCCAGGCAGGTGTGCACTATGAAACTATCAAAATATTTGGTGCACTTCCTAATGTTCTCAAAGACAAATTTGATAATTTTGGATCTCTTTAATAAAGCTGTTAGAGAGTACCTTTGCTCAAAATCTTTTTATTCTGTACAAGATTATCTGAATGACAAATTATCCTGATAATAGATCTGTAGCTCTGTAAGTATTATCTAACTGTTCCAATGACAAATCATTACCAATAAATCTTTGATGCATGTTGAAAGTTTATGTTTAATGTATATGTTTTTAAGAAACAGCAAGAATGGTATCCATTGCAAAAAGGTTGAGACATACTGGCATAAGCCAAGTTAAAGCTGAATTAATAAGAGTTTGATTTTGTATCTTATATAATTATCCGTGCTCTGTTTTCCATAATGTTGTTCATATTGCCTGTATACTATAATATGCGTCTTATGTTAACTTTTATACATATATGTGCTATTAAACTTTATACCTCTGGACATGTTCAGTGTTCACAGCCCTTTCCGGCTACAAGTGAACCTACTGAACGCAAATCAATCTAATCTAATCTAACCTCAACAAATGAGGCGGCTTTAATGGAATATGGAAGATTAGGTTACAAAAGCAAGGTGATGGAAAGAACACTGAAATATTGGTTCAGATGAATCAATAGAACACAAATATTCAGTTTCCGGCCTCAGCGTTTTAGCTTGTGATCGTGATTCTGCCGTTATTAAAAAAAAGAGCAGAAAGCATTTTGTTCCCGATGATATGATCAAAAGAGCTCTCAATAAACAACCATTTACAGTTGTTGACATGAAAGATAGTTATTTTATTAACTTTCAGTAAGCAGCTGATATGATTATTAATAAAACAGAGGCTAATATAAGTTCTGCCTCATGGATTATGATCACCACACCTGAGGTTACTATGGTAAAACAAATAACTTGTGGCATAGAGCCATGGTAAACAATAAAAGTGTTGAAAAAAGGATGGTGAGGTGATGATTTCAAAATGGTAACATTGAGACAGGTCACTGAGGCAAAATGATTGTTTCAGAGGAGAAAAGATACGTACAAAATATGATAGAATACCTCCCTGAAGTGCACAAACAGTTTTACAGTGAATCGTGCAAAGACTGAACAGTGAAATGATTACTGGAAGTAAATAAATATTGTGACTTTGTGGGTTCGTGAAATTAAAAGTCCAATTGCACAAACTCAAAATGTTCTTTATTTCCACCGTATTACAGTTGGAACACTTGCCGATTGCACACAATTACGTATCGCACACAATTACAATTCGCCAGTTCGTCTGTCACAGGTCCACTCTACACTCACAATTACGTACAGCTCCTCTGATTCACGTACACAGTCTTCCAGTCCGTTCACTAGCACGGTGCTCCTCACGGCTACTCGTCAAGAACTGAACTGACTAGCCAACTGCAGCCCTTTTATAAGAAGATCGCTGTTTCTGGAAGCTTCGCGGATCAGTGAATCATCCCGACTGTTCCAGACGTCAGGGGAGGGGAAAGAGATGGCTAGTGATGTTTTCCCAACCATCCCCTCGTTAGCGGTACACAGATAAATGGGTAGGCGTGCACTTAGTGCTTCCGGTCTGGTCCCTACCTGCCAGCTACTGGTTCGCTCGGGAATTCCGATGTTCGGGTAACAATGTACAAAAATGTGTTTGGTGGATTTAGCCCGTTTAGGATTTCAATGTCAATCTCTTTCGAAAGGTCAGTATTTAATTTGTTATTTTTGAAACATGCCATTTGATATCTTGTTTTCCTAAGGCCAATGAGCAAGTGTTAGTGTACGGATGGTGCATCTTTCTTCGAAGTTCCTTGAATTAAGTTTTTTTAATAACTTAGAAGTTACATTTTGTTGCTTTGCCCCTTTAACATGACAACGCTTCAATGAACAGAAATTGACAATGTGAAGTAAGTCGGGTACTATGAAATATTTCTAGAAAATAATCTGACCATTCATGACTACACTTGAGGCCATCAAGTGTACAATACTTGCCTATCTTAAAGAGAGTTTTCAGAAAGACCAGTATCTGCTAACTAGCTGAACATTTTAAAATTATTTCATTGCCAAAATACTTTTAGCAGATTCGTTATTTATTATTATTTTTTTAATTTAACGTCCTCCAACGTTACGTCATATCGGACGATGAATGGAATGGGTGAAATGATACTCAAATTAACCCAGGCTCCATAGAGTTATCCGACATTCGTCTTGAAGGATATGGGAAAATCCCGAAAAAAACATTATCCAGGTAACTCATCCTGGCCGAGATTCGAACTCGGGACCTCTTGAACGTGAGGCGGACTCGCTACCACCACGTTACCGAGGCGAGCTTAGCAGATTCTGATATATACATATGCTTTCTTAAAAATCGGTGGTAAACCAAAATTTAATTTCAGATAAGGTGAGTTTGGCACATGCCAATTATGGATGTGGCACTTTTTATGGAGACGAAGTCCTAAATTATTATAAAATGCAAACATTTTCACATTTGCTCATTATTTTAGCTTCACAATGCCAAGGAATGGCAATTCTTGCAATACTTTTGTTATTATAATCATTTCCAATCAAAAATTATTTTAAAACTGCATTTTCAGCATCTTTCCTGTTCCACTCAATAAAAGCCGACCTTCATTCACATCCCCTATATACATTCTATGGCTCGTGAAATATTTTAAGTTTTCTAAAACGTTCAAGTTTAGACAGGTCAAATTCTTAGTTGTGCTGTTTGGCTACCAAGAGGTTCTCTTAGAAACTACATCTGCTTCATTGTCGTTGACAATATTATTTTTAAATAAAACGCCTCTATATTTTATTACAGTTCTCTCACATCTGTTTCTGTATTACCCGGATAAGGCGAGTGTGCTGCTACCGTAGTGGAAAGCAGGCGAACTAACGCGCTGACGACACGAATACGTCACTGTACTGGCTGGTTTACGTATACTAGCGTGCCGTGCTGTATTCGCCTAGTGGATTGCAGAGGAAATAAAACTGTAAGATTAGAAAGGAGCAGTGGCGGCTCGTGCCGAAGAATGACAGCGTGCTGCGGGAAAAAAAGTCCATGCAACTCTCCTAGTTTCGAACAATGAAGTCTATGCGCCCTTGTTTCTTCATGGTATAAATAGAATTTCTACTTCCTTTCGCTTTTTGCTCAATTTTTAGTCTGGTATTGGTAGCCTACTATTTTTATACTAACCCTTTCTTCTAATGCTTACCTTGAAAAGGGAGTTTTCAGAAGTTCACTAACCATGTTCAATATTTATTGATTAAAGTTTTCGTTACTCATACACTGAATAAAATGAATTTATAACATGTTTTACACCCACACACAAAATAAAGCAACTGCTATCAGCCACTAAAGAATGTTTCACAAAGAAATACTTGGATATAATGTGAGCATGCGAACTACATTCACTTGTTATGGGAGATTCTCGTTATGGTTGCGGGAATGGAGTATCGTGCCAATATGATAGGTGCATCAAAAGCGCCCCCAGAGGCCTACTGATATAGGTACGGGAATTGGCGATCGCAGGGTCCCGACCCACCATGGCACCCTCGATGTGGGTTCCTCTTAGTGGCGAGGAAAGAAGAAAGAAATGAGAAGTGAGAGGGAAACGAGTGGATGACAGAGCCAGGGCGAGATGAAAGATGTTGGACCAATTAGTGGAATGCTGGCCGGGGAAACCGGAGGACCCAGAGAAAAACCGCCCCTCCTTGGCTGCGTAGAACGTCCCTTGAAGTGCTGGACATGACCAAATACAATAAATATACCATGTCTATGTCTAGTATCCGCACATGTTTTTTAGAATTTTGTCACGTAGGTAATAAAGACAGGTTTTTAATTTATACTGATGGCTCAAAGAACAAAATGGTTTTGGTTGTGCTTATGTGTGTGGACCCGAAACATATACATTCGGATTCCATACTAGCACTTCCATTTATGCTGCAGAGCTTTATGCAATATACCGGGCCATTCTACTTGTACGGCGACAAAAGATGGGGGACTGCTTAAGTCTGAGTGATTCCCTCAGTGCACTGCAAATCCTACGGCAATTGTACAACTACCAAACTATTGTGCCGCGTATCCAGGATGCCCTCCACGTGTTAGACGCTTCAGGCGTTAGCGTGGTGTGTGCATGTATTCCGGGTCACGTTGGCTTGACGGGGAATGAAATGTTGGATTCAGCAGCTAAGACGGCTACCATGAAGCCCAGGGTAGCGGTGCCATCTGTAACATCGGAAGATTTTACAGCTGCATTCCGGATGGCTGTTAAAACATGCTGGCAGGAAGATTAGCCCGCTCTCCGCAGCCATAAACTTGGATCTGTGAAAGAACTTCCAATTCCGTGGGTTACCTCCTGTCGTTCATCTCGTCGAGAGGAGGTGAGTTTGGCTCGGTTGCAGATTGGGCACTGCTTTTTTACGCATAGTTTTCTGTTTAGAAGGGAGGCTGCTCCAGTCTGTCCGTTTTGTAACGAAGCGTTACCTGTCCGACACGTGCTGCTAGAGTGTTTTTACCTAGCACATCTTAGGACCTCTCTGCAGCTTTGCAGAAATGCTAGCGGATGACAACAAGGTAGTGGAGAAGGTTTTTAGCTTCTTTTCTAGGTTATATTTTAGAAATTAGTGAAGAGAAATTGTTTTCAGTTTGGAATTATATTTATTTTTATTTTGTTATGAGCATGCATTTTTCGTAAGTTTATTTACACTTGTATAGAGTTTTAGAACCATTTATATCTGGATTTTGCCATGAATTATTTTTTAAAGGGCGCTGATAACCTCTGCAGTTGAGCGCCCTTATACACATATTATTATCATGCATCACAAATAATCTGCCCTCCGTTTTAATAACCATTGCATATTGTATCTGTTTACGTAAGTAGGACGGAATTAGTTTCTAGAACTAAAATGCAATGATAGGTTGTTAAATGATATTCAATACATATTCAAGTTCTACAGCTATAACTATGACTGTTGGTGGCCCTGCTTCACCGCGCAGTGAATGATCACCGCTTAACACCCACATGCAGCACGCATTAGTGAGCGAGTGTAAGGAACTTAGGGCATCAGGGAGGCAAGAGGGGAAGGTTGTACTCATGCGCAACAACTGATTACCGAGCTAGCTCGCTCTCAGCACGTTGACGTCACGGGTGCGTTCCATTATTTAAACAGGTGTTTTCATGCATAAAGAGTCCATTATTGGTTGTACTCGATTTCTTATATTTACAATAATACACTGCTATTTACATGTTCTTTTAAAATTTCTACAATGCCATTCATAAAACAGGAAAGAGCGTGCTGCAGCACTGCAGCGTGGAAAGGTGGTAAACTTCCTGCAACTAAAATAATTTTCTTGGGCAACTGCACAATTAGAAGAAAATACGAGCAATAATACGAGATTAAAATACATTTTTGCGCTCCAAAATTATTGAACTTCAGGAAAATAGTGAAAATACTTAATTTCAAGTTTAAACATGTAAAACTAATAGAAGTTTCCTAACCGAACACCCTGATATAGTGGCTTATCTTAGAACACTCTGAAGGAGTGAACTCGGGGAAAATGAGTCAGTGACATAGATAGGTACATGGATGAAACCTGGATTCACACCCACTAAACTGTTTACAGGTTTTGGAGTGTGGCGATGTTCCAGGTATGTTTTATGACTGTGGATGCTGATTGGCCAAGTGCTTGTCTCATTTACGACTCCAAATCCAAAACATCTAGCAATTCCAGAAAGTTACAAAACTGATACCTAGAATACCTCAAAGGCACATTGTTGTGATTAATAATGCTCTTCATCACAAATAAGATAATATGATACTCTCGACCAACAATTGAAATTCTGAAATATAGAAATGGCTGCGGAACGTTTAATTATATTAACAACTAGTACTTTAAGTGTTTTTGAGCCTGAATATTTTGTCTAAAATAAATGTCTGAAATCCCCGATTTAATTATAACCCTCATGGAAAATGACAATGGGTTGATATTAGTGCTGCGTGATTTTATCAATTAACTGAAACGATTAATCTATGAATTCTTTATTTTAGATTAAAGATGAAAAAACTTAATCGATTAATCGAGTCGAATAAGATTAATCGATTACAATAAATATTAATCAAAACTCTTTTAGCCAAATTTGGCCTTCTTTGTTTTGATGTATTGCTTCCAACCTAAATAGCCTTTTCAACGCATCAAGTTTTCACTAGACACATAATGTTCTTTGAACTTTGACATCATAAAACTCCTGATAGCTCAAAGAAATCACTCTGAACCTCGAGAGAGTCTTCTGTTGTGATATATTCCAAGAGGTACATAACTACTTACAGATGCTGACAGCTTGTGTGTGACAACATATCGTATACAACTAATTATTTATCGCTTGCTAGCATAAACTGAGCTGTACAACCTTGAACCGAGCACTTCGGTTACGCAGCTCTCTTCTCAGGACTGGTTAAAGTGTAACTTTGCTGTTAACTGCAGTAAGCCAGTAACGTTTCTGAGTTCGTGAAAGTTTTGTGTTAAAAGGTTAAAATAAGGAAAAAGGTTATATAAGCAACTGCAAGTCAGTCTCACAAATCTTAGTAGATATTGATATAATACCTTAATATAATACCTTACTAAATAATTACTTAAAATTTTGTAGATATAATTCAATACATATATAAAGCATGTGCACCTGAAGCAAACACAAATTTTGAATCTAAATATTTAAAAGCTTCATTAATAAGGAAATATACTGAGAATTAAAGAACTTTATATAATCCTTACGCCTAATTTTTGAACAGATAATATCTCGATGAATCAATAGATTAATCCATTAAAGTAACACGGCTAATCGATTAAAATTTTTTATCGATCTACAGCACTAGCTGTTATCGTTACCGTTGTTAAACTACCGGACGGTACAGGAGGACACGCAAGCCATAGCGCGTACTAGTGGCTCCCCGATGCAGAAGTGCACTCGCCTTGGGGTAATAAAAATTTGGGTCATTTTTTAATTTATTCTCATTTATTGATACCCCTACATTTGAATTTCTTGCAAGAAACATTTCTAAACTGGAACCTTACCTGAAGTACGACGTTGTAAAATAATTCATGGCTTTTCAGAAAGAAGGAACAGATTTCAAACATTTATTTCTTCCAAACTACAAAAGATAGGGACATGATTCCAAAGTTCATGGAGGGAGAAAGCGTTTACAATTTTATATTATGCATTCAATATGAGCATCGTGAGTTACACGACAAATTAGAAGAGATGACTCATTTCTTGCCACACATGATTCAACTGGTCTCCAGTTATCGAATTTAAGGCTTCAAGAATTCGATGTCTTAGACCTTCAAGAGTGTCAGTTATAGGAGAGATAAAAACACGGTCTTTTACATAACTACATAGATAAAAATAACACCGAGTGAGATCGGGAGACCTGTGAGGCCACCACATATAAAGTTCAACTTCTGCTTTTCCTCTTTCAATCTAACGTCCAGGAAATGTGTTATTCAAGCATTAGAATTAGCTATTTGTTTCTCATCTTTCTTATACATACAATTTCATTAATACATTGACATTTGTAACATGTCTTTCACACAATAAAAAAATGACTTATTCACATCTAACATACCCTTCCTAACTGCTTGCCCCAAATCTCGGTCCCAATACCATAAGCCCTGGTTTTCCATGTATCCTTCTCTCCCTTGTAGCCCTTTTTCTAGTTTTTCAGCCCTTAAATGTTAGTTGTTCTTCCTCAATCTTAACCACTTCTCTCTAACTTTCCCCCAGATATTCACCTATATTTCTTACTTTCTTTTCTCCTTTTACCAGTAATATTTTCTGTATTATTAATACCTCCCCGATCCCTATAACTGTCCCACTTTTGTTGCCAAATTTGTTCTCTCCATATTGTGACTTTGTGGGTTCGTGAAATTTAAAGTCCAATTGCACAAACTCAAAATGTTCTTTATTTCCACCAAATTACAGTTGGAACACTTGCCGATTACATAGAATTACGTAGCGCACACAATTAAAATTCACCAGTTCGTCTGTCACAGGTTCACTCCGCACTCTCAATTACGTACAACTCCTCTGATGCACGTACACAGTCTTCCAGTCCGTTCGCTAGCACGGCGCTCGGCTGCTCGCCAAGAACTCAACTCTCTCGCCCACTGCAGCCTCTTTTATAGGGAGACCGCTGTTTCTGGATGCCTCGCGGTTCAGTGAATCATCCCGACTGTTCAAGACGTCCGCGGGAGGGGAAAGAGATGACTTGTAATATTTTTCCAACCAGCCCCTCTTTAGCGCTACAAGATAAATGGGTAGGCGTGGCATAAATGCTTCCCGTCTGGCCCTACCTGCCAGTTGGTTTTATCGGGACTTCTGATGTTCGGGTGACAAAATCTTTGTTTGTTTGCAATAAAGCTAATCTGTATGCTCTTCTCCACACATTGGGCATTTCCCTGTATCCTTTTTATATCTAATAGCTTTCAAATTTCTAACTCCTCTCCCTGTCCAAGCAAATCCTTCTCCACTGACTTATCGCACACATCTATGTACTCCTCCCTCCCCCACATTGTCTTTGTTTCCCTATATGTCCTCATTGATCTTTTCTCCCTTGCACTGGTAAATATAACTTGGCTATCTAAATCTTAAAGCCTTAATTCTACCTCTTTCCAAAAGCCCCTATAATAATACTGCTCATTTCCCCAAATATGTCCCATATCTTTCTGTTCCATCAGCTCCCTTACTTTTTGCGCCCAAGACTCTCCCCAATTGCTTCTCATCTGCAAAAGAAACCATTCCTTGATAATATTACTTTCCTCCAAATTGGCAATTCTGTATACATATTTCAATGCCCTTGAGACAATTTTAACCCTTGTTGGTTATTCAAGTAACGTCGGACGGGGTAAGAGAAATGAGACTTGGTACCATCTTGCATGAAGATGAAGTCATCTATATCTTCTTCAAGTTGGAGAAATAGCAAATTTTCAAGCATGTCTAGATAGCTTAGTCCTGTAATAGTTTTCTCCATGAAGAAGAAAGACCCATAAACTTTGGTTACAGATATCGCACAGATATTCATCCTTTGGTGAATCTCTTTTAAGTTGACTTACTGCCATATGATTTTCACTTGCTCAAATTCGGACGTTATGGCGATTAACTTGACCAGAAAGTTGAAAACTTCATTCATTGGAAAAAATTAATCGTTGAGAAAAATTGTCTTCTTCCATAGTTACCATCTAACATGTCAATGCACAATTCGTAGCTTTTGTTGTGCTCGTCAGGATGCAATGCTTGCAACAGCTGTAGTTTGTATGGCTTCAGGTTCAGACGATGTTTTAGAATTTGGTTGAGAAATGCTAAGTTCCCTGCTTCCTCGTAATAGGATTTCTTTGGGCTCCTTTCGTATAGTGTGCGAAAACGCTCGACATACTCATCCGATGTGCCAGGACGTCCCATGAAAGATGCAACCATCTTCTACGAATTTTCGATGCCACTCGTAAATTTACTTATGACTCTGCGGTTGTTTATCAAATTGACGGCGAATTGCTAGTTGAACTGCAACAATGGACTCTAGTTTTGCTAATTGCAGCACACCAAACGATTTCTCTTGTATCGTCGCCGCCATTTCACTACAAACAACATCAAGCAACCGCGCCAATGCGGCTGCGTTTGGAACTTCTACCCCACACGGTACTTCAATTATAAAACTTTTCTCTCCACATGAACTTAGGAATCACGTTTCTATCTTTTGCATTTTGGAAGAATAAATATTTTAAATCTGTTATTTCTTTTTGAATATCCCTGTACTTCTGGATGGTTTTAATATAAAATAGCAGAACCCTTTCTACCTTATAACAGTATGACTGCCCCTAGCCTATTACCTTTCTATGATACTTCAAAATATTCTTAAGTCGGACAGTAACGTTTGAAATACGTAAAATATGAAGCTATTAACAGTGAAGCAAACAAATATACACAAATATACCAATTTGTAACTTAAAACTTCACTTATCTTATAAGAAATGATGATAATTCTTATAAATTGTCCGGGATCGCGATTTCATGTAAAACTTTTACACATCTTCAGCCGGAAACAACAAAGCTGTTGTCATCCTTATGAACGCTATGTTCTTCTTAGTACTACCAACATCTGAAAACAAATGAAATTTAAAACCAGAATCGACTACAAGTATTTCAAAATTCATTACGCGATCTATCGGGATATTTAATTGTTTTAATAATTTAACTTCTGGATTTATTTCATGATTAAATTACCAAAAAATATCTGCTACGGCCGATTTATCAGCCTTTTTATACTTAATGTTACGAAAACGTTACTTCGTTCTGGTTACTAAATTACGTTTTGTCTTTAACACAATCAAAACAAACTGATAAATACTAGATTTTTCATTATTAGAAATTTTATGTTTCTTTTAGAGAAATGCAATAAATTTTTGATACTATAGTTATTTTGAGGAACTGAACTTATACCAACCTCTTTATAACTTTTAAAAATGTTTATGAACCCAAGGATGGTAACAAACTTTTTTAAAAAATTACAATCGTCTTTTATTTTACTAAGGGTAGAAACACCCTTAACTTTTTTTATGTTTGAATTTTTCACTTGTTTATAGTCTTTATTAAAACCATTAATTAAAGTAGTATTAATAATATGTTTATATTCTTTACTAAATTCATCTTTATTCAGAGGTATATTTATTAATCTATAAATCAAACTATTGAAAACAGCAATTTTATGTGAAAAAGGGTTAAAACTTTTATTTTTTATGTCATTATCAATATGAGTAGACTTCCTATAAACACCAAAGTTTAATTTATTATTATTTCTTATTATCTTTAGATCTAGAAAAAGTAAGAAATCAGTTAATTTCAGTTTCTAATGTAAACTTTATAGCTTTATCTTGCAAATTTAGTAATTTTAAAGCATCATTTATGAGTTCATCAGGAAAAATTGCAAAAATATCATCAACATTTCTATACCAAACTATATATAAGTTCAAGGGTATCTACCAGGGCAGTCCGCACAAAGTGAAGACTGACCCCCCGCCCCCTCTGACGACCAGGGAGTTACCGAGCAGTCCCAAAAGGGCGCCCGGCACCCCCGTGGGGCTTTCCATAGGACAAGATCTAGAGACTAACAAGGCCCCCCCCATCTGGTCCTGTGGACTCAAGACGGGAGGGAGGTGGATATGCCACTTACGCGCACCAACCCCAAAGGGGAAGGCTACCCATATGACCTCGGTAGGGCCGCCTGGTGACCTAGCACACCTTCTACTAGCTATGCAGGATAATACGCGGGAATATATGGCTTCCCTCAACTCAATCCGGAGACGTACCCGATCTCCCACGGGTATTGGGAACCACTGTCCCATCCAGTCCAACCCAATCCGAACAACTCCCATTCAGGGAGGGGCTCAACATTTCGGCCCGAGGTTCCTCTAGTAACGTAAGAGGTACCACGAGTGCTAGGGGCCCGCAACGCCCGCACCATGGCAGCTGAAGGGGACGAATTCCCTCCCCTACAATGTATACCAATTATGAGTTTTTTTCAAAATGCAAGTCAATAAAGCATTCTCTTTAATTTTTAAAATTTAAACCAAACTTTAAAAATTAAAGGGAATGCTTTAGCGACTTAAATTTTGAAAATAAATCATAAAAGACTAGTAAGAAAAGTGAAAGATAATTACGCACTGCTAAGCCAAAAGTTTGTTGAAAAATTCACCACTAAAAGTGAAAAAATTCGATCTAAACATATTTTTCTATTTTACGGTTGGCGCTTCAACTCGTCATCTCCAAGTTGCTCATACCTTCCTTTCCTCTGTCTACATACAGTCCTTTTACCTTGTGACTTTATTTGTAATTTCTTCGTCCATCGTATTGTTTGGTATTCTATCCAAGTGTAATTTTAAACATTTTTTGCGTTAAATATGTTAAATTAATTCTTCTACTTTGAAGTTCATCACCATGCATCGGAACCCGTACACCTTAACCACCAATGTACGCGCAAGGTCAGGCGCGACATCAAACGTCCGTGTCAACTTGTATACCTAAGCGCTGTGTTTGTACAGTCCGGTACGGATATAAAGTGTAACCTACGTTACAATATGCCATCCTCCTTATTGCTTTTGTTACGGGAATTACAGTGGATAACCATGTACAGTCGTAAATTGTCAAAAGTGAATTTTCTGCATCTCTCGCTGAAAAAATATAAAAATATTGGGAGAAAGTTCTTTCAACGCCACATGTCGTTAATGGTGCACATAAGTAGTACAAATCATTTTAATGTGTTTGTCCGAGACTCAGTTTATTTATTGTAATACGCAGCACAAAAAATCCAGTATTTTTGTGTTGAATACTGGACAATTTATTATTTGTTCGTTTGGTAGGTGGTGCATTCTCTATATTGTTAATTTTTGCAGACACCTCCTCGACTGCTTTTAGACAGCTCGAAGGTACATTCCTAAAGATGTTTAATGGTTGTTAATAATAAACAAAACTTTTGATTTATAAAATGGAGATTGTCCAATAATTTTTGTGTAAGTAATGTTATTAACACAATGTGTCCAACACCTTGCTCTCCCTGGAAGTCAGATCTACCTGCGTGAGGAGCAGTAGTTCTAATGAAACTTAAGTTACGCGTTGTGAACCGGACTATCCCTGCGTGTTGTGCCCGGGACTGACGTCAGTAGTTATATGCTGCGAGACTCGTAAAATTGATATCTCTTTAAAGGTGTACGGGCTCCGATGACTGTCCATTACAAATATTTGTATTGGTCTTTCGATTAAGTTTCGTAAATTACTTAGGTCTTTGGATACAGAGTAACCTTAAGTAGGAGACACGTGTTGGTCATCTAATTAAAATACTGAGTACAATTTGTTATAATTTCAGACAACTGGTACACATAGTTAACATAAAAACTCTCAGAAGTGTGTACTTTGTGTATGTCCACTCCATTTTAAAACATGGCACAACATTATAGGGTATTTTACCAGATTGTAAACCATTATTCATAATGCAAAAGCGGATTCTAAGAATACTTCGAGGAGTTAGATCAATATCTACGTGCAGACCATTATTTAAACAATATAAAAAC
Source organism: Mantis religiosa (assembly GCA_030765055.1). NCBI lineage: Eukaryota > Metazoa > Arthropoda > Insecta > Mantodea > Mantidae > Mantis > Mantis religiosa. The sequence goes on from CM060950.1 coordinate 229,616,898, forward strand.
TTACCTCTCCCATGTATTTTCAATTCTGAAATACTAAAATTTACAAAGAGGAATTTAATGACAGCAAGCGGTTACTTTACCTCTAATGACAGAGTTCATAACCGTAATACTACACAGAGAATGGATATTCATTTGAATAAAAGTAACACAAGAGCTCATCACAACAGTGTGATAAAACTAGGAATCACTTTTTTTTAATAAACTACCTATAGCCAATAAAACCACTTGAAATTTTTCAGCATTTAAAAAGTCAGTTTGGCATACTTGCTAGACTAATGTTTTAATTCTGTTAGTGAATTTATGGAAAGTTTACAATATTGTTACATTTCTGAATTAATTGTGCATATTATAGAATTCCTTATTAAACAGCTTAACGAATGTAATTTCGAGTTGTCTAAAAGCAGTCGAGGAGATGTCTGCAACAATTAACAATATAGAGAATGCACCATCTATCAAACGGTCAAAAAATAAATTGTCCAGTATTCTACACAAAAATACTGGATCTTGAGTGCTCTGTAATATAAGAAATAAACTAAGCCTCAGAGCACATGAAAATGATTTGTATTACTCATATAAATCATTAATGTCTTGTGACGTTGAACGAACCTTCTCCCAATATTTTTATATTGTTTCAGCGAGAGACGCAGAAAATTCACTTTCGATAATTTACGAATGAACATGTTTGTTCACTATAATTCCCACATCGAAAGCAATAAGGAGGATGGCATATTGTAACGTAGGTTATATTTTGTATCCGTACCGGACTGTACCCACTCAGCGCATCGGTATATTTGTTGACACGGACGTTTGCAGAAATCGCGCTTGACTTTGTATAGTACCTGTGCGCGTACATTGATTGCTAAGGTGTACGGGATCCGATGTCTGGTAATCAGCGTAAATCGTTCAGTTTACTGTACTCTATGTGCCATGTTTTTATAAAAAGTATAATGGAATCATTCATTTAAATCTGTAAATAACTTGAGTAGAGCCAGACTGAAAAATTCAGTGCCATAGCTGGGATTTGGACCACGGATCTCCCGCTCTAAGTGCTGTTAGAGCAACCGCACAGAGAGCGGGAGACCTGTGGTTCAAGTCCAGGCTATGGCATTGAATTTTTCAGTCTGGCTCTACTCATTAAAACCTTAACCTACACAAGGCTAGGGTGGCATAAATCATTATTTCGATTAATTTACCTGAAAACAACATATTTACTGAATTTGTTCCACTAGCACTAATCCATGCTATGAATTTTGCTTTAAAAGGATGAAGTCTGATGTATGATAACATTATTCGATGATACACACGGCTAGTTTGGCTAGCGGTCTACCAGGAAACAGAGTCAGTTGGAGAATTTGATGTCATGTCTGCATGTTGGCAATGTCTGCTCAATGGTTAAGAGCAACCGGACGGAACCCGGGAGAACCGTGGTTGATATGCCGGCTATGGCATTCAATTTCTCAGTCTGGCTCTACTCATCCAAACAGCCTACACACAGCTAGTATGGAGGAAATGATTAATTTCTATGTATGATAACAGTTCCTAAATTTAATAATCCAACTGTTATTTTCACAAAAAGTGCTTTTTGGAGGTTCATAGGCCTCCAAGCGTGCATTTTCGGTTAAATATTATATAGAATCCCTACTCTATATCCTCTATATCCTATAGTAAATAGGCATTGTGTTCCATCCCAAAATTGATCTCGAGATTTCAGGTTTTCAGACTGCCTAAGTAAATTTAGTCTTGCACTATCTGCATTGATTGTCAGAGGTAAGACGGGCTCGGATCCTGTGAATGGGTCACCGTAACCTTCTGAAGTACCTACTTGAAAACAAAAGACGCAAACAGTTATGCAGCAACACGAATTTGAGTGGTTATTGCACGTACTGCATTATCATAATACATAGGTTTTTCCATCCACTACAATCAAAGACCCACCTGAAGCAGCAGGTATTACGTTCTACGTATATAGGATTTCGCATACCTTTTCTGAAGCCCTACTAGGAACTCTCAGAAGACAATTGCCTTGCCAAAGTAACAAATGAGCAGGGTTTAACGTACACGTTTTATCATTCTGCAGATGCCTCTTAAATAAAACAAATGCAAATCCCAATTTCATCAGGGAAATTCTATGGGGAGAAGAATGCTATTTCACCAATGACTCCACTGCAAAAAGATATAATCCACACTACTGGGCTCCGGAAGATCCTCACTCGTTACGACCACATCACGACATATATTAATTATAATTGTGAAACACACATTTTTACATGATGTAAAAGTCAGCTTGAAATGTTGATGTGCCTTATAACATATACTTAATATGTTGTGGCCTTTGTGCATATGCATTCTCCTACACAGAAGCTTTATCCGTTCACAGTAATCGAACCCGGCACCCCATGCAGTGATCAAGTGCTCCAGCTACGAGCTATGGGACCAGTTACACTAGTTAGCTGTTAGTTTCAGGCTGTATTCGGGCGTTTAGCAAGGTTTCCTCTCTGTTGGTATAACGCCCCCTTTAGTGACATGCTTAGGAAAACCTTTCGGCGTCCGTGTTATCCGGGTGTAGCTGACTTCAGCGAAGAACTTGTTGCGTATAAACAGGTTGTTTCGAAATGACAGCGAATTTAGCGGTTTCGTAGTTTATAGCATAACTAATACGGATTTCGGTGTTGCAGCTTCGAAATTCTCTTGGGTAAAATTTTATGCAGCTTTAAATATTACATTATTTTGTGATTAGGTAGCGCAGGGGCCACTGGTGTGCGAACCTCAAAAGTTGTTATTGGGACGCACCGGCCAAGAAAACAAAAGCATTGCTCATTACTGTTTATCAGTGACCCTCGCCTTACTAGGCCGCGTCGTGGCTCAGTGGTTACACCGCTTGGTTCTCACAAAGGTGGCCCGGGTTCGAACCAAGGCGACCGCAAAGTGAGATGTGTGGTGCACAACACGGCGCTGGGGCGGGTTTTCTCCGGGACCTCCGGTTTCCCCCGCCATCTCATTCCTCCGGTGCTGACTCTTCATCTCATGTATGATCAGTGTCATCGCCAGCGGTGCCGTAATGTAGTAAAAGCGGGCGTTAAACACTACACTACAATACACATACAATACACCTAGCCTCGCTTTCAGGTCATGGGGCAAAGGGCAGTCACTTGTGAAAATTTCTGTAATAACTCTGACAGTTCCAAGATTTCTCCTAATTGTACAGTACTTTCAAACAGTTACTGTAAAATCGACAGCTACATTTTCAGTTACAAATGTTTTATTTAGCATTACTAAAAACAGTGGAATAAAGTGGTTGCCGGCCTCGGTAGCGTGGTGGTAGAGTGTCTGCCCCACGTTCAAGAATTCCCGAGTTCGAATCTCTGTCAGGGTGAATTACCTGGATAGGGGGTTTTCCGGGGGTTTTCCCTTTCCCTAAAAGACGAATGTAGAGTAACTCTAAGCTCTATGGATCCTGGGCTCATTTGAGCATCATTTCATCCATTCTATTCATCGTCCGATATGACTTAACGTTGGAGGATGTAAATTTAAAAAAAATCTATAGTTCTTTGCTATTATTCTGTGCTCTTTTTATCATTTAATGCTTCCATCCTCAACCTCACTAACATTAGCATCCCTCTAAAAGGTTTAAGTTGCATATTCCCAGCGGCTTATTTGCCGTCTTCGACTGTTATAACAGAATTTTGGAAAATTTAAAACACCCATAAATAAATAACCAAATAATATCTTCTTTATTTTGGTTTCATAAACCAAACGAATTCTTTATAGTAGTAAATTACCGTGGAATATGTCGGTATGTTTACAAACAGCTTTAGCAGGCGACACATTGTGTCACCTTCCTGCGAACTTCGATAGTGTGAGGCACGCTGCGTTGTTCCAGTAACTGCCTAATCCACGCTCATTCTGGAGCTTTACTTAATGAGGGTCTTTTGGCGGGAAAACTATCTATGTGTGTCGCTTAGAAGCTCAGCAACTACTTTTATATATTTGTTTGGTGTCGTTTCGAAATACCGGCTCCTCGATACTTTGATGCTCGCGATGTTTATATGATATCGATATTCAAGAATACGTAAAAAATTCGATCGGCACCCTTTCGATACCTCGGTGGTGTTTCTGAAATTTTTATTTTATTTTATTTTAAAGTCACAAAATATTAATGCCGCAGGTAGAACTTTGCAAAACCAGAGAAACTACCAGTAATGGGGCACCTGTATAGTAATACTCGTATTATGCAAGAAAATAATCGTATGTCAGCTTCAGTGCCAGAAGGAATCACTGCATATTTCAACGCCAATTTGTTACTCCTATTTCTAATGTACTGGAAAGGTGAAGAACAATTTACACTTTTTCAAACATAAAGAAATATCTGCGAAATATTTGTATGTTCCACCTGTAACAGTTTTCTCTGAAAGACTATTTAGCTCAGCATGATTCATATGTGCCACAAAAACTAGCAGACTTGACCCCGAAAGAGTGAGATTGACAGTATTTTTGAACAAACGTTTATAAAAGTAGATTGTTTCAAACATGCATTTTGCCTTTAAAGGTCTAATATAATGTTTAATAGTTAGTATACTGATGGTTTTAAAATTTTTAGAATTAAATATGTGTACCAAATTAATTTTATCGGCATTACACAGTTCTTACAACACTGTATTTTTTATTTAAATTAGAGGAAGTATCGAAGTACCGGGTATCATGAAAAATATCGATTACCGATTATCGATATTGCTATCGATCCATCCCTAATATGTGTATGGGTTTGCGATTAGGATTTCGTTATGGAGGAGATTAGGTATGTAGGCCACCATTCTGGTTCCATTGTTCCTATGCCCCCTCCTTCCCTAGGAGGAAGGATGAGGCCAAGGATAAAGAGGGTGGCATTCCCAAGGAATGGAAGCGTAAAGGCAACAATTTAAGAGCCTGTCAATTAGCGGGGTTTAGGATTGAAGATGAATTAGAATTAAATGAAAAAATAATAGTAACCTGGAAGGATTAATGGGATACCAGAGAAAAAGGTCGGCGGATTTGCTCGTTTTTACGCGATATAAAAGGAAAGATTAATAATGAGATATTTAGAGCCAACAAATGGTCTACTCCATTATTTGTCAGGTCATGGTCCGTACCCCGAGTACTTACATCGGTTCGGTAATATATGTGCATGTGGACAAGTAGGTACCCCTGAACATAGTATATGAGAATGCGAAAATACTTTATTATTAAGAGTTGAATATGGCAAATACATCCAGAAAAAATGATAAATGAAATAATTAGGAAAAAGAAATTATATTATTATTTAAATAAAATAACAACAAAATTTTCTAAAGATAAATATAAAGAACTTTATAGGCTCTAACTGGGCAACACTTTATTGCGATTTTTATTCCCTTATGGTTTAACTAATATATTATATTATGATTCCCTCATAGTTGTTTTAAGCTTTTATTTATTTTATTAACTAAGAAACTGTTATGCCTATCTCTGCATGGGCTTGTAAATTTATTGTAAAACTTGCATGTACTTTTTATATTAAATATACAACATGTAGTTATTTACTCTGCATGCAAGTTATATTAAATAAATACTCCTAAATTGTTATTAGTATTAATGTTAATTATTGTTAATTATTAGTGTACTTATATAATTATTGGCTATCGGACTCAGTCATATTAGCAGATACCGTGTCAAAAGAGATAGGAGCCCTCTGCTCTATGGTTGCGCAGACTAGTGTGCTTTATTTATTCCCAAGGAGCCCGGACAGTGCAGAGGGCATGGTCCCTACAGTTTACTTAGATGAAGACTTCGCCCGACAGGCCAGGGCAACAAACTCGCTCCCCCACAGCGGACGGCAACGAGCCCAGCAGCCGAGCTCTAATGGTCCATCGCTGGCGGACCAAGCCCCAACGGTCCCTGGCTGGCAGTCCCGAAATGGTCCCAACAGAGGACCGGAGAACGCCAACTGACCTACCGGAGGAGGAAGTAGTTTTCCTCAGAGCTTATCATCCTGCCATGCACCGCCGAGACACCCGCCGACACTTCTACCCTAAAAGAGCATTAGATGAGAGATGATATGAAGTGATAATGGAGATGCAATAAAGGGACAAGAGGTTCGGGGGTGTCATTAAGCAACCCAGCCTTTGCCTAGCGACCCGGGAAAACCCCGAAGAAACCCCGGGAATCAAGCCTGGGCCTCCCGAATGCGGGTCACAGACGAAACCGGCTGAGCCATCCCGCTCGGTAATATTTGTATGTATTGTCACCTAATTATCGGAAGGCCAAACCAGCTAGCAGCCGTGTAGGCGACAGGAGGCATTCAGACCACGCCTACCCATTTATCTTGTAGCGCAAACGAGGGGATGGTTGGAAAACCATCACTAGCCATCCCTTTCCCCCTCCCTGACGTCTGGAACAGTCGGGAAGATTCACTGAACCGCGAGACTTCAAGAAACGGCGATCTTCCCTATATAAAGCCTGCATTGGACGAGTCAGTCAGTTCTTGGCGAGCAGCCGTGAGGAGCACCGAGTGAGTGAACGGACCGGAAGACTGTGTACGTGTATCAGAGGAGTTGTACTTAATTGTGAGTGTAGAGTGGACCTGTGACAGACGAACTGACGAATAGTAATTTGCAACGACAAGTTCTACTAATGGTTATTTCTATTAGCATGAAGTAGAAGAACATACTCTTTAGGAGTGCTTTGTAAAAGAATGTCTATAGAAGGCTATGTGAATGTAACAGATCTGGAGTCTTTAGTTCAACAGACTGTAAAACGTATTATGATACCTCGAATTCCACTTTTCGCTGCAATATATTAACAAAGAGAAATAGCAGTGACATTACAATTTAGCTTCTGAAGACACCAAGTGAATTTCAGGAAATGTTACCAGCAATGAATTGTGGCTTTGGGGGAAAGAACTTAAATATTTTCATTCATAGCTCCATGACCTCGAAAATACAATAAATGTAGGTTTTACTTGAGGGAACAGACAGAAACGTTATTCAACTGCCTTTCATCACTTTTGTTTCAGAAAGTTGTATCGCTGTTTACCAAGTTTCCCGCTGTAATAACATGAACCCAGGCTGTTATTAGTTTTCCAGCGCTGTAAAAGCTACCAGAACAACTCTCTTTAAACATCCACTTTTAAAAGGGATACAAATGGATGTTCAACCACAGAAAGATTTAGAAAAAAGTTTTTCCGGTGCTAGCAGATGGCAATATTAAACGCAAATTCTATGTACTTATCTGTTATTCACGGGACGGTCTTTGAAGGTATCTCACATTGCAAGACAAAGTGTGTTTCTAAGACACCTCTCAACCTAGTTTCATAATTCCTTCAGCTTGAAAAGAAATTCTTTTCCCGACGATCATTAGCTACAAAATAAATTCTAATCCCCCTTTTTAAATGTAAGAGTACAAAAAGGCTGTGTAATATCAAGGAGTATGATACTGGAGTTATTCACTGATGAGATTGTTTTATAAAGTAAAGAGATGGAGTAAGACTGATTGCAATAAATAATTCCTATCTGTTAAAATCTATGCATTATTTCATGAGCTACAATTCTATTAGTGAGAATTGCGTTGATAAGGAAAGATAATTATTGAAATCAGTGTTAGTTAAGGCAATTAGGCGTTTCGTTAACGTTCCCAAAATGAATCCATTACCTCAGGGCTCGGATAATAATTGTGGTTAAATACATACTAATGTCGCAAATAGAGAATATTTCAGTTAATTCTGACTAACTTGGACCTATAAGCACTTCTATATTTAATTTAAGGGCACTGGGAGTTTATTATTACCCAGACAAGGCTAATTTGTACCAATATTAAAATTTGAATATATAGAAAACTAAACACTATCAGAAATTGAAATATGGTATGATTACTGTATAAGGATGTGTTCAGTTAACTACTGTATAATATTTAAATTACGTTAACATAGGTCCATGCAAAAGTCCATAAATCACACCGTGTGTCCTGAAAATAATATTGCACCCTATATTTCAGGTGAACTTTACTTGTAGGAGTTTAAAGCTACATGCACCAGGTGTTATCCTAAATAACCTAAGATAAAGTTTTATAATATCGGCTAAATGAAAATCACAGGTAGGTTATATTATGCACATGAACAATTAATTAGTTTTGAGTAAAAGAAAAAAGATAATATTTTCAAGGACTGAATATTTGTTTTCATCCATTTTATAAATCACATGAATATAAATGTTAGCCCAACGTGTTCAAGGAACATTGACAAATAACCACCGCAAATTTTGTGTCAACATATATTATAGTTTTTGAGAAACATGCCCCTAAGTATGATAAATCAAGGTTTTGGGAATTCGCGATCAAAGATTAAGCACCATTCTAAGTAAGTGGACATATCAGTACCCCGCCATGTTTAAATTGAGGAATTAAAGGACTTTAATACCAGCTGACAACCTATGTTATATATATCATTTTAAAGCTGAAGAATTATATAATTTTTAACATTAAAACAAAAATGGAGTTTTTTAAACCTATCGACCTCTCAGTGCCCTTAATAAATTTAATAAACCTTAAAATTGACGTACAGCGACCTTTTACTTGAATGCTAAGGTACGCGTTTATCAAAACGGCCTGGAGTTTAAGATGAAAATGTTGTAGAATGGAAAACAGTTCAGGATACTCCACATGGAAAACTAGTTAAATGACTCGTGTATATCATTTTAATCAATATTTGTATTGTCATACATTTACAAAGATTGACTTTTTCGAGATTTTGAACTGTCACTTCACACAGTTAATAACTGAATACAACTTTTGTCAGCTTGCCACTTCAGCTATGTGGACTAATTCCAATAATCTTTGCCTCTTCACTTTGTGAGTCAGTTGGAGAATTTAATGTGATGTTGGCCATAATGGCTCAATGGTTTAGAGCAACAGCACGGAGAGCGGGAAATCCGTGATTCAAAACCCGGCTATGGCACTGAATTTTTTAGTATGGCTCTACTCATTCAACCTTAGCTTACACATGGCTAGTGTGCAAGAAATGATTATTTCCATTAATATTTATTAAAATACTTTCTATAAAATAGTTTTATGATAAACGAACGTATCTACAATTTTATAAGAATATACTCAGAAGAATTCTTTTGTCTGTGTGACTTTTGTATAATTGGTAAACTATAGACAAAATACTCAAGATATTCTCAGCAAACAAGCCAAGTGAGAACACGATTGCAAATCGACGTTTCGGAAGCGCAAATCCCTCCCGTCATCAGGATGGTTATAAGAAAGTTATAAATTCTAAATAGATATAACACAACAATTAGAAAAGGCAAAACACTACCAACACTCGCATCACGGAACAAAAGACTGTTTGCAGTAAACTAAATGCCAGGTCTGGAGATGGGTGAGTGTAGAAAACTAAATATGTCAGAGAAACATAACTTTTTAATTTGATGATCAATCTGTATAGATCTGCGCTTCTTAAGCCGATTGATTTCAATTTTTAAAGCCGGTTTCCAAGAGGAGCTGAACAGCACCATCGCAGCGACACGATACGAGAGGCAAGCCAACAGCCAAGGGTTCCAGCAAGGTTCCAGCCCTGACAAGGGTCGTACCGGGTAGTAAACAGGATTAATGACGTGGTCTATCGCATCCAGAAGGTGCCCCGAGGAAAGATGTTGGTGGTACACCTGGATCGTCTTGCCCGCTACGATGGTGCTGTTCTGGACGACCAGCCTTTAGGAGGAAGCAGTGTCGCGAGATATCATTTACGATTAGCCAAAGCCAAATGGCAGGAAGAGAACGAGACAGATAGCATTCAAGCCACGCCTACTCATGTGGCTGGTTGGCGCTCGCTGAATGAGTGGCAGTGGGAGAAGGAGACGGAGATCGTCTAGACAATTTAAGTGCAGAGCAATCTACTCCCATTAGTCCTGGACTCGTAGGACCAAGGATCCGGGCCTCCTTCAAACCTGGGAGCGTTGGGTAACTCCGGGGCTCTTTCCATAGGGCAATACCTGGAGTCTAAACGCCCAACCCCCCCCGCTGAGCACAACGTCAAGACGGGATGGAAGTGGATACGCCACTTACGCGTGTCAACCCCGCAGGGAAGACTACCGAAAAACCTCGGTGGGGCCGAATGGTGATCTAGCACACCTTCTACTAGCTCTGCAGGCTAGTACCCGCGACTTTTAGGCAACCCTCTACTCTCTTTGGGCTGCCGTATCCTGGCCGGAAATACCCATTTACCCGTGGGTGTCGGGAACACACTGCCCCCTCGAGTCCAACCCAATCCGAACAACTCCCCTACGGGAAGGGCTCGGCAGTTCAGCCCGAGGTTCCTCTAGTAACGTCAGAGGTACCACGAGTGCTAAGGGTCCGCAACGCCCGCACCTCGGCAGCTGAAGGAGACGGATCTCCTCCTCTACGGAAGGTCGAGACAATTCTCGCTCTATCGTGAAATACCATGATGCTCCGTCAGAGGTCGGGAAACCTCCAGAACCGACGATTGGTGAATAAAACGACTACACTGTTCGAGGCCAGTCAGTTTACGGCAGGGAGCCGAGATAGTGAGTGCAGTGTGGACCTGCGGCAAACGAACTGGAAGTTTGTAATTGTATACGTAACGTAATTCTGATTGTGTACAAAGTGTATTTATACGCAGATAAAGAACGTTTGAATTTGTGCAACTTGAACTTTTAATTATACGAACCCACAAAGTCACATTATATCTATTTATTGTTTTTTTAAATATCCTGATTATGGGAGTGATCTACGCTCCCGAAACGTCGATTTCTAATCGTCTATTCACCTGGCTTGTTTTCCGACAAGATCTCGAATATTTTCGTCGCCAGGAAAGCTTCAGGTCTTATACAGACAAAATGTTACCACAAAGTGTATAGGTCTCGTTAAAAACCGCACATTATGTGCTATAAGCTATTTTTTGTGTACTTAAGCGTCTCTGAGATATTTGTTGTTATTGGTTTGAATTTCTAATATTTATACGATGCCATCACATCAAGTGGCCACGCTCTTAACGGCACCTGCGTCGCCGTTGCAGCCGCTTCCCTCCTGCTTAATTTTCCCCGCGCGGACCGCCTTGTGCTTCCATAGAAATAGGAGGAATGGACAAAGTCAGTTAGAACCATTGTTGTTTCACAAATTAGAGTACTGAATTTCCTTAATGTTGCTTGAAATTTCAAAGAAGATGTTGCAAGTGTTCCCCTTGTACTCGAAGATAGGATAGGCGTCACATAGTCATAACAGATTTTCATACACTTGTTGTAGTTTTGTTTAGATATATTTCTTAGTTCTTCCCCACATTATTTTGTAGTTCTTGTCATGCTCAATTATTAGAATTATGCATTTTGTCTTTCCAAAAGTATGAGATGCGTTCAAGTTATAACACCTCTTTGTCCGGACTACGACCAAACAGGAACTTCTGTATTAAAAAAAAAAAAAAAATCTCATAGATACCTTGCGAATGAGAACTCTAGTGGCAGCGACGAGAGTTAGTGTTTGATACTTGAAATTGCGACGTTCTCATTGCAACAGTAGTGTTTAGTCATACGTTCTCTCCATTTTCATTTCCCGTAGGGGAGGGGATCCGCCCCTTCAGCTGCCGAGGTGCGGGCGCTGCGGACAGTTAGCACTCGTGGTATAGTCCAGCAAGGCAAAGAAGGTCCCTGTAAGTCATGCCCTGCGTTACACAGTGGGACAAGGATAGCAAATGTGTGTGGCAGAGAACCTTTGCTACACAAGGAGCAGACCGTTAAAAACATGCACCCTATTTGCTCTATACACTAAAACCGAGAAGATTCATTCACAAAAGTAGAAGCCGTCAGAATATTTTTGAATGGTCTGTAACTGAACTGATATGGGGTGTCATAAACCTGTCAAGGGAGGGTGTGGGAACCATCTCCAAACCCCCTGCATCTCATCCGTCGGAGACTTCCACTCCTGTGTAGGAGTATACCTCTAAAGTTACTAGAGGAATTTCGGGCCGAACATTCGAGGCCTTCCCCTCGGGGATTTGTTTGGAATGGGTTGGACTCGAGGGGGCAGTGTGTTCCCGACACCCACGGGAAATTAGGTACCTCCGGCCAGGCTAAGCCGCCTGAGGGGGTAGAGGGTAGCCTCATAAGTCGCGGTACTAGTCTGCAGAGCCAGCAGAAGGTGTGCTAGATCACCAGTCGGTCCCACCGAGGTTTTCGGTAGTCTTCCTTGCGGGGTTGACACGCGTAAGTGGCGTATCCACTTTCATCCCGTCTTGACGTTGTTGTCGATGCGGAGGCCTTTTAAGAAACCAGGTATTGTCCTATGGAAAGACCCCCGGAGTTATCCATCGCTCCCGGGTTGAAAGAGGCCAGGGTCTTCGGAATTTTGGTTAACTAACTGCGACACCTATTGACATTCATTGCTAGTTTCAGCGAGGCATGTGATGATGGTACCATGGATGTGTATAATGTGCGTTCCTGGGTGCGACCATTCAATGAAGGCAGATGAGTGAGCCCTAGTTTTGACATAACAAATACAAGGGAATTATCTAATAACATTGCATTTATTTTGTAGCCCACCTCGGTAGCGTGGTGGTAGCATGTCTGCCTCACGTTCAAGAGGTCCCGAGTTCGACTCTCGGTCAGGTTGAATTACCTGGATAAGGTTTTTACAAGTGTTTTCCCTTATCCTGAAAGATGAATGTCGGGTAACTTTAAGCTCTATGCACCCTGGGCTCATTTGAGCATCATTTCACCCATTCCATTCATCGTCCAATATGACTTAATGTTGGAGGACGTAAATTACAAAAAAGACAAGAATATGTTACTTGCATCTTTATCAATGAATGTGTTTGAAATATTACTGTTTATCTTCCGCTAGATTTTTTTTGTGCAATTTACGTCCTCCATCGTTAAGTCACATCGGTAGAATGAAATCGGTGAAGTGATACTCAAATGAGTCCGGGGTCCACGGTGCTTAGAGCTACCCGACATTCGTCTTTTAGGATAAGGGAAAACCCCGGAGAAACCTTATCCCTAACCGAGATTCCAACTCGGGACCTGTTGAACGTGAGGCAGACCTGCTACCATCTAGGCTACTGGGGTGGGAGGCATTATCATAAGGCATTGCTATTAAAGCAACAATAATAATAAACATACACATCATGGATTCTAATTCATGTTGCTTCACTTACGAGACACATTTGTCTTACCGGTCGGCTACCATGCATACGGCAAGCCGCAGAGTATCTATGTATCACGGAGGTTTGAAATAAAGCCTTACTGATATTAAAGCATATATTGCTACAATCAATTGTTCTTTGACACTAGCCGTGTGTAGGCCAAAGTATGGAAAGATCGAGGCAGACTAAAGCTTAGGTATATACCATAGCAGGCATTCAAGTCATTGAATATTTCAGTCTGGCGATACCTTTGGAAGGCCTATAATGTGAATGCAGCGTTATCGATAGCTTCCAGATCGCACACTGTTCCTGGTAACTCTCTTTCTTTTTCCTTTTTTCTAACGCCGTTCTGTGTCCCTTTTGGTGGGAATGTTCATTTGCTATTTGTAATACTGCGAACTATAGGAAATTACAACTTTCAGCTTGGTTTCACCATAAAAGTATCCTGGGCCATTGTACAATAATTTCATCAAAACTACATCTTAGCTGGAGTTTACAACCTCAACTATGCAGGGTGAGGTAAGCCTGCTAATTCTACCTTCAGAGAGAAGCCATGCAGATGCAAAACTGTACGTGGGTATATAGCTCTACCAATGGGATTAGCACTTCTAGATTAATATCTGATTTCGCTATGGTATTATTACAAATATTAAAACAAAATTGGGCACAATTTTCAGATAAATGGTTTACTTAACTTGATACGTGTGCCTGCAATTAGCGAATACCCTAGGGGTTGTTAATAACGACAAAATATATATTCAAAGTTATCGGTTGGACTTTTAAAACTGGTATTGTACTCAGTAGTGCCACACAGAGCATCTCATCTGAAGTTTTACTCAAGAAGGTATTTTTTTAAATAAATATAGCAAGCAAAATGCCAAGCATTCGAAGTCTCACTGCAATAGGAAGCCTTTCACATTGTGATATGGATTTCTGCGAACAGCCTCTGAAGATCTTTTCATTCTGAATGAGTTTTGTGTAAGTGGTGTACCATAAAGAGATAGCCATCTTTGTATATACATTATGTAAGAAGTATATAAAACTTGATATTTATATGTCCAGAAATCGCCTATTTCCTTTTTAGAGCACTTTTTCTACAGCTTAACCCCGTACAACGACACTCAATGACAGAAACGTGGGAAACCAGGAAATCACAGTGCAAATTTAAAATAGCCTCCATTAACCTCAATGTATCCGTCAACTCACCGTCACATGGCCTCCCTAATGAGTTAGGCCTGGAGAAATTCATATTGTCTGAGAGCCTTTCAAACTACCAGCACTAAGAATCCTTACATCCCGATCTTGAGTAAAATAAACAAGAGATTTTAAATGTCCCGACAAATAAAATTCTACTGGGTTTAAATGAGGGGAGCGAGGAGGCCACGGAATTGGTGCATTTCTTCATATTCATCTACCAAGAAACCTATAAATGAGGAGGAGCCCCATTGTGTATGAACTTAGTACCCGTGCGTATCAAGCGTACTGTATCAATGAAATGTATCACCTCCATCCAATTTTACCAGAGGTAATGGCGAACGTTTACTACATTAACCATTTTATATCCTCTATGTCCAAGAAATGTCTTCCTTAAATTTTGGCATACATTTTTATTGCATTACACAGGATGATAAAAAAACCACTGACAACACTAAGTACGTTGCGCAGGACAGCAAACTAATCATTTTAAGAAGGACCGAATGTCCGAAAATGAACGGTTTGCATGCTGTGGAACACCAAATTTAGAGAATTGGGCGTACGAAAATCCACGTGCGCAAGTCGTTCACAGTCACCAACACATGTTTGGTGTCAACATATGGGTTGAAATAATTGCTGACCACATCATTGGTCCATATCTACTCCCAAACAGACTAACAGGGCCGATCTACCTCGCATTTCTTAGAGACATTTTGCCTAACTTATTGGAGGAGTTGCCACTAAACATTAGGCAGGTAATGTGGCTGCAACATGACGGAGCTCCAGCACACTTTGATAAAACTGTGGGGATTCACCTAGAAGTTACACACGCAAGTCCATGGATTGGTAAAAGCTAACCAGTTCCATGGCCAGCTAGATAACCAGATCTGACACCATTGGACGATCTTCCGTCGGGTAGTATGAAAACCTTGGTGTATGCCACTCTTGTAACGTCAGAGGGGGACGTCATTGCACGAGTCCGTGGAGCGATTGCCGTTCCTTCAGGTCTACCACACTTATTGGAGCATGTACGTGAAGCTCTGTGTCGCCGATGCAGGCTCTGCATTGAAGTAAGACGTACCCAGTTTGAACCCTGTTTGTAATTTTAAACTACTTTGTGCTGCATACAGTCTGTTCTTTGTATTGACGACATTCACACTTTGATGGTCTACTGTGCCCAAAAGTGCGTTTCCGGATATGCGTTCCTGCTTAGAAAATGCTAGTTTGATGTATTTTTGTTGTAGTTTTATGTCCTCCAACATTAAGTCATAACGGACGATGAATGGAATAGATGAAATGATGCTGAAATGAGCCCAGGGTTCATGGAGCTATCCAAAATTTGTCTTTCAGGATATGGGAAAACCCCAGAAAAAACTTTATCCAGGTAATTCACCCTGAACCAGATAGGAACTCGGAACCTCTTGAACGTGAGGCACACACCCTACCATTCACGCCACCGAGGCAGGCAGTTTGCTGTCCTGCGCAACATACTTAGTGTTGTCGGTGGTTTTTTGGATCACTCTGTATATATATATATATATATATATATATATATCAGATCTTTTTAAAGCCCAAATATTTTTACAAAGTGTTTTTCGGGGAGTTCTGACCTAATACTTGTTATTGGTTTGAACGTCCTAAGAGTTATAACTTTCTCAAATGGGAGGTCATTATTCATCTGTCTTTGCTTCTACCAATCGTATCGAAATTCCTCCCAATTGGTCTTTAGTCGAAGTGGGAATCGTCGAGGAGCTTTGTAGTTGCGCTTACCATGGAAGGATAGGAGGATGGGATATTGATCTGAAGATAGAGCAGGATCTGTGAAGAGGGTAAGGTGCTGCCGCACATTGTGAACCAGGGCGGAATCAGGCAGTCAGGTAGTCTCCTATCTCAATATTAGTTTGGTTAAGGCTGGTTTGGAGCCCTAGCAGAGATAGCCCTAGACGCTACAAAGTTGTGGAGTGTGCGCCCACGGTGGTTGGTAATGGAGGAGTTCCAGTTGCAGTGCTTTGCATTGAAGCCTCCCGCAGCAATCGTGGCAACTGGGGAACTGAAGGAATGATCCAATTCAGAAGGAAGTAGGGGGCGAGTTGGTGGTGCGCGCGTATACTGAGTACAGGTGCAGGGGACCATTGCTGGTGTCGACTTGGATGCCAGTGATCTCCAGATTACTGGTTGCAGGGATAACTATTTAGTGGTGTTGAATGGTACGGTCAATGTATATGGCAGTACCGCCCCTGCCGTCGGCTCGATCAGTGCGATGGGAACACATTCCTGGGATGCCACATTTTATATGAGGTGATAAGTGGCTTTCCTGCACCATTAAGATATTCACCTTCGGCATGGACAAAAAGTTGGAAGCTTCCGCCAATTGTCTGGGGAGACCATTGGCATTCCAGAAGCAGATCTTGAGTCCTGGAAATGTTGTGTGTCTTTGGTGTCTAGTAGCCATTGGAAATGCAGAAGGTGAAGACTGTTTGAATAAGTACCATTTCCGGTGACGTTTATGGAGATCTTGTGAGCAGAGCCTCCATCAGAGCAGCTGCAAATTTAATTTGCAAGTGAGGAGGAATGCGATCAGTTACCTATTTGAAGGCTGCAATGTCCGCAATCCTCTGTCGTTCGTAGATGACAATTGAAGTGGAATGGTAGGTTCAGAGGATGAGCACCTTCTTGGTGGGAGCGGTTCAGGCATGGCCTGTTTGAGGCGATGTTGAGTAGTACTTGATAATTGTGGTTGAGGAGAACTGGGAGGTGTAGAAACAGAAGATGAGGTTGGTGGAGGTGTTGTACGGTGAGTAGAAGAGGGCTGATATTGTTGCGCTTGGGTAAGGGGCGGCACAGAAGCGTTCTTGACGGCTGCTGCGTATGATGGGAATTGCACTGGGGATCTAGCTGGGAGAACTGGGAAACGAGCACCGTAAAAAGCCTGCTTAGGTAGCCCATGGGGGTTGGGTACACTGGGAGGAGCATGAAATTGAATCCTTCGGGCTCCCTTCTTGGTGCTTTCCAGTTCACATCGTGCTTGCTGCCAAACAGGGCATTTGGCGTATCGACATGTGTGTTCAGCTCCGCAGTTAGCACAGCTGGGTTTAGTAATGGTGAGATTGCTACAAGCATTGCGAAGATGGACTGTTTGTCCACAGTGAGAACAAACAGATGGCAGTCTGCAGGCTTCCGCCCCATGGAAAAACTGCTGGCAGTTTAAACACTGTTGAGGTCGGAAAGGCGGTTTGTATGCCTCGACGGTGACGACAGCAGAGAACATCCTGTTCACCTTGTAGATTTCTTCGGCCTCGCTGGATTTCTCTAAAGCTACTCTGAAGTGTGGAAGAGGGCCTGGAGTGGGTCCGCGGATACTGCGGAGCCGATTGACACTGATTATGTGTAGTCCTCGACCAAGGAGTTCGTCCTTGACCTCATCCTCAGAAATACATTGAGGGAGATCTTTGATGGTTACCTGAAGCCGCTTTTCTTCAGGCAGGAGAGTAGTGATAAACGGGATTTTATTATGCTCTAACCAGCGACTGACTTCCCGATGTGCTGTGGCATCTTCTGGTAGGATGGCAACTGTGTTGCGCAAATTACGGAGGGTAATAGTTTTGTTATACCCAGCGAAGGAGTGCAGTTTTCTGTCGTTTTCTGGCTGACGAAGGAAGATGGGAGGGGGTTTCGCCACCCTGGCGATAGGGGTGTCTAATGGAGTAGAGTCAGCGTTTGTAACCGAAGTGGGCAAGGTCTTTGTAACACTGCGGGGACGTTTAACTGGGGCGGTACTAGGAGGGGCTTCTACGACTGAGCAGGAGGCTGCAGTTGCAAGGGGAGAGAATTTATTTGACGTAGGTGTGTGCTCAGTGATGTCTTAGCATAGAGGTGGTTGGTGTCTCCTCTTTGTTGGGACCTGTTGATTGTTTGTGCTTTGTGAGGTACGCAGTGATGACCTCCGTACAAGCACGGTGCAGATCCATTTTATGAAATTCTTCAGATGCAACTTGGGAGTTGTTAGCCTCAGAGCCCGCTGCAAGGAGTTGAGGGATATGTTGCTCAGCAAACTGAACGTACTGCAACTGGGCTACCATCTCCAGTTGAAGAATGGTTACATGATCAGAATGCAGGGGAAACTTTGAATCAACTATCAGTTGCTGATCCATGAAACAGCTGCTAATCCCACCGTTGATGTAGTAGGACAGAGCTGCCGTGCTAAAATCTTCGTCTGAAGGGAAGGTTGTTGTGAAGTCCATGTTACATTATGACATGATATACGAGAGAGAACACAAAACTGGCAGTAAATACCGTCCAATATATTGGCCCAATACAATATCCTACTGTAGGGATGTATGTGTGCACGCCAGCCCTTCATGCACAACGGCACACCAATCACACTCCACACGAATTTTTAATTAATAGGGAATCCTAAATTTTCCCTTTTATTCACTAAAAATACGACACTGAGCCAAGAAACTCATTTGCACAAAATAAGACTAATTTTCGTGAATAACACAGTCAAATACACAAAATCGTTGAAATATTGTTCACCACGCACTATTACACTGAAATTATCCAAAACTAACAATGCAATTCGATGCAAATCGATAATTCGGTAACAACATTTGCAAACTAGTTTTTTGAAAAGTTCTTTACTCCTTTAGTTTTCAGAAAAACATGTTGGCTAAGAAACAACGGAAGCTCCAGTTGATGTCCACAAATGGCACCACCCGTAATATGATAAACTAGGAAAAACGTCTTGTAATTATTTACGAAGTTTTATAAAATATTCTACCTGCGTTCGTTAGGTTTAGCATGGACTTATGTCCTTTTTATTCCGTTAGAGTTAAGAGTAGATAAAAATCTATACACACAAATGTCGAAGAGACAAGAAATTTAGCAGGAGAATGGAAGAATCCTAAAATGGATATATATTGACACTTTAAATTAGTCAAATTATATGTAGAGAGAAATATTGCATCACAACATAAGATTTGACAATGAAACTCATGATTTGACTTCTACCTCCAAAACAATTGCATTTTGTGTTTTTCTTAACCGTGTTAATTATATCTAGCGAGTTGGATATGATGACGTGTGATCGGTATATTTGCATAAAAAGTGAAGCTTTAATTATTTGGGGGAAAAGTGTCAGAGATGCTTTTCGTTTTGACTAACTTTTGTCAGATTTCGTTCCCTTTAACTCGAAAAATATAATTAAGCAGCGTACAATGCATACGTTTATGTTATCTCATTAAGAAGTTTCGATACGTTCTTTGCTTTTCAATTTTAGAATATGGTTATATATTAAAAATGCTAGCCCCCATTCCAGATCTTCTGGTGATTACAAAGGCTCAGCATAAAGCTTATCAGACGCCATGAGCAAATTCTAAGATGATCATGATCATCGTTATGCAATTTTAGTGCAAAGTGGTGCTTGTTGTGGGAGCTCATCAGCATTTCCAGAATACCGGGTTACTTCATTTTTCTCCGGCAATTCAGTGCATGTGCCTACCTCGGTAGCCTAGATGGTAGCGTGTCTCCCTCACGTTCACGGGGACCAGAGTTCCAATCTCGGTCAGGTTGAGTTACCTGGATACGGATTTTTCTGGGGTTTTCCCTTATCCTGGCAGACAATGTCGGCAACTCTATCCTCCATAAAACCCGGACTCATTTTAGCATCATTTCACCCATTTTATTCTACGTTCGATATGACTTAACGTTGGAGGACGAGAAACACACCCGGTCACCACGTAGGGGTATAAGAGGGCAGTTATAGAAGAAGAAAATCAAGAATAGACAGATAATTCTAGATATACACTCTTTAAGTATGTACTAGAAGGTACGAGCATAATACCAGAAATTAGATGGCTGTGAGCAGTTTTCAAATATTTAGCGTGCTGGTGGAATGTAAGGCTTGGAAATTCCGGAATTCTTCCTTAGCCAAGAGATAAAGAAGGAATAATCACTTTCGTTTAAAAAATGTTGCTTATATTTACTCATACCCTCAAAGACATACACACACTGTTAAATTCGTCTACGACACACATTATCGGCTGTCAGGCGGCAACAGTCCACTGTGTTCCAAAACACCCGTCTAAAATCAACAGTCTATAAAGTCAGGCCTTTCAGAAACATTTATATCTTTAAACTATTTTAATATTATCATCAATATGCAACTGCAGTTTCAATTTGGCGCAAGCCACATATTGAACCTTTTGTTCAATTTTCCAGTGTTATTATATTTGAAAATCTTCGGCCCCCTTTCCTGTTTTTCTAATAGTTCCATAACAAAAGCGTGATGCGAAACGCGGCATGAGTTGGACAACATTTTGAAGAATCAGACTATGTAGAAATCATATCTATAACGGAATGCGCTGTGAAAGTATCTCAATAAGCGTATATGTTATAATTTGAATTCGAGAGGCAAGTGAGTTGAGAAAATAGTGTGATTGTAACACCTTAATTAACTTACTATTATAATCATATATTACACACGAGACAATGTTCGTTATACAGGTTTTCCTCAAGGAATAGCTAAATGACTCAGAAGATACGAAAGTTAAATGTAACCTCTCATATACTCCAGAGATGGTGCTACCTGTCATATTTTATAGTTGACAAAAACAGCTACAATAACATAGAAAGTTTTAAATGATATGCAGTTATTACCTCTAGATTTGTCGTACAATTACAGCGGGTCATATTATTTAAAACCTAGTAGCATCTTGAATGTATACAAACGCAAATATTGAACGTAAAAACATTTGTGTGTCAGAAAGGAAGAACGCCGAAGTGAATAGAAATCAACGTCTTTCGTTTAAGCTAAGTATGCGGCCAGAATCCCGCCAATTGTGTCGGACCCGTTCCCCAACCACATAAAGGTTATGAGGGAACTGAGGGCCAAGCTCCAGGCTAGCTTCCAGGCCACCCGTTTTCCAAGTCGGGTGATCCTAAAGACCACGACCCCGGAGGACCATGAAGCCGCCAGGGGGGTGCTGCGCGAAGCGGGGATAGAATTCCACACGTTCTCGCTGCAGCGACCTAACCTGGTGCGCAGAGTCATCCGAGGTCTCGGATCTGACACCGACCCAGAGGACATAAAGGTGGGCCTGGCGGAAGAACACGGCATTACGCCGCGTACCGTGGTCCAGCTGACCAAGCAAGTCCGCGAGGAAGGCAAGGAGCCCGTAAGGACTCCCATGCCACTATTCCTCGTAATAGTGGAGAAGGAGGGCGAAGGTCTTCCCAAAATTGATGAGGTGTCCCACCTCTACAACACCAAGATCAGAATCGAACCGTACCATGGCAGAGAGGGGCCAGCCCAATGCTACAGGTGCTTGGGCTTCCACCACTCGAGCCATGCGTGCGAGAGGAAGACCGCCTGCATACGATGTTCAGGCCCTCACCACGTCAACGAATGCCCGAACCCCAGAGAGGAGAAAAAGTGCGCCAACTGCCGAGAGGCCCACATAGGCATCTACGGCAGCTGTCCCGCTAGACTGCGAATAGTGCAGGCAAGACAGGGCAGGAGCGCAAACAGGGAGCCAGCACAAGTTCGGCCTGGAGTCAGTTTTGCCCAGGCGCTGCGCAAGCAGGAACAGCTGCTGCAGCAGGCCGAGGCAAGCCAGATTCCGGCAGCGACCCAGCCAGTAAGCTCTGGAACTACCGCCAAACAACCACCAGCTGCATCTGCAGCAAAGCCACAGCGGCCTCCTCGCCAGAAGAAGGCCACCGCAGCCCGGCGGGAGAAACCGCCGGCAACTGCGGCAGCAACGGCCGGGCAACCAGCCCAAGAACCTGCGGGGAGACAGAGCGGCCCTGCCGCCACTACTCTCCCCCCTCCACCAGCTCCAGCTACAGTGGCTTCAACAGTCAATGAGGGAGAGGCATCCCTCGCTACAACACCTGCGCCGATTTGGGACACTGGCGTCTCAAACGAGGACTTAGCGGAGTTCCATGAGCTTTCTGCCTGGTTCGCCGAACTGATTCATCGCTCCCTCCCCATTCTGAGGCGCTGCAGGGAGCAACTGACAGATCCCCGCATCCCTGCTCTGCAAAAGCACAGCATTCTGCAACAGACTGCACGGCTCCTCTTCCCTGACTCCAGCTCGTAAATGGCGTTGAGAAGAACTCAGCGAACATTGAGAGCCGCGTTCTGGAACGCAAACGGAGTCCGGGAACAGAGACCGGGCATCTTGGAGTTTGTAAGTGACCACGGGATTGACCTCCTTATGGTATGCGAAACGCATCTGCATGCTGGTATACAATTTAGCCTGCCAAGTTACGCCGTCCACCGAGCCGATAGAGTCGGCCGGCGGGGCGGCGGTACAGCTATATTCATCAAAAATCACATCACCCATACTCCCATTACCATCCCCCCGCTTCAACACTTGGAGGCGACCGCCATAAGGCTCTCCTTGGGCGGTTCAGACCTAGTGCTTGTGGCGGTGTATGACCCGCCCAACCATCCCTTCTATGAAGCGGATTACAGGGCACTCCTAAACCTAGACCACCGAGTGTGCATAGCCGGTGACTTCAATGCCAAACACCCAGGATGGAACAGCCGAACCCAGAATGATAGGGGAAGGAGCATCTACCGCTTCATCTGCGGAGATCCAACCCTTCATGCGCATGGCCCGCGGGGTCCAACGCACTTCCCGCCTCGTGGCAGGGCGGACGTCATAGATTTCGCAATCACCAAGAACATTCCATTTCATCTGGACCTCACGGCGGTGAATGCTCTGGATTCTGACCACAACCCAGTTGTGATCAATTCAGACGTTACCGTCGCAGCTCTGGCAACGGCTGACTGGGTGGATGAAGTCGACTGGGATGCCGCCATTCTTCACATCCAAAACTCCGTGGAAGCCTGCCTTCGAATCGACTCTGTGGAGTCGCTCGAGGCGGCAGCCAGGGAGTTCTCCACATCCATCCTCAACGCGGTCCGTGCTCACACACACCGCATCCCAATAGACACGCCAAACCCCACAGATATCCCAGGACCCATCAAACAACTCATAAGGGCTAAAAACGCCGTAAGAAAGCTGTGGCAGAGATTTCGCCATCCCAGGATAGGAGAAGTACACCAGAGGTTCAAATCCCTGGCAAGACGACTCCTAAGAGCACACCGCAAAGAGGCCTGGGAAAACATGTTAAGGCAAACCAATCTCCAGGAGAGAAAACCATGGCGAATAGTCCGTAGCCTGCGGAAAGACAAAACCGTACACCAGCACCCCCTACATAGCCCTAGAGGTCGACTCGTCTACGAGTCGAAAGAAAAGGCAGAGGCGCTAGCAGATTATCTGGAGGCTCAGTTCCAACCCAGGGTAGAGCCAATGGACGATGACCATGCTGACCTCGTGGAACAGGTGGTGGAGGACTTCCTAGAAGCTCCGCCCCCTGACCACGAGGAGTTCCACATTCCCATCGTTACCCCTAGAGAGTTAGCGACCACGCTTAACTCTCTAAGAACCAACAAAGCACCTGGGCAGGACCGTGTGACAGCGGAAATGCTCAAGCACCTTCCACGAAGAGCCGTGATTCACTTAACCCGGATTTATAACGCGTGCCTATACATGCGCCACTTTCCAGCTATCTGGAAGGAGGCGCGCGTGGTGTGCGTTTTAAAGCCGGGGAAAAATCCGGGTTTTCCTTCCAGTTACCGATCAATCAGCCTTCTCCCAGTTTTATCGAAGGTATTCGAAAAACTGCTCCTCTCCCGGCTCCTTCCTCATCTGGAGGAAAGGGGCCTAATCCCGGAACACCAGTTTGGCTTCCGTTCTGGCCACTCCACGACCGAGCAGCTACTGCGGGTTGCCGAGAAGGCCTCCCTGGATTTCCAGGAAAGGTCTAAAACGGTAGCAGTGCTGCTCGACGTGGAGAAGGCATTTGCCACTACCTGGCATGAAGGACTCATTTACAAACTCCTGGAGCATGAAATTCCCCGTCCATACATTTCCTTGGTGGCCGGTTTCCTCGGAAACCGAAGCTTCCGAGTAAAGATGGAGGGGAAGCTGTCCACCGAGCGGCCCATTGGCGCTGGAGTACCGGAAGGCAGCGTGCTGTCGCCGGCGCTCTTCGCAGCTTACATGGCCGACATCCCAACTCATCACAACACCCAAACCTGTCAGTATGCGGACGATCTCATGATCTTCGCAGTCAATAGGAATACACGGTACAGCTTCCGGCAAATCCAAACCCAGCTCCGGGCCATTGGCGAATGGAGCGCAAAATGGCGAATGGCAATTAACCCGGAGAAGAGCTCTGCTATTCTCCTGGCGAAAACCATAGCCAACCGGTTGCAGCAGAACTTCGTTTTACGGCGCCGTCGAATCCCTTGGGTGCAAACGGCGAAGTATCTCGGGGTGACGCTGGACCGTAAGTTAACTTACGTTCCGCACGTCAAGGGCAATGTCCAGCTGGGGCACGTCGCACTCCGGAGCCTATACCCTATCTTCAGATCAACCATGCCGATCCGTCTCAAACTCCAACTGTATCGGGCGATCATTCCGCCTATGATTCTGTACGGCTGTGAGATCTGGGGAACAGTGGCTAATACCACTTTCGTCAGACTCCAGACGCTGCAGAACAAGGCACTACGCATCATCTACGATACAGGCTGGAGATTCCCGGCTCATATCCTACATGAGCACTCCCAGATCCCGTACATTGTCGACGTCATTCGCGAGAGGGCACGATCAATGTACGAGAAAATCCAAATTCACCCCAACCCTTTAGTGAACTCCCTGGGAAGGTATGACCCGAGAGATCAAAGGCGCTTGCCGTCCTTCAGACTGCCGAGAGACGTCCTGGGACCCCTTGGGTAACCCAAGGAAAACCCCAGATGTCTCTGGGAACAACTTCTACGCCAAAGGACAAGCGCTACACAACCCGTATCAAAAACGGGGCAAAAAACTAATTCGTGTCTCCCAAAAAGGGAGAACGATTAAGTACAGCTGCCCACGATAAAGAGGGGCAACCCATTCCAAACCTATCCAAAATTTCAAACAGTAAACAAATTCAAACACCCCAGCAGAACATGGATCTTCTAGTTCATTTCGCAGGTTAAGCCGCAAAGCGGCTAGGTACTGCGGCATATGACACCCGGACGGGGAAAACCCCGCCCGACTAGGACTACCTCTGGACCTCTGGAAGCTAAGTATGATTACATTAACTTACATAAGACGATAAAATTTTGTTGGTCCTTGTATCCGAAATAATCATTACAAATTGTCTCTCTGGCCTGGATACATAGATTTACAGATTATTCCCAAATGTTGTGAAGTTTGTCTTCACATAGTGTAAAATAAAGTGTTTAGTAGCTACACGTAGTGATAGTTTTTCGCAACAGCGCGATAACATTCCTGAAATACTAAATGTCCGTAATTTGATAATACATAAAGGTGAGTTTATTTAACGTACGCAATATTCTTTTATCACTATTCTTTTATGCAGTTATTGTTCATTTATTTCTTCTAATGTCTCCTAGTAATAACCTAGACGTAAGATTACATGTGAAACCGTTGATACAGTTTGCATTTTACTCATGACTTAGAAGAGTCGTCGATACGGCGCGCCTTAATTACAAATGCTGGTTTCGTTAAAGTTATCACCAGACCTGTTTACATTTTCCTTTTTTTGGGGGGGGATAATCTGTAGTTCAATGTAGACATAGCCTAGCCGTAAATTATTTCATTGCAGCGTCTAAAAAATGAAACTTCCGGTGGTAAAGAGAGTTCCCATATACTAGGGTTCAAACTGTGAGCCGTCGAGCCGCTTATTATAACGTGCCTCTTGCCGTTGAATTAGGAGAGCAGTTGATGGAAAGTGTACATTCTTTAATTTAGACTTAAGCCATCAGACAGACAGACAGAGAGAGAGAGAGAGAGAGTGAAAGAGAGAGAGAAAATATAATAAAACAGCAAATACATTAAAGGAATTCCAATTTTAAAACACACATTCAAGTCCAAACCTCTGTCTTTAAACTGTTTACGCACATTTACTTCATACTTTTGTAAAGGAAGACCCTATTCAATGTTATATTATGATGAGTGGCATTGGACAGTGGTAACGCACGAGATTCATTTTCGGGAGGTCCCGCATTGTGCTCTCGTCGACCATCCACTCCGGTTGATATGTGAAAGTTGAGATGGTTTCTCATCTCACTCGGTTTCCTTTGAACTCTTCGTCTATATTGGGTTTCGTAGTCATTTTTCAGGTCTGATTCTAGGTTTTATGGCGTATAGCAGTGCCGGACAGGTGGTACGGATAAATACTTAATGAAAAGCACCCGCATGGAGCTGCATGGTTACTTGATTAACTTGATGTACATATTCTGTCTAGACAGCCTTACCAATACGACAGGTACTCGAGCCCGGAACCGTCGAGGTCTTCCGTGCTATCTGCTGTTTAGAGCCTCCTGCTGTTCCTACAGTTCACCCCTTCCACCAGGGGAAAGTACTCACATTAGATTTAGCTATATGCAGTGTGCACAGTGTCCCGCTCAACTGCATAACCTCTAAATATATATAAGTTATGCTACACCTGATGAAGTCACTCCTCTTTTGGGTCATATTTTACTCGTGTCATGAATACGAGTATAATCTTCCGCTAGTTTTTGTTATTTTTCTTCTTTAGCTTTCCTAGTTATATCACTATTCTTGTGCTAAGGGATTGTTGTTTCTTTTGTCCCATAAGCAAGTGTATAATCTTGGTACGAATTTTTTCTTTCCTTTCTGTTAACATCTACTTTCCACAGAGCAGATCCGGAGTTTCGTGAAGTCTTTTAAAGTTTTATATTATTTTTTTCTGTTTTTTAGAAATGTGGTGTAGATTTATGTGTTTGATGAGAGTAAGGTTTTGTTTGTAAAAATGTGGTATAAATGTTTAATTTTTAATACATTAGTTTTATTTATAATCTGTAAATTGTCTATGTGCTCTATATGCTGTTGAAGTGTTAGTAAATTAATCCAAGTCTTGATATTGACCCCGGCTTACCGAATTATGTGCCGGGGTAGAGTACGCAGAACTTTTTTCGTCACATGAAGTATTTACACATTTTTTCAACGCAAGCCGCCCTTCAAACTCTAAGCTGTTACTATGAAATCAAAAATAAGCCGAATGTGCGGATTACACATTTGATGTTACTCTGAGTTACTAAATTTGAATACCAACGTTGGTATTTCACCTACATTTGATTTTTGGGATATGCTGCTTCAAGGTGAAAACACAAGTTACACACACTTCTAACGAGTCTCCTGTTTACATATTATCACAAAATTACTTTCTGGGTGCACCTAGATAGATTCCTAGATCTATAGATTTCTATAGATAGAAATTACTTTCTGGATGCACCTCTCGCGTCCAGAGAAGGCACCAGCAGTCGTAAGTAATGCGCGTGCGCAGAAGAAGAGAGGAAGTATGTAAAGTCGTGCTGGTGGAACGGTATTCTTGTAAGAGTGAGAGGGCTAGTGACGCGCCTCCCGGTCGTGTGCTAAGCACCAATGAACCCATCACTTCAACCAATGGAATTCACAGAAATCACAAATGTCAGTTAGATGTTAACTACACGTGGAGTAATCAGTGTGTTATCTGAGAGGTGCTTTATGTAGGAAATTTATGCACAGTTTCTAACAAAGTCATTGAACATCGGTAGCCCTAAAGCACTCTGTCCGTTTAAAAATGCTAAAAGTTTTATCCTGAGAAAAATTATTTTAAATATTTAGTTGGAGATTACATTATGTTACCCACTCAGAAACTCTCCCTCATGAAAAGAAGGTCCTACAGCTATCTTATTAGCGTCTTTCTCTTAAATTAGGTATCATGTAGCTCGTTCCTAAATAAATATAAAAATGTATGTACCTTTTGCACATTAGGAAAAAGTATCATTCTTTACCAGGATCAAAACCCTGGACTCTGATTTATTTGGATAAAGATAAAAACATTGTGTATGCTCATTAAGTAAAGAAGATGCACTTTACACTACTGTAAGGAATGACAGTATAACCGTGGTTTAAACGTGAAAATTCCACCAACTTCCTAGCAATTACCTAACAAAAGCAATGAAACCTACAAAACAATTGAATTGTCACGTATCAGCGCTTTAAACAGCGCTACGGCGTAACTGACGGCAGATTCTGAAACTAAAGTACTTCAACGTATTCTAAGAGTAAATGCAGTAAATTGTATTTTCAGGGATGCCTCCACTTACTGATATCGAATGATGCATTTAAATTATGATATGATACTTATAGGAATCATGGATCCAAGTAGTTTAAAGACACCCAACATTCATCTTTCAGAATAAGCATAAAACGCGGCAGATATCCATTCCATATAACTCACCTTAACCAAGATCCGAACTTGAAATTCTGTAACTTGATGGAGAATTGCTACCACATAAGCAAAAGAGGCGCGCAGGGAGACATGGGCAGTTGTGATTATTACTGGGAAATAAGTAGTGCTGTAGATCGATCAAAATTTTTAATCGATTAACCGTGTTACTTTAATCGATTAATCTATCTTAATCGAGATTTTATCTGTTCAAAATTTAGGTGTAAGGATTACACAAAGTACTTTAATACTCTGTACATTTCATTATTTATGAAACTTTTAACAAATTAGATTCAAAATTTGTGTTTGCATCAAGTGCATATGCTCTATACATATGGTTGCATACCCGGGTTGTAAGGGAGGCTGAAGGGCTTACAAACCTAATTTACAACTGGGGGTGTAGCTATAGGGATGGTAGGGTAAGTAAAACATCAAAAAGTCAACCTAAACCGACTAACTCTATTTTAAGAAATCCAGTAATTATACAGAGTACCCCCTGAATCTAGAAGAGACCAGGGGTGCTTTGGTAATACTTGGTGACATAATAATTTAATATAATCCTACCGTTGGTGCTGTGTTACTTGTATAGCTGGGCTTGTCCAAAGATGTATAATCTGCTGAGTCCGGCGGGGGTTATGGTATTCGTAGAAACGCTGTCAGATAAACTTCTGTTACCTCTCACAGGGACCGACATAGAGCCTCCTCTGACATCCCTGCGACGTTTCACCCCGAGGGCTAACTCTACCAGGCTTAAATAGCGGTTCTACAAAAAGTCAATTCAGCGATTCCCACTAACTATTAATTTTGCATCATACCGTTCGCATCATTGCGAGAGTGTTTAAGCCTGTACAGACCTATTATTTCTTCTGAACAGCAGAATCAGTCTGGGTCACATGTGGATAATTTCCTTATGCCAACAGACTGCCAGTCAGCGGAATTTACGTTTGACATACATGTATGTTAGAATCAATATATGTTACAGAATACCGAAATTTCCAAATCTAGCTAAGCCTATACACGCAACACATCCCCTTCGCCTAGATTTTGCTGCCCTCAGCAAATCCAAACGACTGGTAACAAAAATTTTTAAATACATAAAATAATAATTTACACTTACATAGGCAATAGAGCATACAAACATTTACATGTACATTTTTTTTGAAAAGTAATAATTGTAACACCTGAAAAAGAAAATCAGAGGACAGGAAAATGGGAATGAGTTGATGCGGGTTGGTTTTGAAGTATCCACCGCTGAATGAAGTCCATAGTACCATAGAAACACACTGTTCCACCACTATGAGTTTATAGTTTTGGGCGACACTTCACAACACTTGGTCACTGAAGGGTTGTAATTACTACTTTAAGTTTGTCTAACAAGGCCCTAGCTGTCACAAGTAATGTAAACTTCAAAGAGAAAAGAGTTTAATGTGCTTCCTGCTCCAGTTTGATAGTCTGTACTTAGTCTTTTAAAACAGGGAAGCTGATGAAGAACCTCGGTTGTGGCTTGCTGTTTATATGATATCGTGTTCAAGCGTACGGTGCTCCTTGGTATTGATTGGAAAAGTCTGTACTGAAGAGCCGATGAAAAGTTCGAAAGTGGAGTTTACTGTTTTTTTAATAGTCCGCTTAGCTTGCACTCGCCTATCTCAGCTGGGTCTGAGTTCTTGCAGGAGAGAACACGAAAGAGTGACTTATAAGTTATTGTATTTGAGCCACTGTAAAAGTTTGCTGGGTAGAGTTGCTTTGGTTTTTACCCAGGGTTTCACTGCGAAAGCCATGAGTCTATGAAGTTGAGGAAGTCCTCTGGAAAGATTAAGTGCCTTTCCAGACGCGAGTAGCCTTAGGTGCCCCTCCTGATGTGATACTTGGTCATCTGGTGTCTCCTCTGCTTTCTCCTTATGGTGGTGGTGTTTCCTGATGATTCGACGTGTTTGTTCATCCATGCCGCAACAGAAAAAAAATGATCCAGGGTTAGGATTGATGCACAAGAATATTTCTATGGGGTGAGGATGGGTTAAAGTTCACAGGAATGTAATTAAATGAGAGGGTTTTTCAGGTATCACATTACCAAATGAATATTTCTTATATCTATTTGCAAATTATGGTTATATACAATTAACATAAATGGAACATGTATGGAATTTGTGTGCAACCATTTTTAGAGGTAGAAGGAAAAAAATTGGTTAAAGTTTATAGAGTAAACAAAAATGAAATTTTATGTTTGCCTTATGGCTGAATAACGTAAGTAAATAACCTATGGTAACTGCATAGATGTTCCACTTAAGTATGGTTGTTCACACATTAGTGATAAACTTGGAATAAATTACAAGTATTCTTCATAAGACTATTATACAATTGAATTATACATAATTAGTAGTATTATTGATAACAATTTATCTATAGAGAAATTAAGGTCATTTAATGAGTAGTACTTGTTATAAATTACAGGGCATTATTTACAAAAATCATGTCTAATGACTTGCCATAATAGTATCTATATACTAGATTAGACCTACGCCTAAAAATGTCTACTGTTGTCATAACATCAGTCAAATATCAGAGTTAACCATGTCTTTCTATTTTGTTATAATAAATCTTGTTGATACTGAAGTAAAGTGTTTCTAGAGTTACATAACATACCTTCATAATACATGGTAATTGAGGCCACATTGATACAATCATCTTACAGTCTATGAGGATATCCTATGACTTTATCCTTTTACATAAATATAGCAAAAGTAACTCTGACATTTGCTGGTTTAGCATCGATTGTTTAAACAAGAGGTATAATGTTTCTTTTCTTCTTTTCGCAAAAAATTGTGATCAAAGATAACGATAAACAATATCGATCTTATTATCTGGAGATATGAAGTACTCTACTGTCACTGGATGTTAAAAACAAGAGTTAAATTACAGTGCATTGGGTTGTTTTATAAATGAAATGTTAATTGACAATAATTAAGTCTTCTCTTGTTTATTAATCCCTAACAAATTTAGGCATGCTTTTATAGCATGGTAATTATGAGTGATAGCAAAAGAAAGGGAGGGGGTTTGTAGGTTGTAGATCTCATCGTGCTGTGACCTGTAAACAGAACTTGATATAACGATTAGTTTAATCTTGGTCATTGGTTATGTCTCAGATTTATAATGAATATTGTCAAAGGATGTATTTGAGCTATGTGCTGCCCACTGAATTAAAAGTTCAATAAATGTTAGAGAAACTGACTGGTGTAAGAGGAAGTACCCTTAGAATAGCATACCACGATAATTACATCAAGTTGATCAGTCTGCTTTGATAGACAATAAATATAAGTCATGGATTTCTTTATCAATACTTAAAGGTGAATTGGGGAAACATAGCTGAATTCTATGACTGAGAACCTTAGGTAATACCTTAGTTAAAAAAATTCTGTGCCTTTCTTTTTATTTATTTTTCTTTCAATCATTTTCCTTGCTAGTGAATCATCATTGTTAATATACTTATTTATTAAATCTTAGGATTTGTGTTGATTTGTTCTCTTTCATACTAGCATCATTCTTCACTATAAGCTGATTGAGGGACGTCTCCCCCACAGCAAAAACTTCACATTCACGCTGCGCAGCTCTCATTCATACTTAAACATTAATGCTACTTTGTCTTCACAACTTCTTTATTTACACTGATCAGTAATTATATAGCTTTAACTTGGCAATATTTATAGGGAAATCACTTGCGCGACAAATCCCATTTTATATTATAACAGCTTTATCTATATCAAATCAACAAGAGAGGCATACACAACCTAAGGGTCTCGCGAACACCAAAGGATGTAACCTCTGTCGTTCATACAAAAAAACTCTTATAGCTTGAAAGCTTGAAACTTGAAGATACCATGGTATATGCATACATATTCACTAAAACTGTCTCCGAAAATCTTGCGATGGATTCGGAACAGAACACATTACTAATGGAATCTATAAACACTTAAAAATAGCCTCTAAGAACGCCTTGCGGTTGTTCTTAAGGTCAAAGGGTGCTACAAGCATACATTATCTTCACAAATCCTAAGCATTTGGTTACAACGATCATAACCTATAACTTTTAAGCACAGAGAATATAAGGTCACGTTGAAATGATTTATAATATAAAAAACACGGTGTACCGCTGGTGTAGCTGTTGTTATTATTTTTTTATTTCTCGGAAGGGAGGGAGTAAGAGAAGGGCTGAATGTGTGCCTTGTCATACCGACGAATGTTCCAGAGGAGGATTGGTTACTAAGGGCTGGGGAATCAATTTGCCGAGACATTGCTAAAAGTTTATAGTAGCGGGAAGTAATGAGTATAACCAAATAATCATTCATAAGAGTGATGATTTAGAAAGGAATTAGTTGTCTATAATAACGGGTGAAGGAAGGGGCTTTTTGCTGAAAATAATATTAATACGTCTTAGAAATAATGCCTATTCAGAAACTATGATTATAACGTTGTATTGCTTGAAAATATAATGTGTCGGATATGAATCACGGGACTTATCCACGATGGAAGTTTGTTCTTTAGCGTGAACACGTCTGCGTTTCCTGTCGATCAACGTTTAGCTTGTAAAGTTTCATATTTCACAGTGTAATCGCAACGTCAGTATTTTAGTTTTTGCTGGCCTATGAAAGTCGGCAGCGTGCCATTTTCATGAGCACCGCGTATTAGCGTGTATAGATATGTAATTATTAGACTTGTGGGTCAGTTCTACGTATTTATAACTTTGGGAGAGAAAAAATGCAGTAAAGTTACAGTGTGTTAAATCGTTTTCCATCGTTTAATGGGTGAATGTCATCTTAATACGTCGCGTTCTATTTTATTGAACTTAATGTGTATTATTGTGTTTGTATAGAATGAAATAACGTGCTAGCTGGTACAAATCAGGTCAGTGAAATACCAACCATTTTAATTATAGATTTAGAAAGATAATTTACAATCAAGAGACAGAAAAACTTTTTGAATGAGATTAAGCACACCGAGTGTTGTAAATGGAGTTACATGTGAGGGTAAACGAACATTTTTCTCTGTATTTTGAGTGTCGGGGTTCGTTAGTTATAAATTGTAGAAGGTATAATGCGTTCCCAAGGTTTGGAATTGCTTAACATGAGTGGGTGATGTAAACATTCATATGTGTAACTACGAAAAGAATTGATTCCTCTTTCGCAAGAGCGTAACGCAGAATTTAAATTTCATGTAAAGTCATTTATTAAGTGAGAATTATAGGTACTAAATATTAATTCAGGGCACATTTTAATAGTTTTATGTATTCTTTGTCTTTTTTATTTTTTTTCTGAAGTATTATGGGCTTTTCCTGGAAATTAGATTGGTCATAGAATCAGCTCATAGTTATTAATTCTATAGAGCGTTTCTTTTCTTTTTTCTTTCTCTTTTTATGAAAACAACATGCCACTGTGTTGATTTCACGGCCCTGGGCCATTAGGGATAAGGCAAAACAAAATTTAACATCTAAGAGGAGGGAAGATAGAGACCGACAGTTTTTGAAATTTGATTATTTGTTGTGTGGATTGTTATGAATTCTAGGAATTTGGATTAATCGTAGAATCACCTTATTGAGTGAGAATTTATATGAAATATTACAAAAGTAGCGGAAAACCATATAGGATTTGTTGTGGTTTTATTTCTTATATGTGTAGGCATAAACAATTTACACTAAAGTGATGCAATTAGAATAACGAGTTTTCACATAAATATTAAGCATGGACAAAAATTTAGAGAGGGGAAATTAAATTAATGTGATCATTAACAAACGGTATGACTTACTTTAATATATCTAATGTCAGGAAAACTCCGTAGACACACATTTACACACACAGACACACACACACACTAGTCAACAAAAAGAAGCACATCCTTGTGCTAAAATCTCACGATGCATCGGTAATATGTCTTCAGCATTATATTATTTCATCATTAATATCTCAACATATCTCTTAATCAACATAACTGATATGCCAACGTCCACAATCAGGCCTTCGCAGCTCATCTGACTTATGGAAGGCAAAGTTAATCGCTATACCAGGGGGAATCTCGCGATTTTTAACCCTTATCCTAGTATCGCTTTACTAACATCAGGCTTTACTGCCTGCCAAACTAAAGGTAGGGAACTTCATCCTACATTATATACGAACAAAATATATCATAAGCGCGCAATATCTGAGTGCTAGATTGTCTCTTAAGGTGTCTCGCGACTGAATCTAAGAGTTGGTATTAGCAAAACTATAAGTATATATCAGTCGTCAGTTCACATTCTCTCCTAAATCACACAAATACACATGGTTCCTGATAGTCCTTGCCTCCACAAACATTACAGTAAAAGAAATGACATTTAAACACACATGACGCACACTTAGTGGCATAGGAAGTAGTCATACAGTCGAAAATGATCACTATATGGCAGTAATGCCTTAAGGGGATGCAAATGGAAACAAGGTGACCGAAAATATCATCTTGAAACAAAATTTATAAAAATATGTTTCAGTGAAACCAGAAGCAATACTTCATTGTCAATGAAATTCATAATTTATATCTGTGTTTCGAAATTATAAAAAAATCAAACATTATTTAATATGGCTCAATTGTACTGATTTGGATTTATCTCAATCGTTATTCAAATTGAATATCACCTTTAAAATACTGTAAATAGACAACAGATAGCTTACACATTGCACTAAACCTTAAACTTCGGAAACATTAAAAAAAAACTTGTGAAAAACCATATGAAATCACATATATTAATGATGCCAGAAAGATTTTTAAGTAACTTAGGGAACGCGACAACTCCTGTGGAGTTAACATTAGAATACTTGGTTCAAACAAAATTAAGCTACATTTTCAAAAAGTTCAAAATTAGCGAGTGGGTGGGTGAGTTACACAAAATAAAGATGGGGAATACGCGGCTAAAATTAAGCATAATCAGATTTTAGAGAATTAAGCATAGTCAAAGTCGTACAAGTAAGCAAAAATGTCCTGTCGTAATCGGCCTTCAAATATTCCTGGGTCAATAGCTGGACGTGTGAACGACATTTCTAAAGACAATGGAGATTTATTGTTTGCGTTCTTCCGAGTTGAACTCTTCTGGGGAACTGTAGGGTTCATTATTTCGTGATTTAGTGCCAACTTGGAAGCTGAATTTGAGGATATTGGTGGAGTTTGTATATCAAAGGAACATGTAGTTAAATCTAGTATACTTAAACTTCTTCGTTTGTCAGGAATGTGTGGAACAGTAGAGTAATCAGTCCATAACTTAGGAGCGCTTACAAAGGTCAATGAACTCGCAGTCAGCCCAGAGCACAAAACATCAAATACACACATAAAATATGCCAATATAAAACATACAATCATTGTATTAGGACAAGAAAATGCAAAAGCAATAAGCCTGAAAAAACTATGTATTAATAATCTGTATTCATGACACAAAAAGATTACATCATCACAATTTCAACCTGAAATCAATGAACAAACAGAACAAAATTTCTAATCTTTGAGTTTGCAGAAAAAAAGTTTTTTTCAAGTTAGAAAACATAAAAATAGTGTTTGACATTATTTATTATGTCTGGTATTGGAAAAATCTATATGTGACAAACGTTATTTGTAAATTACAATATGTTACTCACTATAAAACTGATTTCACACTTGTAAAATAATCTAAAATCCGTTAGGGTGGCTTCGGAGGGTAGTTAGTTAAGATACTATTATGATTAAACTTGAAAATAATATATTTAATAAAAGTAGCAATAAAATTTAAGCAAACTTTAGAGAATTTGAGGTATGAAAATCGTTATTTAACTATTGCAAAATGGAACACCCTGGTACTCTGCCATACTATTACATGAAGATAGGGGGGTTTGGAGGTACAGGTATCGAAACCATATTTCTGACCTTAAGGGTGGTAGAAACCGAGCGTCTCCACCACAAGCTGTGTGAAGGTAGGGGTGTTGATAGGAATTACGAGAGGTGCCAAGGCATAGGATTCGAAACCCCGGGCCGAGACCACATGTTGCATACCAGGGTTGTAAGGGAAGTTGAAAGGCTTACAAACCTAATTTACAACTGGGGGTGTAGCTATTGGGATGATAGGGTAAGTAAAACATCAAAAAGTCAACCTAAACCGACTAACTCTATTTTAAGAAATCCAGTAATTATACAGAGTACCCCCTGAATCTAGAAGAGACCAGGGGTGCTTTGGTAATACTTGGTGACATAATAATTTAATATAATCTTACCGTTGGTGATGTGTTAGGTGTATAGCTGGGCTTGTCCAAAGATGTATAATCTGCTGAGTCCGGCGGGGGTTATGGTATTCGTAGAAACACTGTCAGATAAACTTCTGTTACCTCTCACAGGGACCGACATAGAGTCTCCTCTGACATCCCTGCGACGTTTCACCCCGAGGGCTAACTCTACCAGGCTTAAATAGCGGTTCTACAAAAAGTCAATTCAGCGATTCCCACTAACTATTAATTTTGCATCATACCGTTCGCATCATTGCGAGAGTGTTTACGCCTGTACTGACCTATTATTTGTTCTGATCAGCAGAATCAGTCTGGGTCACATGTGGATAATTTCCTTATGCCAACAGACTGCCAGTCAGCGGAATTTACGTTTGACATACATTTCTGTTATAATCAATATATGTTACAGAATACCGAAATTTCCAAATCTAGCTCAGCCTATACACGCAACTATATATTGCATAAGATCTACTGTATTTTTGTAAGTAATTATTTAGTAACGTGTTATATCAATATCTACTACGATTTGAGAGACCGATATGCAGTTGTTTTTTATAACGTTTTTCTTTATTTTAACTTTTTAACCCAATACTTTCACTCACTGTCACGAACTCAGAAACGTTACTGGCTTACTACAATTTAAAGCATAGTTACAGCACCATCACTGAGAAGAGGGATCAGCTATTGTTTCCATAGATACGTAACTGAAGTGTTTGGTTCAAGGTTGTACAGTTCAATGTATGCTAGCAAGCGATAAATAATCAGTTGTATACGATATGTTGTCACACGCAAGGTTTAAGGAAAGAAACCTCTGTGTCAGCATCTGTATGTAGTAATGTACCTCTTAGAATACTTCACAACAAAAGTGTTATTTAGACTCTCTCGGGGCTCAGAGTGATTTATTTTAGCTATCAGGAGCTGTATTAGCTCAAAGTTCAAAGAGCATTATGTTTCTACTGAACGTTTGATAAGTTGGAAAGACTGTTTAGGTTGGAAGCAATACATCAAAACAAAGAGGGAGAAATTTGGCTAAAAGAAATTTGTTTAATATTTATTGTAATAGATTAATTTTAGTCGACTCGATTAAACGATTAAAATTTGTTAATCTTTAATCTAAGATAAAGAATTAATCGATTAATCGTTTCGGTTAATCGATTAAATCATGCAGAAGTAGAAATAAGTATGAGCTAAACGGCAAATTGTATTAACATTGAACCCATAGTTCACGATTTGGAAATGAGTTGATATGTGTATTCGCATAAGCGCAAGTCCATTCTAACACACAGTTATTTTTTTCGTTTGATATCTGCCTTGTACATATTCTGGTTTTCTCGTCTATCTCCTAATAAACGGCACTTATCTACGCTAAACGTAAAGGCTGTAATTACGTGTGTTAGTAAAATTCCCTTTTCACGCATTATGGTACTAAATGTAGAACCATTTCTAGAGAGCGAAACGATGTTTTTAGGAACTTACTTTGCTTCAGAGCTAGCATTATATTTCTGCCGCAGTAAAATCGGGGAAAACGTATTCCCGTGTGTAAAATATGTTTCAAATACCAATTTAAGTTATTACACTTACACTACATTCTAAATCCACTTTGCCCGCCTCGGTAGCTTAGATGGTAGCATGTCTGCCTCACGTTCAATAGGTCCCGAGTTCGAATCTCGGTCAGGGTTAGTTACCTCGATAAGGTTTTTTTCCGGAGTTTTCCCTTATCGTAAAAGACGAATATCAGGTAACTCTGAGCTCTATGGACTCCGGGCTCATTCGAGCCTCATTTCATCCATTTCATTCATCGTCCGATATGACTTAAAAGTTAAAGGACGTAATAATAATAATAATAATAATAATAATAATAATAATAATAATAATAATAATAATAATAATAATAATAATAATAATAATAATAATAATAATAATACGTGCTGTTGATGTAAACATATCCTGAATGTAGGTGGTAGTAAGATGTAGCTATATCGCATTAAAAATCCATGTAGGCCGACAAGATTTATTGAGCTTTATAAGGAAAGTCTACGAAGGAAATATAAGTGAAACAAGTTTAGCTTCTACTAGTTATATACTTTAATTAATTCATTTATTAATTGGAGGCACACTTGTTTGTGATATAAACCTAAAAATAAACTTTTAGGATAAATGCTGGAGCAGATTTTGAGAATGTAAACATTAATCCTATGTTATGTTGACATATTGGAGATCTTCTTTTAATTACCTGCATTTTCCGATTTTTGGTGAGCCCTTTTCTCTGATCACGTCTTGCTGCCCATAGATGGCTCTATCTCTAATTTCTCTCAGCTTGGAGGAATATTTATAGTTATATATAAAATTCTGTATCAAACTGTAGTTATTTTTATTAGATATGTCTTAGAGATAATTGAGTTTTGTTGTACGAAAATCAAACAATAGCTATAATGAATTCTGAGGAAATATTGGAAAAAAACATTAGATTGTGTTCCTACATTTTTGGAAAATTTCAAAAACGTTTAGTGGGATTTTTTCAGTAGCAAAATGTAATTTCACACAGAAGATCTCTTGGACAGTTATAAATGACTGAATAATTGGTAAGTGTTGGAATCCTGTTCTCACAAACTTTAGTTAAAGCATATAGTTTTGAGACAACTTGGGCTCAATGAGAAGACTCATTTTTCAAAAGTTATGTTAGATGTGAAACGAGGACGTTTCCTAAGGATATTTACTAGGATTTTAATACTCACTTACACAGGTTTTACTGCCCGCTCAATGTCATTCACTTAACAGTCTTATACACTTCGTTCCCATACTTCAACAAATTACTATAACTGGTTACCATGCAACACACTGAGACTTCCTTATAACAATAATAGTATATTACTTGTATATGTTGAATTTGCTGGTGATAGACCGTGAAGTCCTGTTCATTCTGAATAATACAGCAGCACTATTATCAGTAGCCGTAACAGCAGAAGAGAGTAAACCTTTGTAGAAAAGTGATCTAAGAATGTGTTGTCAATATAATAGATTGTTTTAGTCTCTAAAATATATAGAAGCTCTTCTGGTTTTGTAGATTTACCGCCAGATGGTGCCATACTTTAATTTTTCACTTCGGGCTCTAAAAGCAAATTTTTATAGCTGGGAAGAAGTTTTGTAATCATACATAAAGTTTTGTGTCAAACTGTAATTTTTTACATTAGAAATCCATTCCATTCCTTTTAATGACATCAAACATTGGCTTATAATGTATACTGAGAGAATATTCAACGAACAAATCTTTGTGTGTGGAAAAGGAAGCTCTCTTCAGTTTGTACATGTGAGGGAAACGACCGGCCATGTTTCATATCTGCTACTGAAGTTCAGGTACTTTATGATTTTGGAACCATTAAGATTATTATCAATCAGTTGGTAATGTTTCCCAAACCATACCATTCTAGTACTGTGTGGCATCTCTGAGAAGAGTTCATAAGTAATCTCAGATGACTTATTATTTGCTATAGGACAACTTTTTAACAAATTTCCTTTGATTTATTTAGTGTTATTTTTCATTTACACAGTTTTTACCATTCGCTCAATGACATTCGTTTAAAATTCTTATAAGCTCCTTCCGCATGATTCTGTTTTCTTAGATTATTATTACAGGGTACCATATACTATCGAAATAAAGATTAAATATTTGGTATATTCTGTTGCTTCTATCCTTCGACCTAAGCGAACAGTGTCTCTGTGGTAACAGAAAGGGATTGGTCATATCAATATTATATATATTCTTGTTCACATGATGTTGGGAGGGGAAGACAGTACACAAATCTTTTATCGCCTGTTGTTAACTATGTTTTTGCTTAACCTTTCATTTTCTTTGGATATTTGGGACGTTATGTAATAAAACAGCGGTTTCACATATGAGGAAAATATGTTTTCGAAAATTCCAGATATCCAGAGGTAGCATCTTTTCTAATTATGTATTCTCCCTTAATATATGCAAACAATTGAAAATTAGTTACTCCAATCTAATTATGACAAGATTTGAAGTAAATTACATTATTCAAATTTTCTTAAAAGGTACAAACAATAGGACATAAAATGTTATTGAATAAAAATTATTGTACATTGTATGTATATAAGCTAAAGTAGAAAACTTGAAAAGCACAGTCTTTTGTTTTTAATCCCTCATAAATTTAAAGTTCAAATGCACATTCAGGAAGTTTCATAAGTGATGTTTTCGTCTCATTTGGTATCTTTCTGCCCATAGCCATGATTTAAAGTCTATTAAAGTCGGTTGTTTGAAACAATGTAATTTTTTGTAGTAATGGTGGAAGCTAAAAGTCAACCATATCTGGGGCTGTTCTCTTGTGCCCTTCTAAATGTTCCAAGATAACAAAACTGAGGATATAGAATTTTCTGACGTTACCCAATCATGTGTTTCGTCTGTTTCTTGGTCCATTTCCATATGTCACGTACTATTACGCAACTGGTGATTCTGTGGCGTTTCGGATCTACTTGTCCAAAATATTTACAGT
Source organism: Mantis religiosa (assembly GCA_030765055.1). NCBI lineage: Eukaryota > Metazoa > Arthropoda > Insecta > Mantodea > Mantidae > Mantis > Mantis religiosa. Next base: position 229,658,348 of record CM060950.1, read on the forward strand.
ATAGTGTTTAGAGTCCGTGGGAATGATTTCATTTAAAAATCGATACAAGGATAATTTCCCGGCCACTGGTACAAAACGGTAGCCGAAGATCTTCCACATATCTTTCCATGGAGTATTTGGGTATTTGAGAACAATCGTCGGCTCTGTCAAGAAATACTTTAATAACTCCTCCAATGTAGAGTCTGATGGGACTGAATGCTGTTCAAATGAATACAGGGTGCATGGAGCTTCGAGTTACGAGGCTTTCACCTTTTACTAAAAGGGAAAACTTCCAACTGTCAGTCCTATTGGACGATGGACGAAATTAAGTTCAAATAAATACAGGGTACATAGAGCCTGAAGTTAGCAGACATTCAAATTTCAGGATTAGGGAAAACCTCCAATATAAAGTCATAACGGACGATGAATCAAATCATTTTCAAATAAGTGCAGGGTGCACAGAGCTTACAGTTACCATTCGTTCATCTTTAAGAATGATGTTAAGTCAATGTCAAGTCATATCGGACGATGAATTAAATGGTGGCTAAATGAGTATAGGGTACAGAGACCTTAAAGTTACCATACCTTCATCTTTAAGAATAAAGGAAAGCCTCCGGCGTCAAGTCATATTGGATAATGAGAAAAGGTTGGGCAAATAAACATAGGGTATATAGAACTTAGAGTTACACTACATTCATATTTTAGGATAAGCGAAATCCTCCATATTAAGTCATATCAGACGATGAATTCAATGGTGTTCAAATAAGTACAGGGTGCATAGAGCTTAAGGTTACGAGATATTCATCTTTCAGGAAATGGGAAAGCCTCCAAAGTAAAGATATATCGGACCACTTTATTGAAGGGTATATTTATTAATCTATAAATACATCTACTAAAATCAGCAAATATATGTGTAAAAGGGTCAAAAGTTTTACCTTTATGCAATTATATATGAGAATACTTCCTATAAATAGCAAAATCCAATTTATTATTATTTGTTAATATCCTCTGATCCAGAAAAAAGTCCATCGAATTCAGCTTCCAATATCATTTTATAGCTTTATATTGCAAATGTAGTAATTGATATCATTTTCTTAAGATAAGTGAAGTTTTTTGTTACAAATAGTTGTATTTACGTAATGAGAGGTATGTACTTGGAATCAAACGCCACATTGATATACAGTGGTGCATAAAACCAAAGGATGACTCCTGTAGTTTCTTTACGGTACTTTGAATCAGACGGGAAAAAACCAATCGTGTGACACCTGCATGGCAGGATCAACAAAGAAATGGATTTCCGAAGGTGTTTCCAGAAAAATTATAATGTTCAGTTTATTTTTTAAAAACTATTCTGACCATATAGTACTTGATTTAAAATCGTTGGAGTTATTTTTCACCAGGTTAAAATGTTAGGGGAAGTTTTCATTAGGTTTAGTGTCACTCTGAAATGTTCTTGAACGTCATCGCTGGACATCCTTTAAGATGATGAACTTATATACAGAATTGGTATTAAACCGAATATCCAGATTTGGGTATTAGTGAATATAGCATTTTTGTGGATTCTAGTGAGCCCAAAATAGGTATTTGTGGCACAACTTGTTCAATTAATTTTTTTCATAGAACGCAAGCACTCCTATACCTAGTATGTACGACATGTAAGAAAGCGTTACTTTAAACTAAAAATAAAGCTCAAAAAGAAAAATGCAACCTAAGATGAATAAAGTTTTTTCTTACAACTAGTTATATTTGTGCAATGAGAAGCATGCCCGCCTCGGTAGTGTAGATGGTAGCATGTCTGCCTCACGTTCAAGAGGTCCCGAGTTCGAATCTCGGTCAGGGTGAGGTTTTTCCGGGGTTTTCCTTATCCTCTAAGACGTTTGTCGGGTAACTCTACTATAAGCTCCTTGGACCCTGGATGCATTTCAGCGTCATTTCACCCAATTCATTGACCATCCGATATGACTTTACGTTGGAGGACGTAAGTTACAAATAAAAAAATGAGAAGTATGTACTTGGAATCAAACACCACCCTTATTTACAGTGGCACATGGAACCAAAGGGCGGCTTAGAGAGTTCCTTACTGTACTTTGTTTCAGGCGTGAATAAACCAATCGTGTTATACCTACATGGCAGGACCAACAATGAAATGGAATTCCGAAGGCATTTCTAGAAAATGTATAACTTAATTTCATTTGTTGACAACTATTTTGACCACTGGAGTTATATATGGTCAACATGAAAAAATAAATGCCTTGGCTGGGATTTGAACCACGGATCTTCTGGTTTCCATTCAGTCGTTCTAACCCAATGAGCTACCATGGTGATTGTGCCGTCCAGACGTTAAATTCTCCATCTGACCCGTATATTTCTCCGGTATACCTCTGGGGGTCTTCGCATCCGAGATACGCCGTTTGTGGCAACTTACTAAGTACCTGGATCCCAGGCTTCACCATTTAAATCTTATTATTTTAGTTAATTGATGGAAATGAATTATTTTCTTACTTTAGCCGTATATAGGTTAAGATCTTTGATAGATAGAGTCAACATGAAAATGCAGTGTCATGGCCAGGATTTGAAACCCGAATCTCCTAGTTTCCGTCCAGTCGCTCAAACCGATTGAGCTACCTTGCCCAACAAGCCGTCTAGATATTAAATTATAATTGGAGTTATATCTCACCTGGTTACAACTTTCAGGAAGATTTCTTTAGATTAGCCTTCTGAGAAATATTCTTGAACACCTTTACTGGTAATCCTTGAAGTTGCTGGACTTAGCATTCCCAGGTGTTTTATTATGTCCGAGAGTAACACCTTTCCGAAATGACATATTCTTCGATTTATTCACTCTTAAATTAAATGAATTACATGATGTTCAAACGAGTTCAGGCTGCTTAGAATTTACAGTTACCAGACCTTCATCTTTCTGAATAATGGAGGACCTACAACATTAATTCATATCGGACGATTACGAAATGATGAACAAATGAGTACAGGGTATATAGATCTTACAGTTAACAGGCATTCATTTATCAGGAGAAGGGACACCACAAAAGTTAAAACATATCGGGCGATGAATGAAATGATGTTCAAATGAGTACAGAGTACATAGAGCTTAGGGTTACCAGACATCCATGTTTCAGGATAAGAGAAAACCTTCAACGTTAACTCATATCGGACGATGAATGAAACTATGTTCCAATGAGTACAGCTTACCTAGAGCCTAGGGTAAACCAATTTCACCTTTCAGGATAAGAGAAAACCTCCAAAATTAAGACATATCGGACGATGAATGAAATGATGTTCAATTGAGTACAGGGTACAAGGAGCCTAGATTTAGAGACGTTCATCTTTCAGGATAAGGGAAAACCTCCAACGTTAAGTTATATCACACGATGAATGACATGATGAAAATATGAGTAAAGGTTACATAGAGCTTAGGGTAACCAGACATTCATGTCTAAGCATAAGAGAAAACCCCCAACGTAAGGACATATTGGACGATGAATTAAATAATGTTCAAATGAGTACAGGGTACACAGAGCTTAGAGTTAGGAGACTTGAATTTCTCAGGATAAGGGAAAACTTCCAACGTTAAAACAAATCGGAAGATAAAGTAAATGATGTTTAAATGAGTACAGGGTGCATAAAGCTTAGGGTTACCAGATATTCATGTTTCAGGATAAGGGAAAACCTCCAACGTGAAGACATCCGACGATGAATGAAATGATGTTCAAATGAATACAGGGGACATAGAGCCTTGGGTTTCCAAACATTCATGTTTCAGTATAAGGGAAAAACTCCAACGCTAAGTAATATCGGACGATGACTGAAATGATGTTCAAATGCGTCCAGGGTACAAAGAGCTTAGGATTACCAGACATTCATCATTCAATATAAGAGAAAAACTCGAAACTTAAGTCATATCGGACGATGAATGAAATGATGTTCAAATGAGTACAGGGCACATAGAGCTTAGAGTTACCAGACATTCATGTTACAGGAAAAGGGAAATCCTCCAACGTTAAGACATATCGGACGACCACCGAAATAATGTTCATATGAGTACAGAGTACGTTGAGCTTAGTGTGACCAGACATTCAACTTTTAGGATAAGAGAAAACCTCCAAATTTAAGACATATCAAACAATAATTGAAATAATGTGCAAATGAGCACACTGTACGTAGAGCATAGTGTTACCAGACCTTCATGTTTCACGATAAAAGGAAACCTCCAACGTTAAGTCATACTGGACGATGAATGAAAAGAGGCTAAAATGAGTGCATAGTACATAGGGCCTAGACTTACCAAACATTCATCTTTTAGTATTAAGGAAACCCGCAAACGTTAAGTGATATCGGACAATGAATGAAATGATGTTCAAAAGAGTACAGGGTACAAAGAGCTTTGGGCTACCAGACGTTCATCTGTCAGGATAACAGAAAACCTTAAACCTTAAGTTATACCAGACCATGATTCAAATGATGTTCAAATGAGCACAGGGTGCATGGAGCTTAGAGTTATAAGACTTTCATGTTTCAGGAACGTTAAGACATATCGGACGACGAAAGAAATGGTGTTTAAATGAGTACAGGATATATACAGCCCAGAGTTACCAGACATTCATTTTTCAGGATAAGGTAAAACCTCCAAAGTTATGCTATATTGGATGATGAGTGAAATGAGGTTCAAAAGAGTACAGGTTACATAGAGCTTAGAGTTACCAGACATTCTTCTTTCAGGATAAGAGAAAACCCCCACCGTTAAAAGCAATCCGACAATGAACGAAATGATGTGTAAATTAGTACAGGGTACATAGAGCTTAGGGCTACCAGACATTCATGTTCCAGGATAAGGGAAAAACTCCAAAGTGAGGACATATCGTACGATGAATGAAATGATGTTCAAATGAGTACAGGGGGCACAGAGCCTTGAGTTCCCAAACATTCATCTTTCAGTATAAGGGAAACCCTCAAACATTAAGTCATATCGGACGATGAATGAAATGATGTTCAAATGAGTACAAGGTACATTGAGCTTGGAGTTACTAGACATTCATCTTTCAGGATAAGAGAAACCCTCCAATATTAATTCATATCAGATGCTCACTGAAATTATGTTCAAATGAGTACGGGATGCATTGAGCTTAGACTTACGAGACATTCAGCTTTCAGGATAAGAGAAAACCTCCAACGATATGACATATCGAAAGATGAATTAAATAATGTTCAAATGTTTAAAGGTTTCATTGAGCTTAGAGTTGCCTGACTTTCATGTTTCACGATAAGTTAAAACCCCAAACGTTAAAACATATCCGGCAATGAATGAAATGAAGTTCAAATGAGTACAGGGTACATAGAGCCTAGAGTTACTAAATATTCATCTTTCAGGATAAGGGAAAACCTCCAACGTTAAGTAATATCGGACGTTGAATGTAATGCGTTTCAAATGAGTAAGGGGCACATAGAGCTTATAGTTACTAGAATTTCATGCTTCAGAATAAGAGAAAACCTCCAGCGTTAAGTCATATCGGACGAAGAATGAAATAATGTTCAAACGAGTACAGGGTACATAGGGCCTAGAGTTACCAGTCACTCAACTCTCAGGATAAGAGAAAACCTCCAAAGTTAAGATATATCGGACGATGAATGAAATGATGTTTAAATGAGTACAGAGTACATAGAGCTTAAAGTTACCAGGATTTCATGTATCAGGAAAACGGAAAACATCCAACGTTAAAACATATCGGACGTTGAATGAAATGATGTTCAAATGACTGGAGGGTACATAGAGCTTTGGGTTACCAGACATTCATATTTCAGTATAGGAGAATTCCTCCAACGTAAAGTCATATCGGACAATGAATGAAAGGATGTTCTAATGGGTACAGGGGACATCGAATTTAGAGTTACCAGACATTCATGCTTAAATAAAAGGAAAACCTCCAATGTTAAGACATATAGGACAATGATTGCAATGATGTTCAAATGAGTACAGGGTGTATAGAGCCTAGAGTTACCAGATATTCATCTTTCAGGATAAGGGAAAACCTCCAACGTTAAATAATATCGCACGATGAATGAAATGTGGTTCAAATGAGTACAGGGTACATAGAGCTTAAAGTTGCCAGACTTTCATGTTTCAGGAAAAGAAAAACCTCCAAAATTAAGAAATATCTGATGATGAATGAAATGACGTTCAAATGAGTACAGGGTTTATAGAGACTAGATTTACCAGACATTCATCTTTCAGGATTATTGGAAAACTCCAACGTTAAATTATATCGGACAATGGTAGAAATGAGGTTCAAATAAGTACAGGGTACTTAGAGCTTAATGTTACCAGACATTCACCTATCAGGATAAGAGAAAACCCCCAACGTTATGATATATTGGACGATGAATGGAATTATGTGGAAATGAGTACAGGGTACACTTAGCTTAGAGTTACCAGACTTTAATGTTTCACGATAAGGGGAAAGTTCCAACGTTATAACAAATTGGACGATGAAAGAAGTGATATTCCAATGAGTACAGGGTACATACAGCTTAGAGTAATTAGACATTCATCTTTCATGATAAGAGAAAACCTAAAACGCTAAGTCATATTAGACGACGAATGAAATAATGCCTAAATGAGTACAGGTTTGCATAGAGCTTAGAGTTACCAGACTTTCATGTTTCAGGATAATAGAAAACCTCCAACGTTAAGTCATGTCGGATGTTGAATGAATTGAGATTCAAATGAGTACAGGGTACATAGAATTTAGTGTTACCAGACATTCATATTTCAGGATAAGGGAAAACCTCAACGTTAAAACATATCGGACGATGAATGAAATGATATTCAAATGAGTACAGGGTACATAGAGCCTTGGGATACCAGACATTCATCTTTCAGTATAAGGGAAAGCCTCTAAATTTAAGTCATATCGGACGATGAATTACATGAGGTTCAAATGAGTACAGGGTACATAGAGCTAAGAGTTTCCAGGCTTTAATTTTTCAGGATAAGAGGAAACCTGCAACGTTAGATCATATCGGACGATGAGTGAAATAATGTTCAAATGAGTACAAGGTACATAACCTGGAGTTACCAGACATTCATGTTTCAGGATACGGGTAAACCTCAAACGTTAAGTCATATCGGACGACGAATGAAATGAGTTTCAAATGAGTACAAGTTGCATAGAGCTTGGAGTTACCAGACATTCATCTTTCAAAATAAGAGAAACCCTCCAGTGTTAAGTTAAATCAGACGATCCCTGAAATTATATTAAAGTGAGTACGGGATGCATTGAGCTTAGAGTTACCAGACATTCATCTTTCAGGATAAGAGAAAACCAAAGTTTCGACATATCGAACGACGAATGAAATAAGGTTCAAATGAGTACAGGGTACATAGAGCTTAGAGTTGCTAGACTTTTATGTTTCACGATAAGGGAAAATTTCTAACTATGGAACATATCGGACAATTATAGAATTGATGTTCAAATAAGTACAGTGTACAAAGCTCTTAGGATTACCAGACATCCATCTTTCAGTATATGAGAAAATCTCCAACGTTCAGTCATATCGGACGATGAATGACATGATGATCAAATGAGTACAGGGTACATAGAGCTTATAATTGCCAGACATTCATGTTTCAGGATAAGGGAAAACCTTTAACTTTAAGACATATCGGACGATGACTGAAATGATGTTCAAATTAGTACAGGGTACATAGTCGTAGAGTTACCAGACTTTCATGTTTTACGATAAAGGAAAACCTCCAACGTTAAAGCATATCGGACGATGAATGAAATAATGTTCAAATGAGTAGAGGGTACATAGAGCTCTGAGTTACCAGACATTCATCTTTCAGGATAGGAGAAAACCTCCAACGACAATTCATATCGAACGATGAATGAAATGATGTTCAAATGAGTAAAGGGTACATAGAGCTTAGAGTTACAAGACTTACAATTTTCTGGAAAAGGAAAACCTCCAACGTTAGGACATATCGGACGATGAATGAAATGATGTTCAAATGAGTACAGGATATATGGAGCCTAGTTACCATACATTAATCTTTCAGGATTATTGAAAACCTCCAACGTTAAGTTATATCGGACAATGAATGAAATTTGGTTCAAATGAGTACAGGGTACATAGAGCTTAGAGTTACCAGACATTCATCTCTCAGGATAACAGAAAACCTTCAACGTTAATACATATCAGACGATGAATGAAATGATGTTCCCATGAGTACAGGGTACATAGAGCCTTGGGTTACCGGAGATTCATCTTTCAGTATAAGGGGAAACCTCTAACGTTAAGTCATACCGGACAATGTGTGAAATTATGTTCAAATGAATGCAGGGTACATAGAGTTTAGAGTTTCCAGACTTTCATTTTTCAGGATAAGAGAAAACCTCCAACGTTAAGTCATAAAAGAGGATTAATGGGTTAATATTCAAATTAGTCTAAGGTACACAGATCTTAGAATTGCCAGACATTTATCTTTCAGAATAAGAGAAAACATACAACGTAAAAACCCGGAAAAAGCCTAATCACCGTAACCGAGATTAGAGCTCGGGATCTCTCAAACGAGATGTTAACAGAACATAGTGTGTAGTCAGCAAAATTATAGCTGTTAAGATGGTTGTCGCAGTTAGGTGATTTGCTCTACTCTTCTACAAAAGCTGTCTACTTCAAGATAATTACAATATATCTGATTGTAGTGACGTGGGAATACATCAGACTTTAAATGATAGTCAAATGTTTTAAAACTAATTTTGTAGGTGACGTGTTTGTAATTCCATTTTCTTTGCATGTTCAAGAGTTAAAAAAAAATGAAGGTTAATGTGAATATGGGAATACAGTGGACTTTAAGTGATAGTCAGATGTTTTAAACTGGTTGTCTAGGTGACGTCTTTGTAATTCTTCTCTCTTGGTATGTCCTTCTTCTTCTTCTTCTTCTCTTCTTCTTCTCTTCTTCTTCTTCTTCTTCTTCTTCTTCTTCTTCTTCTTCTTTCTCTTCTTCTTCTTCTTCTTCTTCTCTTCTTCTCTTCTTCTTCTTCTTCTTCTTCTTCTTCTTCTTCTTCTTCTTCTTCTTCTCTTCTTCTCTTCTTCTCTTCTTCTTCTTCTTCTTCTTCTTCTTCTTCTTCTTCTTCTTCTTCTTCTTCTTCTTCTTCTTCTTCTTCTTCTTTCTTTCTTCTTCTTCTTCTTCTTCTTCTTCCTTCTTCTTTCTTCTTCTTCTTCTTCTTCTTCTTCTTTCTTCTTCTTCTCTTCTTCTTCTTCTTCTTCTTCTTCTTCTTCTTCTTCTTCTTCTTCTTCTTCTTCTTCTCTTCTTCTTCTTCTTCTTCGTCTTCTTCTTCTTCTTCTTCTTTTCTTCTTCTTCTTCTTCTTCTTCTTCTTCTTCTTCTTCTTCTTCTTCTTCTTCTTCTTCTTCTTCTTCTTCTTCTTCTTCTTCTTCTTCTTCTTCTTCTTCTTCTTCTTCTTCTTCTTCTTCTTCTTCTTCTTCTTCTTCTTCTTCTTCTTCTTCTTCTTCTTCTTCTTCTTCTTCTTCTTCTTCTTCTTCTTCTTCTTCTTCTTCTTCTTCTTCTTCTTCTTCTTCTTCTTTTCTTCTTCTTCTTCTTCTTCTTTTCTTCTTCTTCTTCTTCTTCTTCTTCTTCTTCTTCTTCTTCTTCTTCTTCTTCTTCTTCTTCTTCTTTCTTCTTCTTCTTCTTCTTCTTCTTCTTCTTCTTCTTCTTCTTCTTCTTCTTCCCTTCCTATATACATGGTTTTACTTTGTGTTTGTGTTTAATTCTAAACTCTTTGTATGTCCAAGAGATAAAAATGAACGAAAATGAACTTGAGAAGGATACAAAATATTGCCAAATCCACACAAATATCAAGGATATCTCGGAATGGTCACTCAACAAAGGTATTTCATACAGATCATGTTTGAATGAACTCTATATTTCACGTGCGGTAAGAGTTTGGCTATTTCTTACAGATTAAAGTTTTGATCATCAGAATAAAGTAAAATCAGAATGAAAAGGATGTCAGGGGCTGTTCACAAAATTTTGAAGCTAAATATTTCAATTGATAAACCAATGATAGTTTAATCAAAACCGTAGTCACTTAGTTTGACGTGGGGGAATTTTTTCGAATACCTTTATGTTGTGTTTTTAATACAGTACTTCCCCTAAATTATAAACGGAGTAGAAAGCGTGAAGCTAGACTTTCATACTTATAATACCGTCTTATTGGTTACGTATCGCTGTTCTCAAAGGATCAGTCTATGCACTAGAAGTTTCCAAAATAAATAAAATAATAATCCAAGGCGAAGCAGCCCACAGACGGGCCAGAACCTGCCACAAGGTTGCCGGCCTCACGCCCACATTCGCCAAGTGGAGGTGGGCGATTATCCAGTCGATACGGGGTGAAGATGTAGTCAGCATCATGGCAGAAGTTGGCTCTCTAGACTAGGGTTCGCTACCTGCTGTTTGGGCACCGGTCCTATGTCCGGATTTAAGGTCTGCACCCCCTCCCGGTAGAATGAGATCTATATAGGCCCTGTCCATAGCCAGTTTTGGTACAGTTTGACTGAAGAAAATGAGCCAATGCCAAATAACTAGGACAGAAAATTTATGATTATCATTACGGTCATCATAAATATTTATCGGTCGTGGAGCTTATACGGAAAGTAAAGCTATCTTGGTACTTTAAAAGTAAAAGTTCAGAAGATAGTTATAAAATACCTATTACTTTTTAAATCAGCTTCGTGTGGCCTTACATGGCTCAGTGAACCACGTCATTGGCAGCGTCACTCTGCGGAAGGGACGCGAAATGGGAGGTAAAAAACGAGATAGGAAAGGGGAGCTTAATATTTTGAGAAAATCCAAGATAGAGGTTGATAGAGAGAGAGAAAACTGTACCGCAATTCCCGATTCGAAGCACGAATAGCATTCAGTATGAGGGGGTAGGCACCCTAAGACAGTTCCTTTAATAAAAGGTCTGGCAGCTCTGAGAGAGAGAAGGATGCTGGGTATTGTGAATAAAAGGGAGATCCAAATGTTCCTTAAAGGAAGTTGCGAGATAAGTTTTGCTAGGACTCTTCCACAAGAAAGGAGCAGAGAGATGTGAAATTAAATGAAGATGCCAACACTTTCTGCAACACTACTTGAAAATTTTAGATGGAAAAGAACGATGGTGCATCTTCCTTTCTATAGACGCTGCTATCGTCAAATTGTCTACCACATACACGTAAAACAAATGCAGCTCTAGTTTAAATACTCCAGGCCTTTAAAACAAACTAGTCAATTATTTCTAAACAAGTGACAGTAAAAGTTCACGATTGTGTGAAAAGTAATAAATTATTCCCCTCAGTGTTCAAAAACACGCCGGTACTGTCAACTTCGATTTCTTGAGACAATCGCCTCATTAAAGAAGGCTGTGATTTCAATTCTATGATCAATCTATAAATATTGAGGACTGTCTAAAAATAATGTATAGTGTACAGGTTAAAAGGATTTTATTTTGTTCGTATCGGCCTATGGGATCATACAAGCTTACATAATGTCATTTTTAGCTCTTGTGTCATAAATAAGCATTATCACCTTTAATGACGAATGTCTGGTAACTTTATGCTCTATGTACACTGTACTTATTTGAACATCATTTCATTCATTGTCCGATATGACTTAACGTTGGAGGTTTCCTCTTATCCTGAAAGATGAATGTCTGGTAAATCTAAGCCCTATATACCCTGTACTTATTTGAACATCATTTCATTCATCGTCCGATATGACTTAACGTTAGAAGTTTTCCGCTATCCTGAAAGATGAATGTCTGGTAACTCTTAGTACACTGTACTCATTTTAATTTTTTCTTTCTTCGTCTGATAACTTTGGAGGTTTCCCTTATGCTGAAAAATGAATGGTAGCTCTTAGTTCTATGTGCTCTGTACTCATTTGAACTTTATTTCCTTCATCGACCGATATTACATAACACTAAGGGACGTTAATTAAAAGTAGAAAACAGTTCTTTTATGTTTGCGTACTATGCTAACATTAAAAAATTGGTAGCAATGGTATAAATACTAGATTCCAAGGATCAATTCCTATTGCGTATCCAGGAGTAATGAATTAATTACATATAAGAACCGTATATATCTAAGAGCAGCAAGGGAAAACCTTTCAAAACGGCGAAAAAAGAATTGTGGTGGATGAGTTTAATTCACTCACAGAGAATAATCCGTGTTTTTGTCAGTGAGAGAAGTCAAACAGCTGTGCTCTGAACCTACAGGTGTGTTAGATGCGTGGGAATATCGCGACATGAAACTGAGACAACAGGAAAACTTACCGCTCCAGTGTCGATATTGCTGTTTGGCGAATACGTTATTTAAGGACAATCAGACTATACCGGTGTACAAATCTCAAAATATACTACCTTGACCAGACTTGTGTGAATGAAGGACACACGACAAGTATGGCGTCACACGACTTTTAAGACTGAAAGACAAGCATTTTTGCAAGCTATGTGTGCTGGTTTTAAAAATTCCAGTGGAAAGCCAGAAGGCTTTTTATTATAAATTTGTTCCAGTTTCATTGCTCATTCATTCAGTTTCAAATTCCCCAGTTTCATTATATACTTCGTTATTTTTGCATGCCTTTATATTCTTATTTGTATGATTTTATCTATCCTCCTGGCAATTATTATGACGTTTACTGTAGGTTTCAATGTGACGGGAAGGCACCGCTTATGGTATATGGCGCGAAAGCATTAGCCAATTAGGATGAGAGTGAAGGTAGTTGCACGCGGAGTGATACATGTCAGCGGAGCTAGGTTATATGAAACAGAGATTAGCGGTCTACCGGGAAACATACGAGTCAGTTGGAGAATTTAATGTCATATCGGCATGCTGGCCATAGTAGCTCAGATGATTAGAGCAACCGCATGGAGAGCGGACATCCGTGGTTCAAATCTCGGCTATGGCATTGAATATTGCAGTCTGGCTATACTCATTCATGTTATGGCGATGTTTGAAAGCCTCGAGGCATCCATTGGAAGCTCTGAAATAGTCTCTACCTAATTGTCTTGTTGTCTCTAAAACTTGAGTCCTCTAGCAATGGTCTAGAAATGGGAATTTCTTTAGTGCGCACTAACAAACCACTTGAACACTTAGCACGGCTCAGTTGAGATGTCTACAGCCTCGGCAATCTGAGTAAATTTGATTCTCCCGCCTCGGTAGCGTAGATGGTAGCCTCACGTTCAAGAGGTCCCAAGTTAGAATCTCGGTCAGGGTGAGTTACCTGGATAAGGTTTTTTCTGGAGTTTTCCCTTATCCTCAAAGGCGAATGTCAGGTAACTCTAAGCTCCATGGTCCCCGGGCTCATTTGAGCATCATTTCACCCAATTCATTCACCGTCCGTTGACTTAACGTTGGAGGAAGTAATTTACAACAACAACAACAACAACAACAACAACAACAACAACAAATAATTTTGATTCCGTGGTCTTGCATAACCAGATCGTCACTTTTTTCAGTGCTGTTCTGTATGGTGACCTCATTTGCGTGATTCACCTCCGGCTCTTCTACGACCACGTTTAAATTTATTCGTTAAAAGGTAGGTGATTCTCAATCTTCAATGTCGGCGCAGATTCCGATGAGCCTTTCAGGGTAGAATTGTCGGCGGGTGTCTCGGCGGTGCATGGCGAGATGATATGCTCTGAGGAAAACTACTTCCTTCCCCGGTAGGTCGGATGCCGGTCTCCGCCCCTCTGTTGGGACCATTTCGTGACCACCAGCCAGGGACCTATGGAGCTCGGATCACCTGCCTTGGTATAGTAGCCGTGTTCATTCCATCCCAAGTGACATCAAAGCTTTCCCTTCTGAACACACATTTTCACATGTAAGCAGTTACAAGGGTGTCTCTCCCTTAAACATATGGGGTGGTCCTTAATACGTTCACCAACTTAAAGCGCTGTTGCAATATTTTTCCTGTGCCCTTAGAAATACAGTACCTTCTATTAGCTAGCATACTAGCATAGTGCTTCACTTAGTATAGTTTTACAAAATTTACTAGCGTTTAACACTTGCGTAATTTAATTAAGATGTGGAGACCGTCGGTATCGAACCTAACATAGATATGCTAACATGGATATCCGTTTATACTTGTAATATATACCTAACAGTATTTCTAACCTTTCTCGAGCTCTAAAGCTTTTATGACATTTAATTATTATGTGGAATGTACGTGATTATTTATTTAAATTGTGTTTAACAGAAGCCCCCCTCACCCCCAAAAAGTTACACTGCTTAGGTTTATTCAAACTGGTAAAATTAGCAGACGTCCTTGTAAAAAGGTTCCAGCATTTAAAGAGTAATAGAGTTTCCTTACTGGTTTTTCTTTAATTCCTTAGTTCGTTTTCTTACTTTTAAATATTTACTGCTTTCTTAAATCAACTGAAATTGACCACCTGTAGCTGCTATAGCATACAGGAAAATGTTTTGGGATAAATCAGCTCACGCTTGCAATAAACAGAGTTCTAACGTGCAATCTTTGCTTATAAATTATTATTAACTACCAGAATATCCAAAGTGCTTCCTTAATTTGCAAGTGAATATCCCTAGCAAATTCGTGAACATTGATGCCATTTAACCCCTTAAAATTGTAATGTTTTACTAAACTTTCCTTGGATATTATGCTAATAATACGCATTTAGTTCTCGTTGGTAAAATAAGTACGAGGGCTGTTAAATAAAGAATGACAACAATCCTTTTTGACAACGTACCTTTACTCATCCTCATAATTTTGATGGTCATTCTTAAAATAGTCTCCCCTGAATGCGTTGCACTTGTCCCAGGGCTTCTGCCAGTCCTCAAAGGCATGCTCGAAAACACTTTTTGTGAGTTCCTTCAAAATCGCCTCCGCAGCCTTCACCACTGCTTCTGATGATGGATAATGCCTCCCACGAAGGCGTTTCTTCAAGTTAGGGAATAGAAAAGAGTCACATGGGGTTAAATCCGCACTATAGGAAGGGTGTGGGATTTACTGCACGTTGATTTTTGCAAGATATTCAGCAACAACATTGGCAATATGCAGCCACGCATTATCGTGGTGCAGCATCCAGCCTGCTTCAAAGAAATGTGGTCTTTTGCACTTGATACGGACTTGCGATGTTTTCAGGGCATCCCTGTAGTATTGTCCAGTTACGGATGTGTGTGCAGGTACAAAATTCTGATAAACCATTCCATGAATATCAAAGTGTGAGATGACCATAACTTTCCAAGCAGAAGCAACCACTTTTGCTTTTTTGGGCTTTGGTGATGAAGGAGATTTTCACACTGCGCTTTGGTGTTTGCTCTCAGGATCAAAATGATGTAGCCAACTTTCATCAGCAGTGACTAGGTTTAAAAGAGACTCCGGATCTTCCTCTAACATCAACCTTAACTGCATGTTACCTCCATTACAGCGGTAGGCGATACTGAGCATGTCTGAACTTGCCTGGTTCTCAGAGGCGGGAACCAGGAGTACCAACAATGTAACTACTACGGCGTGTTTGTTTCACATTAAGCTAACAGAAGATAATAAGATTGAATGTTAGTGCGAAAAATAATGACAGTAAAAAATTATGATCATTCTTTATTGAACAGCCCAAGTATTATACCATAACAGCAAAGGTAATAAATCTCTTTTCAGTTATAATATAATGCGTTGTAAGGTTATGCATTACTTATAGGATACATTAATTATTAAAATTCATTTGAAAATATCAATAAGTAAACCAAATGACAAGTTCGCACAGTGAAATCAGCTGGAAGTTATTTTCCTTCTAAATGTTATGTTAAACAACGGCAACCATGGCTATTTTCAGCTGTAAACACGAGCCTAACATTCTTTACCCACCCCCCCCCAACCCGGTAAGTGTAACTTAAGATGTTTATGACTTTGTGGTTATGGGTGAGAACAGTTTTTCCTTACAAAGCGTAGCACCTGGGGATGCTTTAAGCACGGTCGCTGTACCATTACGGCTCGGCTGCTGGGCTCGTTGCCCTCCCGCTGTTGGAGTGCGAGTTCGTTGTCCCGGTCTGTCGCGGGAAGTCTCTATTCAAGTAAACTAGAGGGACCATGCCCTATGTACTGTCGTGGCTCCTTGGGTCCGCCGCCCTCACCTCATCCTTTTTTTGTAATTTACTTCCTCCAACGTTAGGTCATATCGGACGATGAATGGAATGGGTGAAATGATGCTCAAATGAGCCCAGGGTCCATAGAGCTTAGAGTTACCCGACATTCGTCTTTCAGGATAAGGGAAAACTCCGGAAAAACCTTATGCAGGTAACTCACCCTGACCGAGATTCGAACTCGGGACCTCTTGAACGTGAGGCAGACACGCTACCATCACGCTGCCAAGGCGGGCGACCTCATCCTTCCTCCCGCGGCTGCCCCCACTTGGGGGCTTAGGAACAATGGGCCCAGCATGGTGGCCTACGCACCGAATCCCCTCCGTAATGAAATTCCAAGTCCTGGTGACGCAATTTTGACTTGTGCGGCGGTCAAGCCCTTCAAATGAAAATATTTAATAACAGCACGGAACTCCGTGTTTTACATTTTCAATCGCAGCTAACACACTGGCCAGTTCAGGTGGCGTCAACAATGAACTGTATATTGTAGCACCTTAGTATTTTCTGTATAATCTTTTGAATAACCAAGCTTACCACCCACAAAGTGGCAACAAAAAAATTTCCATCCATTCTCGGATATTTACCAGATTTATTTAACGACCCTCGTAGGTAAGGTACTTGCTTTACTAAGTTCTTGTGCGTGTCTCCACTTTACCATCGAGGGACTACAGTTCTTGATAAGAGATACCAAAGCACATGCAGTGAATCTTACCCAGATCATTTTCGTTAACCGAGTAACTCTTTGTAACCCTTGTTATGTACATTTACTTTGAATTCGTTTTTTTTCTGACACTTCCGTTATTTTACCCACACCTAATCCAATCTGTTTCATATAACCTTGCCCCGCTGACAGCTATCACTCCGCCTGAGCAGTAAAGAGCTGGATCATGCCAAACAGGAAGTCGGGATTATGCCAAAACGGAAGTCAGAAAAAAAGCGGGAGATTAAAAAACGCCTGGATCATGCCATTTTACTTGAAGGTCCTGCCATTTGACCCGCCACGACGCACCCTCTTGAACTTCTGCATCCCCAGTGCACCCACTATCCACCCCGCGCAACCCGACGCACTTGACTTTCTGCCACCCACACCCGGCGCACCCCACGCACGCCTACCCTACCCGCGCACCCTTTTGACTTCCTGCATTCCTCGACGCACTCCCACGCAACCCTGACGCACCCCCTATCCACCCCGTCCAACCCCACGCAACCTCTGGACTTCCTGCATCCCCCGCGCATCCTCTTGACTCTCTGAATTCCCCAGGCACCCCCGTGCACCCTCTGGAAAATCTGCATTCCCCGACCCCCAGGTACCCTCGCGCAACCCCCTGGACTGACTGCATCATCCGTTGACGAACTGACGAACTGATCAGCTTGGCGGTAGGTGGACTTTTAAATGCGTAGGTAATGGGGTAAAAGGGGTTATCTTTTTTATTTTTATTAAGAATACACTGGAAGAAAGGTCACGTGACTTTAGGAGAAGGAATGGAGACTGGCAAGTGTCTAGTTCGGCGTCCAAGGATCAAAAGGAAGAAAATCAGGTGCGAACATTATGAAAGAAGGCGTGTGACGTGTAGAGTTTTGATTGGTTAAAATAAAAATGTCTTTGATTGGTCGAGATGGTAAAGGCAGACGTGTGACTGGTGGAAATAAAAGCGTTTCTGATTGTTTGGGACAAAGCTGGAACAACGAAATACGGCGGAAATAAAATGCAAATTAGCAGAACGTGACCAGGAAGTGAAGTGAGAGGTAAAGGTAGGCAGTTTCCTTTATTGCAATTGGATAATTTTCTGGAATATTTGTGGTCTGGACTGTTAACTCGTACGACCGCTGTTCTAGAACAAAGCAAACTGCTTCTGAGTGCATTCCAGCCATTTAAAAGGGTCAGATTTCCGGGTTAGAGAAAAAAAAACGCACACTTGCAAAATTGTCCTACTCCAGACGCCAAGGGTATCTGAGCGTGTAGTTTGCTGTTTCGGCTTATGCCATTCAGGGGAAATATACAATAACATTTAGCTGCATTAACATGAGTTAGAGCAATATTAAGTTTAAAATACGTGGTGCGTAAGTGATGCGAGAGTTAAAAGTAGGCAGTTACCTATATTGAAATTGGATAAATTTCCGCAATGTTTGTGGTCTTGGCCTTTAACTGGAACGTCCGGTGTTATACGAGGGCCGTTAAATAAATAACCGAACTAATTTAATTGTATTTAGATAAATCGCCCTGGAGCGCCATGGCTGCTAGTTTTGTAAAGGTGTGAATTCCTCCTCCAGCAGTGCTGTGAGTTCCAGCAATGCAGAGTCAATCAGTTGGGACTTAGACCCCGATACTTGAGGTCGTGTTTACTGCACCCACCATGGAACTAAAACTGCAGCAACGTGTATCAATAAAGTTTTGTGTTCTGTTAGACAAAACTCCTACGGAAACCTATGAAATTGTGCGACAAGTATACAAGGACCAAGCTTTAGGCAAAACAGAAGTCTTTGAGTGGTAAAAACGTTCCAAAGGGAGTCATGAAAACCTTCAATATTCTCCGTGCCCTGGAAGACCCTTAACAGCAAAAACGGAAGTCAACATTAACACAATTGCTGCATTTGTGCGAGAAGATCAGCACATAAAAATTTCTAAAGTTGCAAACATAATGCATTTGTCTGTTGGAAGTGTAGACAACATAAATCGCAATGATGTTGCCTATTGAAAAGTTGCAGTGAGATGGGTATCGCACATGCTGAAGGACGAACAGAAGGCTCACCGCGTCATGACGTGTCAAGAATGGCTCGGAAGGTTATGACGGAAGCCAGACTTTCCGAATAGGGTCATCACTTGTGACGAGAGAGTTGGTTCCACAATTACGACCCGTTAACAAAACAGGAGAGTTCGCAGTGGAAACATTCATTGAGCCCTAAGACTAAGAGAGAAAAAGCGCAGAAAAGTGCTGGAAGGGTCATGTTTCTCGTATTCTTCAAAAACAGGGCATTCTGTATGATCATGTTGTAACTAATCAACGCACGGTAAATTCTGCTTACTGCTGTGACGTACTGAAGGCACCATTGCCGAAAAAAAATCGCCGAAAAGCAGCTAGTTCTTGCAAGGAGAGGATGAATCTATCATCAGGATAATGCCCCTGCTCATCGGGCTCGTGAAACTCAAGATGTCATCGCAGAAATGGACATCAAGATCATGTCCCATTCACCTGATTCTCCGAATCTCGCACCATGGGATTTTCACCTCTTCCCTAAAGTGAAACAGGACCTTCGTGGTCGCCATTTTCAAAGTGATAAGGAGTTGAACAATGTTGTCATGGATATCGTGAAAAGACTTCCAAAAATGGGTTCAATGAGTGTTCCGAACAATGGGTAAATCGTTGGAATAATTTTATTTCATCAGAGGGAGAATACTTGAAAAGCGTGTAGGTAAATGTTAGTGAAATAAAGCCATTATTTGTTAATTAAAAAATTAGATCTGTTATTTATTGAAGGACCCTCGTAGAAGAAAAGAAACTGCCTGTGTGTGCATTCCATCCTTTTAAAAGAGTCTGACTTCCGGGTTACAGAAAAAAATGCAAAATTGCCAAATTGTCCTGCTCCAGGTGCGTGGACATCTGAGCGTGCAGTTTGCTGCTTTCGCTCCTTGTTCTGCTTGTATCGCTATAATATCGTTATAGCCGGTCTTTTGTAGTGATTTCCCCTTTAAGAGAAGGATTGGAAACTTCAGACAAATAACAAGGAATATCTCGGAAGGGTTAACTGGAGGGAAAAGTTATATAAATTACCCTGACATGAATTTCTCAACTCATATGACTTTGGCATTTTCTAATTCAAACATTTACATGAATTTCTCATCTAAGACCTCCAAATTACACTTTTACATGAATGATGCTCCTTGTTCCCCTAACTAGCACCCTCACAAGAATTTCCAGCCTCATATTTCTGACACTCCGCGGAACCTGTAGGTGATTTTGCTTACTCAACTTCCTGTCACCTGATGTCGTAGCAGATTTCACATTCTTGCTGAATCTGCAAACCTAAACCACTGCAAACTATATAAAGAAACTTTATCCCTAGACTCTCTTTGGAGTATTAAAGGTTTTTGAGGCATATGTAGAGGCTTTTGCGAGGTATTTAATGGCTTTTTGGTGTACTTAGAAACTTTTAAAACGTATTTAGAGGCGTTCTTGGTGTATGTAATGGCTTATGGGGCATATATAGACTCTCTTTGGCGTATTTAAGGTCTTTTGGGGCATACCTAGAGGCCTTTGCGAGGTTTCTACTGTCTTTCGGGTGTACTTAGAAGCTCTTGAGGCGTATTTAGAGGAGTTGTGGTGTAGATAAGGGCTCATGGGGCGTATTAAGATGCTCTTTGACGTATTTAAGGTATTTTGGGGCATATGTAGAGGCTTTTGGGAGGTATTTACTGGCTTTTTGGTGTACTTAGAAGCTTTATAAGCGTATTTAGAGGCGTTTTTGGTGAATGTAGCGGCTTATGAGGCATATTTGAACTCCCTTTGGCGTATTTAAGGTCTTTTGGGGCATACCTAGAGGCTTTTGCGAGGTTTATACTGTCTTTTGGATGTACTTAGCAGCTCTTGATGCGTATTTGGAGACGTTCTTATTCTAGGTAAGGGCCTATGGGGCGTATTTAGATTCTCTTTGGCGTATTTAAGGTCCTTCTGAGCATACCTAGAGGCATTTGCGAGGTAATCGCTGACTGGTGTACTTATAATCGTTTGAGGCGTATTTAGAAGCTTTCTTGGTGTATGTAGGGGCTTATGGGTCGTATTTAGACTCTCTTTGGCGTATCTAAATTCTTTTGGGGCATAGCTAGTGGATTTTTTAGGTATTTATTGGCTTTTTGATGTACTTAGACTTGTTTAGATTCTTTGTTGGGAAATTTGGTGTTTTTGGAGACGTATCTAGAGGATTTTGGGACGAATTCTCTAGTTTTTTCTTCTTTTTTGTTTTTGGAGGCTTTTGAGGCGTCTTTAGTGTCCTAAGGGTTGCATTAGTGAACTTTATGGTATAAGATAGGGCTTCCTGGGATGTATTTAGGGCTTCTTGGGGGTGTATTTAGGCCCATATTTTTGTATTTGGAGGCTTCTTGGGCTCTATTTGGGATACTTTCGTTATATTTAGGAACATGTGGAACGCATTTGTTGGCTTTTTTGTAAACTTTAGAGACTTTTGAGACGTATTTAGCGCCTATTGCGAGGTATTTACTGTATCTTTGGTGTAATTGAGGGGCTTTGGAGACGTATTTCGAGTTCTTTGGGACGTACTTCCTTGCTTTTTGAAGTATTTAGGGCTTCCTAGGGGTGTATTGCGGCCATTTTAGCTTTATTTGGAGGCTTCTGGGGGTATATTTGGGACATTTTTGCTACAGTTAGATGCAAATGCGACGAATTTACTGGGTATTTTTGTGCAATGTAGAGGCCTTTGAGTGGTATTCAAAAGACTTTTGGTGGTTCTAGTAGCTTGTGATGCGCTTTTAGAGGCTTTTAAGAGGGATTTACTGTCTTTTTGTTATAATTTAGTGGTTTCGGAGACTTTTTTCGAGGGCTTTTGCGATGTATTTACTTACATTTTGAGATATTTAGGGTTTCTTTGAGATATGTTTACGCCTTTTTGCTGTATTTGGGCGCTCGTTGGGGTGTGTTTGGGATATTTAGAGTCTTTTTGGTGAATCTAGGGGTTTTTGAGGCGTAATTAGCGGATTTTGCGAGGTATTTTGTAGTTTTATGGTGTAATTTAGTGGTATTGGGGACTTATTTAGAGGGTTTTGGGACGTATTTTCTTGCTTTTTGGAGTATTAAGCGCTTCTTGGGGGTCGACTTAGGCCCTTTTTTCTGGATTTGGGACATTTCTGGTGTACTTAGGGGCAATTGGGACGTATTTACTGGGTATTTTTGTGTAATGTGGCGTATTTGTGGCGTATTTAGAGTCCTTTTGGTGTATCTAGGTTTTTTGGGGGCGTATTCAAATGCTTTTGCGACGTACTTACTGGCTTTTTGGTGTAATTTAGTGGTTTTGGAGACTTATTTAGAGGGTTTTTGCGACGTAGCTGTTTCTTGCACGCGTGCACCTGCGCGCGCACCTGCGCGGCTCGATGGCTCGGGAGATTCACATTGGGTACACCCAGAGACGCGCCTCGAATCTGACATCATGTGACGCTATGAACAAGTCCAATCATGCAAAATCAGGTTCCTTCTTGTAGAATCCCCACCATTTGAGTCTTACGTTATTCAACAGCGATCCAGTCTCTCAAGCCAGGAAAACATTGGGTCTGCATCTTCGTTTCCAAAAATGGTTATTGGGAATATTTGGACAGATACGCTTCACCTCATCATCTTCACTCTATACTTCATTTTCTCAATGGTTATTGAGGTCTAAATTGGAGTACAATACGTGGCACTTGCAAGGAAACCGTTCCTGCACCTGCGGCCATTACGTAATAGTATTCCTGAACTACCGATATTGCCATTTTTATCCTTTCTTGTTCTTTTCTACATTAAAAACTTTCTATTATCATTTTTACGATAAACTCATTTCTAAAACA
This sequence comes from Mantis religiosa, assembly GCA_030765055.1. NCBI lineage: Eukaryota > Metazoa > Arthropoda > Insecta > Mantodea > Mantidae > Mantis > Mantis religiosa. Next base: position 229,681,027 of record CM060950.1, read on the forward strand.
CATCGCATACGGGGTTAATCCCTCTCATCTTAACTACACATCCGTGCGCTTGTCGCTCAGTAGTCGTCCAGCCATCAAACATGTAAGTACTCCTTGTTTTAGGTCTCTCTCTCTCTCTCTCTCTCTCTCTCTCTCTCTCTCTCTCTCTCTCTCTCTCTCTCTCTCTCTCTCTCTCTCTCTCTCTCTCTCTCTCTCTCTCTCTCTCTCTCTCTCTCTCTCTCTCTCTTTCATGCTTTCATTTTTCCTATTATTCTTTGTTATTCTTGATTCTTTGAAAGATTAACAATTCTTCGAATGTATGGAATCTTTTTGAAATGTTTAATATTTTTGAAAGATTAGGCATTTTTTTAAACTTAGTCATTCTTTCAAATTTTGGCATCGCCTGAAAAGCCTCTAAATTACACAAAAAAGCCAGTAAATACGTTCCAAATTCCCCTAAATACAGCCAAACTATCCCAAATACACTCCCAAGAAGCCTCTAAATACAGCATATAGGGTATAAATACACACCAAGAAGCCCTAAATGCTTCAAACTTCCAGTAAATACGTCCCAAAACCCGCTAAGTCCCCAAAACCACTAAATTACATTATAAATTAATATAATTTATTTCTTTAAATTCAGAGTAATACATTTGCATAACTCAATATCACGTATATATAATTAGCTTTATCGATGTAATTGAATTGTATTTACGCGGGAGACTGTAAATAAAGTTTATAATACCTTTAGATTATAGAATATAATTTACATTTTTCCTACACAAAGTTTCAACAAAATTTTACGTCCGTTCACTTTAATAATTGCAAATGCGGTACACGGTTATTCACTTTGCGGTCACCATCGAAAGACGCTTTCTTTCCTAGATCTTTCAAACTCAATTCTCACTGGTCCACGTCACACATTACGCAATCTCATTGTTAAAACTACCAATCAAATAAAAAAAAAACAATAACATAATTTCATTTACATGTAGCGTCATCTCATAACCTACGGAATCTTAACAATTTTTCTTGCGTATTCTGACATTCCATATTCATACCTAAAGCACATATTTAAAGATATATAAATGTCTTTCAATTCTCGGGGCCCAAACCAAAACAACTGTTACATCTTAAGGAATTGATTATCGTTTGAGCTTACAAAAGCATGCGAGTGCAACACATCAGATTCCTAGCTATATATAGATTTCCTGAGAATTCAAAATAGGCAACAAAGCAATCACTATTCAGTACTGAGTTGACAAAACCGGTTTTGCCAGTTTTGCTGATATAAGTGCTAAGATAGGAGGAAGGTTTTACATACTAAGTTCACAATATTGCACCCTTTAATTAAGTAAATACTAATCTTGCTGCTCTCTAGTTTGTTATTGAATATTTGTTGCTCAGACAGGAGACAGCTAATAAGCTACCATTCAGCATGGCTCAGTTGGTTAGGCACTGACCTACTGATCTCACGGTCTTGAGTTCAAATACGGTCCACATAAATCACCTTTAAATGAACTTAAAAGCAACAGGATTATGTCAATAGATTTAGTGGCCTCTCGTTGAAGCAAATTTCGGTACACAGGCGGCGCCGATGGTTTCTGGCAATTGATAGGTTGCCAACATTTACAACACATTAAAACATATTATATTGCTAATATCCAGCCATCATACCGGCCTCAGAATATCAGAACAAGATAATTATTTTTTATGTATTCCAGTCATGTAATTTTAGAGGCAAAATATTGAATATTTAGTGAGTCTCATATATTAATTAATGCCATCGCTTTCTTTATATATATTCATGAATTATTTATTTATAGTTAATTATAATCATTATCACAATCATTATTTCATCTTCGGTTACAAGTTTTCTCCTGTGACAGCATCAAATCCCTTTCCATCCCTTTATTGGTCTTCCAATGCCTCTTCCGTGTGCTTGATAAGTTGAATACCATTTAGGGGTAGCAGGTTTTATCTTTCGTTCATTATAAGTCAAATATCTATTTGTTCCTTTAATGTTCAATGACGCGTTTTTTGGACGGATGCTCGCCTCGGTGGCATAGATGGTAGGATGTCTGCCTCACGTTCAAGAGGTCCAGAGTTCGAATCTCAGCTAGGGTGAGTTACCTAGATAAGGTTTTTACGGAGTTTTTCTTTATCCTTATTGACGAATATCGGGTAGCTCTAAGTTCCATGGACCCCGGACTCATTTGAGCATCATTTCACCCATTTCATTCATCGTCCAATATGGATTTAGGTTGGAAGACGTATATTACAAAAAAAAAAAAAAAAAAAAAAAAAAAAAAAAAAGACGGATAACCTTGCTGCTAACGTCGATTAAATCGACGATGCCCCCTCGGTGCTTAAATGCCAACCTCAAATTATTATGTCTCCAGCGTTGAAGACTGCCAGCCTGCTACGTATGTTAATGCTAGCTTCTAGGAGAAAAAGGTCATAACAAATGTAACTTTAAAGCAAAATTAAAAGGGCAAAACGTGAATTTTGCTAATTACTTTCACTTGAATATTCTGTCAAGCAACAATGATCAAATAGCAAATATGTATCCACTGAATGCTTAATTTCAATAATGATTTTTAATTTTGTAACTGGAATTTGAAATGAAATATTCCATATTTCTTTTGAAATAACGCGAATGATATTTAGCATTACAAAATGTAATCAATTACAAATAAAATAATTATAAACACATCTTAATAACTGGTTTGTTACATAAAAATACGCCAAATTTAACTTACCACTATCGATGATATTAGACTAATTTGCATCAGGAATATGTATATTGTTGCTGTTTAGCAACACTAGTTATAACATTAAAGCACCAATATAGGAATTCTCTTGTTATATATATAAACATATAAAGAATTATAATAAACACTATAGGTTCAGAAATTGAGAGGTTTCTGTTAACAAAGATAATACCAAGGTAAAGTTTTGAGCAGGAGTCAGTTCACGGAATCATGTACATTAGGTGATGCACCGGGGACGAGCATATAACAGATTTCATTATACCCCGTGAATGTGCGTGTTTGTTTGTTTGTTTGTTTGTGTATGTGTGTTGATGTCGCACCTGTATGCGTTTTTTATGCAGTGTCCTACATCCCTCATCTTCAATGAACCTGTTGTGGGCTTCCATGCTTGATAGCTATGGAAACTTTTTCTCCGCTTATGCGTGGGTGAGTATGAAACTATTTGTTATGTTGGCTAATAAAATATCTAACAGACTTTAGTAACATGAGTAAGTGAAGCGAGTTATTGTTTGAGTATGTAGAATTAATCTGTTCGTGGATCTTGGCACGACAATCATTACGTCTTCTAGCTCCTGATGTATCAGTAACTCTATGGTTTTAAATAACTGTTTGTGTAATGTCAATATAAGTTGCGCAAGTTGCCGTAAGCCACTGAAATGACATTCGCACTACGGTATTTTATAAATTTATTTATTTAGAGTCGCTTTAACAACTAGGTCATTAGGATTGGGATTGGAATTACATTACGGAGAGGATTGGGTACGTAGGCCACCATGTTGGGCCCATTGCTCCTATGCCCCCAAGTGGAGCACCCCCGGGAGGAAGGATGAGGTGAGAGGAGACAGAGGATGGCCGAAATAAGGAGCCACGACAGAACAGAGGGCAGGTTCCCTACAGTTTACTTAGATAGAGACTTCCCCCGACAGGCCAGGACAACGAACTTGTTCCCACGACCCCAGCAGTCGAGCCCTAATGGTTCCAGGCAGGCGATCCGAGCCCCAAAGGTCCCTGGCTGGTGGTCACGAAATGGTCCCAGCAGAGGAGCGGAGGCCGGCAACCAACCTACCGGAGGAGGAAGTAGTTTACCTCAGAGCATATCATTCTGCCATGCACCGCCGAGACACCCGCCTCTACTTCTGCCCGGAAAGAGACCACTAAATGAGAGATGATATTAAATGATAATGGAGATGAAATGGAGGGACAGGAAATTCGGGGGATGTAATGAACTTACCCAGCATTCGACCAGCGGCCCGGGGAAAACCCGAAAAAACCCATGGGTGAGGTAGGTCGGCCACGGGAATTGAACCCGGGCCTAACCGAATGCTGGTCTCAGACGAAACCGCCTGAGCCATCCCGCTCGGTATAACTAGGTCATATCGCGACTATTTTGTATAATACAGTGTATACAATATATTGGTTAGAATTATTTAAAAAAAACATGAAAACAATAAATAAACAATCAACATGGCAAAGATATTCAATAACTATAAATTAGGGGCGGCCTGTGAGGTATTGTATTGATGGTGCCATAAATAAATAAGGGTTGTTAAAATATAAATATGTGCACCAATTACGAACGATTTAGGTAATCTTATCAATAATCCAACCTATTTTATAATATACTGTACCATACAGAACGTACAGGGAAACGGAAATAGGTATTTATTACATCCGTACTCTTGTTACGCACAGGTATAACGAGTACAGTTACAGTTTGATAATACAGTTCATGGAGAATGTGATACGAAGCGTTCGTGTACGATTTCGTGATAGAGAGACAGTTATTATTATTGCTTTAGCCATAATTTTTCTCGCGCTGAAATCAAACGAAACAAACTCGAGAAATCTTTGTCTCACACTCACAAACACATACGATCGAGCACACACAAGACGCAATTTTTCGCTGCAAAATGATTAATCTGAATTTTTAAAAATGTTTTAGTTAAATTACTAACTTTTAAAAATTAAAAGCATTGTTCTCACCGAAAGCAGCAACTCCATGACTTTATGAAGACAGCTTCAAAGAATTAGTAGGAACGGTATTGAAAATCCATTCGTCGCTCCTTCTTGTTGGCAAATAAATCTATCACCTTTGAATTGAAATTGTCAGTTTTGCACACGAACAGCTTTTCACAGGACAGCATTCCTAAGGCACTCAATCGCTCTTCTTTCATTGTGTTTCGTAGAAATGTTTTAATCCTCTTGAGCATTGAAAAGCACCGCTCAGCTTCTGATGTCGAGATAGACATAGTGATTAACAGTTTCAAAACTTTAACAGTCTCTTCAAAAGTAGCACAGAGTTCATCCTCTAGAATCACCGAAAGAAACGGAACCGCACCGGAAACTACTCTCAACTCAGGCCTAGCATAGAACACTTGAAGCTCTCCCTTCAAATTTCTTTTCTCCAGAAATGTATATGTGTCCGTAATTTCAAGATATTTGTCTGGGAAATGTGTTACATAATTGTCAAACTGGCTTACATCAAATAGGTTGGTTGCAATTAGGTGCCCAGTGAACTGAAAACGTGATTTTATTTCACAAAAGATGGCATCACACACCTCCAAAGCATTTTGCTTTTTGTTATTATCATCAACCGTTGCTCTCTTGTAATGCATTGTTTCGTCATTTTCAAAACTAACCTGATTGATGATGGAGTCAATGTCATCTCTGATGTTTTGCATTATTGTTTCAAAGTTATGAATGTCTTGTTTTACCTTGGTTGGTTCAGTTTCCTTCTTTTGAAATTGATTAAAAAGTATGTCCATATGAGGCATTACCTTATAGAAAAACGACAGCCAGGAAATGAAGTCTCTGTCTTGCAGTCTTTGTTTGTATGAACCAGCTTTTTCAATAGTAGAGGGTAATTTTATGTTCTCACTCGTTTCAATTGTTTCCATGACAGTAATAAGCTCATTCCTGTTTTTATAAATATCCTTTACTACTCGCGAATGGTAATTCCATCTTGTGAGAGACACACGAGGTAAGCTTTTCTGAATTATGCTATGCAACACTTTCGATCTTTGTGGCGAATTTGAAAAGAAAGAAGAAATACCTCAAAGACGTGCAAAGAAGATGCGGGCTTTGCGATTAATTGAGGCAGCAGTAGACATTATAAGGTTGAACTGGTGCGCATAGCAATGAATGTAGTGCGCATTTGGGTATTTGTCTTTTATTAATTTCTGTACTCCGTTTGACTCACCACTCATAACGTTTGCACCATCGTAACTCTGAGCTATTAGTTTTGCTCGGTCATCTCCAATTATGAGTTCGATTTCTTTGAGAATACACTCCGAGATACACTGAGCATTCTGATCTTCTAGATAAACAAAATTCCAAAATCTTTCAGCGGGGATTCCATAAACAATGTATCGCAAACAATAACCAACTGAAATTCGTAAGATACATCAGTGGTTTCATCCGCGATTATTGCAACATAATCCACACGCTTTATTTCTTTGCGCACTTCCTCGTGATACACTTCCAACATGCACTGCAGGAGTTCGTTTTGAACAGTATTAGAAATGCCTTTGAATACTGATGACTGACTGAGATGCACTTGAAGTTCTTTATCCAACTCCGCACGAAACTGAATGAGCTCACGAAAAACCCCCTTATTTTGAGAGGCGTCATATTCGTCGTGTCCCCTAAGAGCCAGCTCCAAAGCCCCACAGAACCGAATACAGTTTATAATTAAGTTCAATATATACCTGTTCTTGTCTACTTGTTTATTATGGCTGTTGACTGTTTGCCTATACTGCGAATCTAATTTGTCCTGAATATTGGTTTTGCCTAGTAATGAAAGACTCAGGACATTGTCCATGTGTCGCTTCGATGTTTCATGCACTTTCATTTTAGACCATAAATGCCCAATATCAGTTATTCCAGTCTTACACCAATGGACATCTCCTTCAAATAACACACAAGGAAAACAAAAAACTGCATTGTTTTCATCACGCCGCAAATCCATTTGTTCTTTTGATAAGTATCTGGATTAAACTTACGCCATCGATTTTTTGTTTGCTGCTGCAGATTCAGATTCGGGAGTGGCCTACCCATTGTTTTTATCTGACATTTTTCACTTAGAGTCCTGTTACTAAATGAAGTTTTCAGTAATTCACTCACCTTGTTCATGTTCGTAACTTTACTGTGAATTTTAACTTAAAGAAAAAACACTGAAAACTATTTTAAAAATCCTTACTCACGATGAACTACAGCATTACAGGAGCAAATACAGAACTACTCTACCATTGCTTTGAAAACATGTGTCCAACACATGCTGAACGCGCGGATTTTATGTTCTACCAACAAAGCTGCTGCTGTGAAATATGCACATGTTGAAATACTGTCTCTAAATTTTAAAATCTAATACTATATTCACATTGAAACCCAATTAATTTTATTTATAAGGATATCTATGTGGTGTGTTTCTGCTACTGATTTCATTAAGCATTAATTTGCGTTTTGAAGTTCCTCAGAATTAACTTGCTGTAGGATGGTGACACTGCATTAAAGGAAGGTATAGCGCGAAATGTATTCTTACCATTGTCTTTCGCTAGATGGCAGGATCGTGGTCCCGTGCTTTACTGCACTCTAACGGGCAAAGCGTAAGTTATACGCCAGAGAAATCCCGGCACTACCTTCTCTGAACTTCTTCCATAAGATGCCGTGTATAAGCAAGAGATCTTAGCCCCTAGCCCTAACACAGTCGTTTATGAGCGTAGACGGTGCCGTTCTGGAATCGGCACCAAGCTACGGAAAACAACCAAGAGAGAGCGCTGGCATTCAACGCGCCTACTCAAACGAGGGAGCAACTACTCATTAACAATTCCATTTGTGCAATTATTACACACTTCTCTTTCTTTCGCTTTCATACAGATGGTGCCATGGCACAGCGGCACTACCTCAGAAGCCACCCCTGCTATAAATGATAAGGATTAAGTTCTGAATAACAATCAGCAGAACAGTAGTGCTTAAACAATTACTTTGTTGCGTAATTATTTATGCATATTCTAAATTGGTATGTTTACAATTACATTTTCGTATACAAGTTTGTACCTTTGAGGAATAGCAGTAGGTGTTTGAAGCTGGATGGCGTGTTCAGAATGGTGGATAGGTCTCCTGTGATGTAATGAAGCGTACTCCTTGCACTCTGTGAAGAGATGGTTTACTGTGAGGCGGGCGTTTTGGCCTTTGCTAAGAAGGTATGTGTGGGTTAACATCGTATGACCAATGCGTAGACCTCCTCCTTCATGCTAAGAGAGTAAGACAGGGAAAGAGCTAGTGTCCCCTTTCCTTACCATATGTAACTTTTATGGAGGCGTCGATGACCATCAAGTCGCACAATCCGAACGCAGTCTAGGTGCTGCGGACCGACGATAACTCTATCCTGCAGGTCTTTCCTAGTTTGGATGAAAATAGGCTATTTATATGGTAGCAAATACGCTAATTTTGAAAATTGTAACAGTTTTCGCGTAACACGTATCATTTTTATAAAATTCTAAACTTTTATTTATTGGACACTACATATAATTCCAGTACCTTCAAGCCCGCCTTGGTAGCGTGGTGGTAGCATGTCTGCCTCACGTTCAAGAGGTCCCGAGTTCGAATCTCGGTCAAGGTGAGTTATCTGGATAAGGGTTTTCCGGGGTTTTCCCTTATTCTGAAACACGAATGTCGGGTAACTTTAAGCTCTATGGACCCTTGGCTCCTTTAAGCATCATTTCATCCATTCCATTCCTCGTCCGATATGACTTAACTTTGGAGGACGTAAATTACAAAAAAAAAAAAAAAAAAAAAAAGAATGCAGTACCTTCAACATTTAATGTCACCCGAACATGGAAATTCCCAATAGAACCAGCTGGCAGGTAGGGGCCAGACGGGAAGCATTCAGACACGCCTACTCATTTATCTTATAGCGCTAACGAGGGGAATGGTTGGAAAATAATCACTGGCAATCTCTTTCCCCCCTCTCAGACGTCTGGAACAGTCAGGAAGATTCATTGAACCGCGAGACTTCCAGAAACGGCGATCTTCCCTATATAATGTCTGCAGTGGACGAGTCAGTTCAGTTACTCAGCAAAGGACCATGCCAAGCTGTTCCCGGCGACCGAAATAAGGCCGTCGGATGGGTTTCGCGCAACACTAAAAGACTATCTACGCTATACCCCCATGTAAATGTCTAGCCAGTAAGCCGGGACCCATTGTACCGGCACCAGGCCAATACTCTTTAATAAAGCTAAATCAAATCAAATCAGTTCAGTTCTTGGCGAGCAGCCGGAGGAGCGCCGAGTGAGCCAACGGACTGGTAGACGGTGTACGTGTAGCAGAGGAGTTGTAGTGTGTGTGGAGTGGACCTGTGACAGACGAACTGGTGGATTGTAATTGTGTGCGCTAAGTAATTCTATGTAGTCGGCAAGTGTTCCAACTGTAATTCGGTTGAAATAAGGAACATTTTGAGTTTCTGCAACTGGACCTTTAATTTCACGAACCCACAAAGTCACATTATTTTGCAATTTCTGAGGAAACCTTACGGGATAGGAAAAAGTGGAATGTATCATTCAGTTTAGACTTTCAGATCTCAAACCGGTGACCAAAAATTTTATTTTTCAGGATGGTGTAATTTGGTCACGGTACGAAACGTCTTTAAGAAAAGACACAGTTCAGAAATGCATGCTCCTTTATCAACAGAAGCCCCACCAAAAATGTTTCTGCATAATATTTCAAATTTTTAATCTCTCACTTGTATATCCTACACAACTTGTTTTTCTCCAGGACTTGGTATGTTTTAAGAATTTCATTGCCGACTCTAACTTTCGATACTGGCCTAGTACATATGATTTACGAACTTAAAAATATAATCTGAATCTTAAACTTATGTGTTTGAGAAAGACCTTGACTTCCAGGGGCGACTAACTAATTAAGCTGCATTAAGTTATATAACAGCTTTTCCTTAACATGTAGCTTGTAAACACTCCAGTCCTTGAACAAAATTGCAAGTTCGGCTTTTTACATTATCGAACAATTTCACCAAACGGAAATCATTTATTGTAATTATGAATTCTGCTTGCCGTTAGTTTATAAAGTTATTAATTTTATTAGCAAATATACCTGGTGTGGTTGTGCATAAAGATAGACAGCCAGACATTCGCAACACATACGGTAGGACGATTTTCAAGAACCTGCATAAAAAGTATTCAAAATGATTACTTTCTCAAAATTTGCTCTGAGATTTTGATTACAATACCAAATATTTATAACAGTTTTGTGACAATTGAAATGCATACCTTGAGCTTTCTGGGAATAGTATCTGAAGCCCTCCCCATTCTAAATAACTTTGACTTAGCTGTAAAAACTTAAGAGACAGACAAAATCTTGCTATACGAAAACTACGTATGTATCTAAACCTACGCGCGGAGTTAATTATCACCGAGATATTCTTTATTATTGGCTGGTACTTTAAAATACTTATAAATGTTTCATATGGAAAGTCGTTATTCGTTTTTTCTATTCCTGGACCTTTAAATGTATGGAATTTCAAAACTATGGTGTAACGAATAGCCTAATTGCCTTGTACCTACAAGGAAATATGTAGGAAATTAGTTTCGCAAAATTTATCTGAAATAACATAAAATTGTTGAAAGAATAAACTTTTGTAAGTACAGTTTGCACAAGAGCGAATACAGAAAGTCGTGTCCATGTACTTTGTTAATCTTTATTGAAAACTATAACAAATAAGAACTAAAATATAAATTAATAAAAATAAACCAACTACTCCTCATGGCGATTTTGCTTCTGGTACATGTAGTTAGATTAAACATGTGTGTTTGTATGTATACAATTAATAGGGATATTTGTAATGAATTTTAGCGAACACCCTGAAAATATAATTCTGTATTGGGCATACATTTCACCAGATTCATAAATTTTCTTCGCAGTAAATGTGTGTCCTATATCATGTCGTCTAAAGTAATACAGTGGATGTGGCAAAGCAAAGAACTTTAGTATACTCCACTGTCGTGCTAGATGAACATTCTTTCGAAGATTTTCCTTATTACCATTGCTGAATCCTACTTCTAAGTTGTGTAAGTTTGTCAGAGTACAACCCTGCTGTGGACAGTTGTCCTTCCGGTAGCAGACCCGAACAAGAAGGCAAGCTAGATGAATATGTAACGTGTAAGTAATCACTTTTGCTGGCCCCACGGTGTCTATGCGCACCTTCCGAGTATGACAAAGATGCTGGATTCGTTTAAAATACGCAAGTGTCACATAACTCATCCATGCATAGTACCTACTGCAACAAACATGAGATCTGGCAGCCTGGGTGACTCATATGCACTCTCATACACTGATTTCGTAGTAAACAGATGCACCAGCAGAGGAGATAAACAGTTCAAGCTCCTCTCCCATTTATTCGTCTCTTGCCGTCTTCCAGTGGCTATACAGTATGCCACAAGTATTCTAGATGTCGATGATCATCTGTTTAGCTGCAGAGTGGAGAAGGAATTTTCAGGATAATTTCATTGAATGGACTGAACTATATTCTCAGGTCTATGGCAGTGATAAAATGATTTATAATACCCTTCAGTTTCTTCAAAAACTCCGAATATTCTTTTTCAATAGTCTTCTGGGTCTCTGTTAAGTCCCAGGGAACCAAAAGTGCACGTACCTCTTTCACATTCAGATTATTATGAATAATGGTGTACAGGATGACGGGTTTGAGGCCTGTCTGCCATTCCAGTTCATAGTGAGCCATAATCGACTCGCACACTAGCTCGAAGATCCTCGGAGGCCGCACTGTTATCACTGAGCATAGGATGGGATAGATCCTTACGTATGGGATTTCAGCACTGCGACCAGTCTTAATCTATTGTACCTATGTCCCCAAGTGGGGAATGCCCGGGAGGAAGGATGAGGCGAGAGGAGACAAAGGGTGGCCAGGACAAGGAGTCACGTCGGTTCAGAGCGCAGGGTCCCTACTATTCACTACTTGAAAACTCCCCGGCAAGGCATTATAGCCGGCACCCACTCGCCATAGTCCGAAAATTGCCTCACCAGACCGGAAACTGGAGATCATCCTACCAGAAGAGTACGTGCTTAACAGTGGTAAATCATGCTGCCACGCAATGCCGCGACACCCGTCGACATTTCTACCCTGAAAGAGACCACTAAATGAGAGATGATGTGAGATGATGATCTAGATGAAATTAAGGACAAGAAATTCGGGGGATGTAACGAACCTACTCAGCATTCTCCTGGTGGCTCGGGAAAACCCTCGACAAAACCTATGGGTCAAGTGGGCTTGCCACGGGACTCGAACCCGGACCTCCCGAATGCGAAAGCGCCTAAGCCAGTTATGACCGTAGATCAATTTGTAAACAGTCTTTTGTGCAGGAATTTCCCTATTACGCTGCAGCTAAACGTTAATGAATATCAGATGTTTTGATTCCTTATCTTATCCATGGATTTCCTTACTTGACAACAAGTGCTGTCCTTTCACTAAACACTGTTGTTCTTAACTGCCATCTATGGTCTACGTACTGTACTAGTATTTATTCATGGTCCTACAGTCTGATTTTTAAAAGAAGATACGTGAAAGTCATCAGGCAAGGGATGCTAAGGGTAAGAAGGGAAGGTCGTTGCTATGGTAATGTAAACAGAGGTTGCCAGATTGGATACACTGGTGAAAAACATACTACTCAGCTCGGTTATTGCTATTTGAATGCGGGAAATAGAGTTTGCCTAGTTGCGCTGTGTATTGTTAACCTACTTTGTTAAAACACAATTAAAATACGTTTTCATGGAAACAAGACGTAGTGGCGGTAGGATTAGAGGTGGACCGAGGAATCATGGCCCAAGGCAAAGATCAGCTTACGGTCGGGTTGTTACATTGCATAGTCAAGCTAGAGAATTTGTCTGTTCTCTTAGAGAATTAGCCTATTCCTTTTATCCAAAAGCGATATCCCCTTATCAGTAGTTATGCTTGCACGTAAAAGAATTCCTGTGGGTCAAAATTCCGGCATATCGGCGGCATTTATATGAGAACATGTCAATTAACAAAGTCGCTAATAATAGTATGTTGGGATACAAATGCATACGGAACGAGGAAAGGTTTGAATAAACGAGAGGCTTGCACCGAGTTTTTTAATTTCTGGAGATTCCATTATATGCTTGCCAATGTGTGTTGCATATTACTTTTGCACTATATGTATTTATATGAATGTGAACTTTAGTAGTTAAGATATTAGCTGAAATATTAATAAATATAATTGAAGATAAATTTTAGATTTTAGAACTTGCATCGCGTATAGGTGTTTCTGTGGAGAAATACTGACCGCACTGTGCGGGAATGTCAAGTTACGATGCATAGCAACATTAACGGTAAATATGGAATATTAGTTACATAGTACAGAAAATTATTTTAAAGAAATCACACACATGAAGACGCTACAACTCAGTGAATGTGTGAACAACTTATTTCTGTTATTAAAGTAGGCTAATACAGATTAACTGTGCATATTTTTGTTGAGGTGAGATAACTCGAACCCTTGTTTATGTTTCGAGTGTTGAGAGGGCCAAGAAAGGAGATCTGGTGGGCAACATTGCACTACCCACGTGGAGAACCAGATGACCTTCACGTATCTTGTTTTAAAAATAAGACTGTAAGAGACGTGTTTTGTAGATTGAGTGGTAGTATTAAAGAAACACAAATGTAAATCATTTCCGAAAGGCTCCTTATAAGTGAAGATTACAAACAGAAAGTTTAATTCACAGTCATTATCTAAAGTAGTCATGTATACAACAACAAACTAGAACAAAGCATAACTATGATTACGCATTTGGGCCAGAAGCGCCCCGTAGTCTTCAGAGCATAATTTGTAAGAAAAAATAAACTACTGAAACTGTTAGCAGTTGTTCATAAAATACACTCTTTACTTCTCTAATACGCATCTATAGGCAGTACTGCCTTCCACCAAATTATTCAATACAGAAATGTAACTGAAGGTACTCATACTGACGTCCTCTTCTTCTTTCTTAATTAAAAAGAGAGCTAAAAGGAGGAAATGAAAATGTACGAATGCGTATGTGTATGTGTGTGCCTGTCTGCGAGAAACAAAAATTACAAAATGTCAAATCAATATTAAACATCAGATACCAAACTTTTTGTTTAATTTCAATCTCCCAAGGATACGACAACATTTATTAAGAAAATTTCCCCTACTCCAAACTACTGTTTGTACGTATTTTTATCCTTTCTTCAAATGACTCTAACGAATTTTAATTAAAATAAAATATGTTATAGGCATTTTCATCAAACAGAATGCAAATATGCCTGTAATTTTGGGAAGACCTCTTCCTTCGTGATGACTTCGTATAACCAGGAAGCCGTAAGGTACAGTCGGTAGGACATCTGCCTGATGTACACTTTTTCTCATAGTCATGCATATAGCCTGGGGCTATAATGGAATTACATAGCCACAAAATTACCTGCTGCACCCTACAGTAAAATATACAAAAGTGAATTGAAAGTTTTCTGAAATACCATGAAGTACTTAGAATAATACGCTTTTGCAGGAATAGTTTTTGCCAAAGTTATTCCGGAAAGTCACGTGAACGCAAAATATGTGATTTCGTTTAAAGCGACCATGTTTCTTAAATAGCTTTGTGTTACGGTATGAGTCTATCAATGAATCTATCTAAATTATAATGTATAACCGATCAGTAATTAACGTAACTTCAATTACAGCAGGTAGAAAATTTAATGCAATGCATTGTATAATCCCACGTAATATAAACAAAGGAATTATTTGTTCACTATCTTCTAAGTATTGAACAAAATTAATACCACTAACATTAAGTACATTATAAGGGTTGATATTCTATATCAATAAGGATAAATCTATACTTCTATCTATCGTTTCATAATTAATGTACTTGTGCTTATAAAACCTCACTCTACTTAAACTGGAAGATGCGGTACGAGTTCTCTGATGTGAAGATATGGATGGTTACACTGACATCAAGAAACATAACAGGAATAGTTAAAACATAAATCTGGAGCGCTAGCAGCTACGATTGAATTCTCTATTACTAATAGGTTTTTTTGTTCCATTTATACCCCGTCCTTAACTCCAATGCTCATATCGGCAACAGTTCTCCTTTGGAACATACCGAAGGTCTTAACTCGTATTCGTTGGGTTTTAATCATTAGATCACGCACACATTCGCACTCTCATTCATACATCCAGGCTCCGGGGAAGATGAGGAATTATCTTGGCCGGAGAAATATCCCTACCTCCACCGCCGGGAATCGAACCAGGGACGTCTAGCGAGGCAGGCAGGTGCTCTACCATCGAGCTACGGTGCCAGCCACTAATATTTCTGTTAAATCGAGTACAGAGGTTAGTACGGATATTTCCTCTTTCTCAGAGCGTGTTTGAAACCTATTACTTGGTCTGGAAATTCACTCGATAAATCCACCCCATGTTCATTTTGAAGAACTTTTGATGCATTGTGAACCTCTTCATCGGAGGCAGCATATTGTGGCAACCCTGTATGGGTTGTCAGGCCTGGGGCCACTAGGCTGAATTTTGTTCGTTGGCTGCGCTGGGGAGGGGGGATGGCATATCCTCTTCCCCCAGACGACCGGCCGCCACCAGAGCGAAGGGACGTGTTTGTAGCAACCCTCCGGGACACAAACCTCATTGAATGTAAGTTGTCTGAAATTATTAAACCTCCTTTAAAATGCACTTGTGAGTTTTCCTTCGCTGGGCCTTCCACCTTTCACCACCATGCGGGTAAGCTAATTATCAGTAAAATAACATGTCCACCCTACCGCGTGGTGTGTAACTAGTGTTTGCTAAGATGGTTTAGCTCTACCGCTACGGGTTCCCCCAAAGCTAATAAATATTTAAATCTATTCTAATGTAGGGTGCGACATATTGGTGGAAGCGCCGGGTAAGATCTCAAAAAAAATTTTTTTCCTTGCTTTATTCCGGTTTTGATGAAAAAATTTGAATGTATACGCTGGTGAAAGATGGAGGAAACATGGCCGACCGCTTGGTGTTCAATTAGTTAGAAATTCTAATCTGGTCATCGTGTCGTAATCCTTTAACTTTTGGTCTGTTTTTTATTTGATTTATTTAATAGTAAACTTATTTCATAATATTGTGCTAAATTTTTTTTTATAACTACATGGAAATTGATTATTTGCGTTGAAGAATGGACACCACGTGGTGGCATAATTTGTTTTTAATTAGTTTTCTTTTCAGGCTTAATGTGAGGTTTATTTATTAATACAGAGTTTATAGTTTAAATTTGCGGAGATTTGTTTTTCTAAATTTTGAGTATTTTGGGATGTGAACTTAAATTTTGGTCGACCACGTGGTCACGTGTTAATTTTCAAGGGACGCTATGTGAATTTTAGCAGTAAAATTCAAAGTAAATAGTTTCTTTTTTGGTGTTTTTGTGAAGGATGCACTTCATTTTTGTGTTCATTCCAGTTGGTAATTCTGCTTATTTTATTCTGGTGTCCAGTGTTACTTAAAAGTAAGTCAAAATGCCTAAGAAAACGCGGCAATCATCCAATGTGCCAGTTACAATGGATTCACATGATGTAATAGCTTCGACTTCTGCTTTAGCTAATCAAAGTGCACATGTACCTAGTAATTTAGAAGTATCCATGGCACCTAATGTTAATCAGACTCAGACAATGCAAGATTCTCGGCCTTTTATTGATCCACCCTGTTTTGACAGGATAGCACTGATATCTCCTTCAGAATTTTTGAGAAAATTTAACTTAGTTTCTACAGCAAATGGTTGGTCAGATGTACAAAAGTTGAAGTTTTTCCCATGTTACTTGCGAGACACAGCAGTACTTTGGTACCGAACTTTTTGCCATAGACACCCTGAGCATGATTGGCATTTTCTAACTCAACAGTTTTTGGCAGCTTTTCAAATGTCCAATCAAGATGAATTGTTGGAAATTAAACTTAGGCAGAGGGTACAATTAGAAAATGAACCTGTATTAGATTACATTTATGATGTATTATCCTTGTGTGACCAAGTTAACGCTGCAATGACACAAATGGAGCAGGTAAAAAACTTATTGAAAGGATTGAAACCTCAGTATGTACAAGCTTTGCTCCCATTAAATCCACAAACAGTTGAGGAGGTTTTACAAATTATTAAAAGCGTTGATAAAGCTAATTTTTATGTGCAACATAGACAACATTTAGTACAAGCACAAACATCAACTTACACTTCTCCACCTGTGTCATGTGCACCTGTTTTATCACGGTTTGAAAGTGTAAATCACTCTGAACCAGTTATTAATGTTGTTTCCACATTGAGTGAACAGGTCACTAAACTTGCTACCCAAATGCAACAACTTCAGTCTCAATTCACTGCTGCTGCATCTACTGTGCAGCCACCTCCACTTAAGCCTCCAAGATATCATGAAAAGAGACAGCAGGCACCTATTGTGTGTTACAATTGCAACAAGCGTGGTCATATGGCACGTAATTGCTGGACTTCACCATCTGGTTCAAAAAACTCGAGAGGCCCAGCCTCCAACGACATAACCTAGAGGTACCCAAAGTAAGTTCACCTGTGTCTAATGTTGTTTCTCTTCCAGGTCAAATTTTGCAAATTTTGGGGTCCATTGGGGAGTCAAAACTTCCAATTTTGTTGGATACAGGAAGTGCAGTTAGCATTGTGAATGCAGCTCATATCAATGACATTTCTAAAATGAAACCTGTCGAGATTTTGCTTAAAACAGCTGGTAACAAGTTATTAGATGCGCCTTAAACAAATTTGAAATTTCAAATTAATGACTTTGTTTTTCAGGAAGATGTGTTAGTGGTAAAAGACTTAGCACATAATCTCATTTTGGGTAATGACTTTCTAACTTCACATAAAGTTACCATTGATTATTCTTGTGCAGAAGTTAAGATTCAAACTCATGAGGGAGAAATGGTACACATTCCTTTTGAAACAACATGTGGTGGTCCCTTTACAGATATTGCTGTGATTCCATTGAACGATGAGGTACAGATAGTTAATAAAGTTTCTGTTGTAAAAGATGTTAAATTGCCACCGCTTACTACTTGTTTTGTGGCAGTGCAGCCTTCAGCTGATATTACAAATGAGGTTATGTTCGAGCCTTCTACCAGTATTATGCATAAGAAGAATATTTCTATTCCACCTGTAGTTTGCAAATCTTCAAAGGACTTTGTGATACCAGTACATAATAATTCAGCTGTTCCTCAAACACTTTTTGCTAAAACTGTATTAGCTAATGCTCATGAAGTTGCATTTGTTCAAAGTAACTCAGTTTCACCTAAGGATGTTACTCCATTGAACGCTCCAAAGTTTGAATTTAATGTTAATACCAACTTAACTGAAGCTCAAAAGTCAGATCTTCATAATCTGTTGTTAAAATATGAACATGTTTTGCCACTTCATTGCAAGATTTAGGCTCAACTAATGTAGCTGAATTTAAAATAGAGGTAAAGGATGAAAAACCTATTAAGCAACGACCCTATAGGGTAGCTCATAAGCAGAAAGAGATTATTTCCCAACAAGTAGAGGAAATGAAAAATGCTGGTATTATTAGAGATTCTCAGTCACCTTGGTCATCACCTGTTGTGTTGGTAAAGAAAAAAGATGGCTCTATGCGGTTTTGTGTAGATTATTGTCAACTGAATAAGGTTACAGTAAACTCAGCCTTTCCCTTGCCTCTTATTGATTACCTCCTTAGTTACCTTGGAGAAGCTAAATGGTTTGCTTCCTTAGATTTGTTGTCAGCATACTTTCAAATTCCTTTAGAGGAGAATAGTAAAAAGTATACCTCATTTATTACTCATGAAGGGCAGTATGAATTTGAACGTTTGTCTTTTGGGCTTGCTAATGCACCAAGATTTTTCAGTTTTGTTGCTGAGAAATTGTTAGGAGACTTGAAATTTAAGAAAGCTTTAGCATATTTGGACGATATTGTTGTTTTTGCCAAAACTTTTGAAGAATTATTAGAAAACTTAGAAGCTGTTTTTCAACGTTTGGAAATGCATAATTTTAAACTGAAACCTGGGAAATGTTTCTTTGCTATGGAAAAGATAAAGTTATTGGGTTTTGAAGTATCTAAAGATGGAATTTCCCCAGATTCTGAGAAAGTTACAGTGATCAAAGAACTACCACGCCCAAAGAATGTTAGAGACGTTAGAAAAGTTTTGGGTTTGTTCAATTTCTACAGGAAATTTATTAAGAATTACTCTTACATTGCCCATCCATTGATTCAGCTGACCAAGAAGAGTCAAAGTTTTATTTGGGGCCCGGATCAGCAAACAGCATTCCAGCAGTTAAAGAACTCTCTTGTTTCTGCCCCTGTGTTGGCTCATTATAATCCTGGAGCCTATACAGAATTACACACTGATGCTAGTGGTCTAGGAATAGGATGTGTTTTACTACAGAAAGCAAATGATAATCTTAGACCTATTGCATATGCTTCTAGAACTTTGTCAAAATGTGAAAGAAATTACAGTGTACCAGAGTTAGAGCTTTTGGCAATCGTTTTTGGTTTAACACATTTCAGGACTTTTGTGTATGGCTATAAAGTGCATGTTATTTCAGACCATCACTCCCTTTGTTATCTGAACAATTTAAAGGATTTGACAGGCCGGTTGGCTCGATGGAGTCTAAAGTTACAGGAATTTGATTATGATATATGTTATAAATCTGGTAAGAAACATAATGACGCAGATGTTTTGTCAAGGTTCCCTGTGTTACAGCCTGAAGAGCATCAAATTGAACAACTTGATGAGCTAATTACCTGTTTGCTATCACCAGTTGAGGTTGCTCAGAAACAAAATGATGATCCAGTTCTGACTCCAATTATTAATGCCCTTAAGGATCCTGAATCTGCTCCTGCTAAGGTTCAACGTCAAGCTTCTACCTATATTTTGAAAAGTGATGTCTTGTACAGGAAAAATTCGGGTTCTACTGGTCCCTTGCATTTACTAGTCATTCCTGAGGTGTTAAAGCATGAAATTTTGTCCCCATGTCATGATGATCCACTATCTGGTCATTTAGGTTTGTCTAAAACTTTTAGTAAGATTAATTCAAGATACTACTGGATAGGTATGAAAAAAGATATTGAGCATTTTGTGAAAACTTGTCCAAGTTGTCAGTCTAGGAAGGCACCTAAGAATCAAAAACCTGCTGGTCTTTTGCAGCCTATTCCAGTTAACTTTATTGGAGAACGTTGGGGAATAGATTTGTTAGGCCCTTTGCCTCGTTCTACGTCGGGTCATAAGTATATCATAGTTGCTACAGAATATGCTTCTAGGTGGGTTGAAGCTGCCCCTCTCTCTTTGGCTACCATTCCCCAGGTTACTAAGTTCATCTTACATCAGATTATTTGCAGGCATGGGGCCCCTGCCATGTTACTGTCTGATCGTGGTAGTGTCTTTCTGAGTGAAGTAACCCAGGAACTCTTGAAAGCTTTGTCAGTTGCCCCTCATTTTACTAGTTCATACCACCCTGCATGCAACGGCCTTACTGAACGATTTAACCAGACTTTACTAAATTGTCTTAGTCATTTTGTGGATTCAAATCAGCGCAATTGGTCTAATGTTTTACCATATGTGATTTTTTCATACAATTCTTCTGTTCAGGAAACTACAAAATTTTCACCATTCTATTTGATATATGGTCGTGAACCTTCCTTACCAAATCAGGTGCAACTTCAGGCCACTTCAAATGATTTATTTGTTCGGCAAACTTTGGAAGAGATTCAGAAAGCTCGTGAAGTAGCCATCCATAATATTAATCAGCAACAGATTAAACAGAAAGAAAGATATGATGCTAAGCATAGAGATACTCATTTTGCAGTAGGTCAGCTTGTTAAGATTTTTACTCCAATTAGGAAAAAGGGAAAATGTACCAAATTGCTTCATAGATATTTTGGGCCTTTTGAAATTGTTCGACAAATTACTCCTGTTACTTATGTGGTTCGTTGACCAAATGCTCCTAGAGTTAAGGAACAATCAGTACATGTTTCTAGGATATTCCCATATTTTGATCCTGTGGGACCATATAGACTGTAAATGCATTTTGCTTTTCTTTTGTGTCACATCAAATGTAAAAAGGTTGTATGTAAAGTATATTGTCCCTTGATTTCTGAGTGAGAATTTTGAGATTTAGTGTATAGTGTGCTAAGCTATTTTGTTTTGGAATATGATGTATATTATTGGCAAATGGCAATACTTGGATAGATGTTTGATGAATTAGATGTCAAAAGTTGAACATACAATTGTTATTATTGAAAGTCACAATTAATTGATATTAAAAGTATATGTTCCCTAATAACTGTTTTGAGTTGAATAACTTCATTTGATGATAAATTTTGCAATGATTAGGAAATTGAAATTTTGTTTATTAATTTTAAGTTTACATTCTGGAATAGTGCTGTGCTACCTCGATAAGAAGGATGAATGAAATTATGTGTGATTATGTGAAAGATGTAGAGGTAAAGTTTATCTGGTTAATGGGGTTGCTGTAATGTGCCCGTTAATCCAGTGTTTTAGGCTCGATAAAGTGGCTGAAATGTGCTTATCGATGCAAGTAATTAAGTGTATTTTTGAGTTTTGTTTAGCATTGGTGCTGAAATGTGCATGCTAAGATGATGAGGA
The DNA here is from genome assembly GCA_030765055.1 of Mantis religiosa. Classification (NCBI taxonomy): domain Eukaryota; kingdom Metazoa; phylum Arthropoda; class Insecta; order Mantodea; family Mantidae; genus Mantis; species Mantis religiosa. The sequence continues at coordinate 229,702,463 of CM060950.1, forward strand.
AAACCTGAATCACAGAGAGGTTTGTGAATGACTGTTATGAAGCTGAGACCTGGGGATGTTCTGTTTGTCATCCTCGCCATAGTTACCAGGTATTTGTGAGATTGCACATTACTAGTACAGATGTTTACTTTGTCTCTTTATTGCAGGATGCTAATAGTTTGAACATTTTGATAAAATTGTTTTGGATTAAGAGTGATATATATTTTGGAGTTGTGTGATTACCAGTATGCTTTAATGGTTTATTGAATTCTAAGTTTTATGTTGAAAAGCAAAAGTACCCTTCAATTTATACAAAAGTTTTTAGAATAGGCTAAGACATGATACTATATTTTCTCTTTTGTGTATCTAGGATGTGAAATTTTGAGGCCCCAGAACTTAATTTTTCTTTCAGTTTTGTTCTATGTATTGTGTTGTAGAACGATTTTTTTTTGTTGGTGTAGTAATGTGACAGTAGTTTTGTTGGCATGCAAAATGTTGATGTTAGTAGATTGTAAGTAGTTTTGTTGATTTGAAAGGTAGTAGTACTGATGATATTAAGTAGTGCGCACACATAATAAATATGATTGAAATTATAATGGTAAAACAAAGAGAAAAACTGAGCTCATTTTTGTTTAAGTGTACACGTCAGTTTTTGTTAAAAAGTTTATGGCCACGTGTAATATTTTGGGGTACCCCTCTAATTGTAAGTTTTGGTATTTTGAAAATTTGTAATATTTTTATTCAATGTTTTGGAAGGTCAAATTATTTTGTGCTGTGTGTATTGTATTATTTCTACCCTAAGGGGTTTTTGTAAAGTTTTGTTTGTGATATTTCTACGTTTTATGTATTCTTTTGTGAAGATTATTTGATCTACCTTGTCAAAATTTGTAAGCTCTATATATTGCCGAGTGATGGAAATTATCTTAGTTTTATCATGTATCTTGCTACCCAGATGGGGTGTACCTAATTTTTTTTATTATTTATTATTGTTCAGAAGTGAAGTTTGTTTTTAATGATGTAGTTGTCTTCTGTAATTGACGTACACTTATATTTTTGGAAATAATGTAGTATGATGATACGTATCAAGCCAGCCCTATTTATCTGCGTTCCTGCTGCACCACACTGTTCCTACCGAACTGTTTGCACCATGGGAGTGCTAAACCTGCCACACTGCCTTGTGTCATCGGGCTCTGGTCCGCCCCCTATGACCACTGTTCGTCAGAGCTTTGGCAGCTATTAGTGCTGTCACTTCGTACCTGTGTTGGGGGCAGAAGAACTATTAATGCCCCACATTGTTATTCAGTGTAGAGCAAGTACAATTGTGCTCAATTCAGTGGTCTTTATTCATCAGTGACTGCAGTGCAAGCTTCAAGTTTTTTTATTACATTTTTGAGACCAGTGGGAATGGAATGTACTGTTCAGGCAGGTTGTGAAACTTTTTTTTTTTTTTTTTTTTGCTTGGTGCAGTAGTGGTGAAAAGTGCTGAACTTCATTTATTTTTCTTTTAGGGCTTTTTTAATTAAAGTTATAGACAGACACTGGAGTAAAGAAACGAATGTGTAACGTCAAGAGACAAGATTTATGTGTGTAATACTGTTTGTGATGTTTGTATGCTAATTTTTTTTGTTTTTGTTCCATCACTCGAGCGAGTTTCTTTTCATTTGTAATTAATTGTTCTGTTGACCCTGGGTCAACAGCTTGTGGTCCGGGGGGAGGTGTGGCAACCCTGTATGGGTTGTCAGGCCTGGGGCCACTAGGCTGAATTTTGTTCGTTGGCTGCGCTGGGGAGGGGGGATGGCATATCCTCTTCCCCCAGACGACCGGCCGCCACCAGAGCGAAGGGACGTGTTTGTAGCAACCCTCCGGGACACAAACCTCATTGAATGTAAGTTGTCTGAAATTATTAAACCTCCTTTAAAATGCACTTGTGAGTTTTCCTTCGCTGGGCCTTCCACCTTTCACCACCATGCAGGTAAGCTAATTATCAGTAAAATAACATGTCCACCCTACCGCGTGGTGTGTAACTAGTGTTTGTTAAGATGGTTTAGCTCTACCGCTACGGGTTCCCCCAAAGCTAATAAATATTTAAATCTATTCTAATGTAGGGTGCGACAATATTGTTTGTTTTTCTAATTCACGCTTCTTCTTTCTTTTTTCTCTTCTTCAGTTAGATGATTGTACATAACTTTAAAAGGTTTAAATTTACTGTAAAAGTGCACAGTAAAATATACAAAGTTAAACTTTTAACCAGTAAAGTTTTGAAAATATCACACCACTTTTTACAATGTAGCTAGCTACCGCGGAGAAAGCTCGTGCGAAACTGAGTTGGCTGTTGATGGACCTGCCAGTTATTCACATCTTAATGTATAATTGACATTGTTGTTGAATGAGAAGTGTGACAAAGTTAAATGTTTAGAAAATATGTTCATATTACATTATCAGGAACTCTAGACATCAATAGAGAATAACTTCCTGCCTAATGTAATATTTTGGTATTCATTTTCATTGTTGTAACTATGCGCCGCTCGTTTGTGACGACAGAGAAGCATGATGCAATCCAGTATTATCAGAGAATTTGTAGTGAAGGACAAGCAGCATTTTTATCACACACAGCTGTGCTAAACTCAACTGAACGTTGACCAATTCTAGGAAACCGTTTGGAATGATCTGGTCATTAACTTTATATGCAGACCGACATTAAACTTTACTACATCTTATAAATATTTCCGAATTTATATCTGTATGTATTCAAATTGATTTATTCATTAAAAATAATATTCCTTTTTTTCCTTTTCTGCGAGCCCTCAAAATACCGGGCCCGCCCGTATTATTTACTGTTGAGGCACATATGCATTTAATGAAGAATGTATCAATATTGTAACCTCCATGCAAGTAACCTTAAGTATTTGGTTCAACACACTTTTTGTTCTAAATTTGAGATTTACACACAGTTACTTTTTTAGTCATAGCGTATATTGTTTCTTAAAATGAATGACAACTTTAAAGACAAATTTATCTTTTAAAGGGATGGTTTTAAATGGTGCAAGAGTTTTAAAATTCCGAAATTATTATGTTAAATTTAGATTGACTTGGTTTCAACATACCGCTGCTATCTAGCGGACAACTATCAAAGCTCTGGATTCATGCTTCAGGTCTCAAATGGTTCAATGAAGTTGTCTGGAGGTCATATGTTTATACGTGTACATCCATTGAAAAGAGTGCGATTTATCTTGGTTCTTTATCTTAAATGATAAAAGCTTTATATATTTAATACTAGATATTAAGTACACAACTATTAGTGGCCTAGAAATAGAGTTTCAGGAAATTTTTAAATAAAAATAGGAGTTAATATAATTAAATGATACAAAATGTAAGGCACTACTATTTCCGTCGAATTTATGTTGTCTTGCCTTACACGTGGGTCGTATAAACTTACATTTAAAATCGCATTCTTCTAATTTTGTAGATTATAAGGAGTTATCAACCGCAAATTAGGCTGTGAAAATTATGTTATGCACCTAAACGGAATTACGTACAGCAACAAGTAAGTGCACTGTAAATATCTGTTGCATATATTATACATTGCGAAAATAAAATATTTGAATATTCATTTTGCTTAGTATAAAGGGGATAGCTGAGTAACAATAAAACGCAGTCATGCAAACATACAGAGGAAAGTGAATGGTACTATGAATAATGTGTCTGCTTATGTAGCGTAGGTGGTAGCATGTATGCCTCAGTTCAAGACTTCCCGATTTCGAATCTCGTCAAGGTGAGTCATTTGGATAACGTTTTCCCCTGGCTTTTCCTTATTCACATAGAATTAATGCAATATAACTCTAAGCTCTATGGACCCTGGGCTTTTTTGAACATCATTTCAACCATTTCATTCATCGTCCGATATGTGAAAGTCGGAGGACGTAAATTTAGGGGGGACAAATTATGTCACGGAATAGCGAAATGGAATCCTTATGTACGCTGGTAAATTTGGTTCTTCAAATGTGTGTGTTCTTGGTTTAAAATACCTAGAGAAGTCTCTCTTTATCTAAAATGGACGGTTTTCAGCGTTTTATTTAAACAGAATACACATTCCATATATACATATAAGTTAACCACTGGCCCGACAGCTATAAGAGGGCCAAGGCCTAGCAGAGGTGGGCGATCATCCGACATGGAGAGGAGATGTGGTCCACATCTCGGCGTCTGCCCGTCTTTGCTTTTAATTCAGACACCGTGACATAATGAGCTGAGGCCCCTGTAGCTAAAACAGAGCTCTGTTATCAGTGTCTTCCTCATCTACAATATTGCATGTATAACTGTATACCTTTAGTCAGATTGTCAAAGTATTACACCAAAACAAATGTTTAATAATCAATATAATAATAATTTCTTAGTTATCAATAGAGTTTATATTAAATATATACAACTTCCATCACCTTAAATTAAAAATTGAATCGTAGATTTTAAAAATTATGTCGAAGTATGAAGGTGCGACCTCTATCGAGCTTCACTGAACTAGTGAGATCGACCGTCTCATCGCAGAGCTTTTAGAGCTGCTCGCTAGATGGGAGGAGTAAGTTGAAACTAAAACAACACATTTCACATTCGTAGTAGTTTCGGATTATGATAACTCTTTCCGAATTTAAAAATAAAAATTATGTGTGCTTAAGACCACACAACAGATGTGAAAACTTAAAAATTATTCATTATAAATTATCCTTAAAGATTATTTAAAAGAATTTTATGTTGACACTCATTCTTGCGCAAAGAGGACAGTTGACAGCTAAACAGTTCATGCCTTGCACTAAGTGTACTCGCAAATGAAAATACTCTGAAACAACTGAATGACGACGGACTTGCAACCGTGAAAGAGGATTATACATAAAGGATGTATAAAGGAAGTAAAATCAAATCACATAATATACTGTTTTAAATGTATTTTATTTTATATTAAAATACATGCTATTTCACAATCATTTTTCATATTATCTTTCTTGCTGCTTCGTTTATGTTTTATTTTTAATAAAAATACAAGTTCATACATATCTTGTAACACAATTATACGATATTCAATTGCTTATTTGCATATTTTTTGAATATTCGGATATGTTTGGTTACATATACATTTTGCACATGTTATTACACATCCGTAGATATACTCATTATTCCATATTTATTGCACGTTCGTACATATTTTCATATATATTTTGTTACATGTCATATTTATTTAAAATGTTTTGTCACAATTGATACTGTTATTAATACATTTTCTTGACCCTCGATCGGTCTATCAGTTTACAGAAAAACATATCCTATAAGTTGTAAATGAAAACTGTCATTTTAATACGTGATAATTTTATTATTTTTGTGTTATTACATTTAATTTAGTGATGTTTTACGTTTTACTCCTCACAATAAGGAGAAAAGTTTAAAAAGAACCAGCTCTCAAACTCAGCATCTCTTTCACGAATTCGTTACACTTTTGTTTCCAATTAGTACATTCCTTTTATTTTTCGTTTTTATATTTTAATTATTCAAATAACGAATTTCGGTGATATTATCTGTTCCTTCTGACTATTATTATTTAAAGTGGAATTTGACATGTTGTCGACTTGTTAAAAGACCGAAGGTTGTCTGACCGGCTCGGTTACTGGCACTTGGCAGACATTTATAAGAACGGCCCTAAGACAATTATTTTTTTAATGAATCTCCTGTAGGGTTTCTGAATTTTTCAAAGTATTTGAAATATGTTAAAACATATCTGGATGCGTGTTATTGATACGCTGTTGAGTGCGACAGAAAATCTATGGTGTATAGTGGTATGGACAATTAAAGACTGAAATAACGAATGAGTGTTGGGGGGAGGGGTTTAGTTCGGATTGAGCCGACTCGAGCCGACTTCAGCCGAATGAGCGTCACATATTCCAGCGTGACGGCTCAGTTTAATTCACTACCCACAAAAAGTGCTAAACGCGCCTAAAGAAGTTTTCACTTCAAAAACGTTATCTTTAACTGAGTCCCTCATTTTAAGAACAAATTAACAGAACGACTGAAAACTGAAAATTAATTCTGAACATGGACTCACTTGATCATTATTCCTACATGACCCGCCTCATTTGTTTCGGTGTAATACTTGACAATCCTACTAAAAGTATATTGTTATACATGCAATGTTGTAGATGAGCAAGACACTGATAAAGGAGCTCTGTTTTAGCTACAGTGTCCTCAGCTCATTATGTCACGCTGTCTGAATTAAAAACAAAGACGTCCGAAGTGTTACACTCGCATGGTTTACTCTACTCTTGCACAAATTGTTCTTACAGTTATTCATGTTAATAAAGATGAGCATTATCTTGTACCTGCAACGGGATTGTAAGAATACATTATACTTCAAGCGACAATCAGAACTTTTAAGTGCTCCCTGCTATGCAATGGCTATACAATTCCTTTCTGCCTGGTCAAGGGTTAAATTAAAGTAAATAACGAAATCTCATTTGGAAAAAATGTAATTATCAGAAAATTTCAAGAATTAACAAGCAATACTCCAGAAATACTTTACTGTAAACGAAATAGTTATTAGAAATAAATTTATGTTTTAACATTTTGTTTATCTGTAGAGTTTAGCAGTTACACTAAAGTCAGTCAGAAGGAAGACGACTTCAGAGGCCATTCCCAGAAAAGTCAAGATATATATATATATATATATATATTTTATTTTCATAGGCATATCTTAAAAATACGGTCGCTTAATCAAAATAGTTGGGGCCTTTATTGAGAAAATTTGTTCCATATAAAAGATACACACATGTGGAAGTTTGATATGTTAAAGAATAAACCCGGAGGTGTGTGCGGTTTTCCAAAGGTATAGTGTACATGGACTGTACTGTTATCGGTTGCGCATCTAAACAACTGCAGGTAGGTATAGCCTGACTATGAATATCGCCTCACTACGAGAGGAAACAAAACAGTCACGTTATACTGCAACTTGAATTTGCATCTGCATACACTTCCAAAGTACACTTCCAACGCTTCATTAGTTCTAGAGTGGTACGTTACGTTGTTTTCGATGGTTTCACATTTGATGGTCGTGCTGTACATCTGACGTCATTCATACTCTGTGTCCAGCTAACTTGTATCGCATGCGAGCACACATCTCTCCGACCTCTAGTAGCGAGGTTCACACATGCTGACCTTGTTCTAAGCACATCATCATCATCATCATCATTACAACGATGATGGGAATCATATGCATGGGCGACAAAATTTCCACACCTAACCTTTGTGGGTTTCTTTCATGGGGATCTTAAAGTCATGATTTTTGCAAGATGAACATATATTATTTATTATAGATTCATTTGCTGGATCGTTATGCCAATAAGTATTTACAAATAAAGAACTGAAAATAACATGTGAGCGAATGTCTACAGCAGTGCGTAAGGCAGTTTGAAAACATTACTGGGAACATCTAGTGGTATATCTACATTGCTTCATAGGAATACTACATTAAAGTTTGTGTACTTACTTCACTTTAATAACCAGAAGTTTATCTCATTTCTCTCGTCTCTGAATGTAACTAAACACCTATTGCTTAATTTGAATGCTTTCCTAAGGAAACATATTTGTGAAAAACGTACTCTGGATAAAATAAGTCACCTTTCATGGCGGATATATGTGAATTTTCCCTGCGTAAAGAACTGTGTGAGTGTTTTCGCAGTGGATGTTATTCAAAATGCAGAAAATTTATTAATTATGTGTTTTTGATACCGAAATTAAAATTTTCTTTAATGAGATAGTCCTATACTGGGCGTCTAACAGAGGTCTAAGTGCTCCTTGAAGTGGAATATCAATATAATGTAGTAAAAATAAAAAATGCAACTTTAAGAAAATATATATGTAAAATTTTGTGAAAAGGTATCAGCATTCTGGACTTTTTATGTTCCGCAATATTAATTACACATTATGGCGATGAGTAAAGATATACTGTCAAAAATATTTATTTATTTATTTATTTATTTATTTATTTATTTATTTATTTATTTATGTAACAACCCTCATTTATGAGAATGTAGTTCTACATGTCGGTTTGTGCTAATAGGTTTCTTAGATCCTTGGAAATTGACAGGTGTTGTCTACATGCACGTCGAATCACATTCCTGCATAAAAATGAATGACGTATTTTCATTAGAGCAAAAATAAGCTATTAGAAAATTCTAAAAAATAACAACGTACTGTCCTGGATATTTCTCAGTACACCAAAAGTCATAAACTAAGCGAAATCTATAGCTTTCTGGGGCAATATTTTGTCCATTTCTGGTTGTTTGCCAGTTATAGAAAAGTAAGAACGAAGAGGACTTCCGAAAATATTTTCTGAAAATATAAGACATACCTTTAATTTATCATACACATATCTTAAACGTATGGTACTTTCATTAATATTACTATAAGTATCCATTTTAGAGTAAAACATAATTTTCATAGAGGGTTTCACGTAAATAGATGGTTGGGGTTTCTAAGAGGGTATTTTCTTGCATACCTTGGAAAATGGTAAAATTAAATACCCAGTTTTGTGTTAGAGGTACGTTGCTCACACACACACACACACACACACACACACACACACACACACACACACACACACACACACACACACACACACACACACACAAAATTTAAGTAATTTCTTTTAATATTTAGCATACGATTTTCTTATGTTATATATCGTCCTGCGGCGTAGCGTAGTGGGTTAAGCAGCCTGCCTTGGTCTCTGACCACAGAGATCCCAACCGTAGGGCGCGGATTTTAAGTCCCGGGTATAGGACCGGTGTTCACTCAGCATCGTGAAGTAAGTGAGGAACTTCCGCTAGCCAAGCGACCCTGGACCAGGAAACCAACGTTCCACCGAGATGTTGACCACATCTCCTCCTCGTATCGGTTGGATGATCGCCCACCTCTGCCGTATATCTCTATACCTCTCCATATCGCTATTCCGTGACATAATTCGTCCCCCCTAAATTTACGATGACATATCGGACGATGAATGAAATGGGTGAAATGATATTCTAATAAGCCCAGGGTCCATAGAGCTTAGAGTTATATGGCATTAATTCTATGACGATAAGGAAAAACTACGGGAAAACGTTATCCAAATAACTCACCTTGACCAAATTCGAACCCGGGTCATCTTGAACTGAGGCATACATGCTACCACCTACGCTACAGAAGCGGACACATTCATAGTACCATTCACTTTCCTCTGTATATTTGCATGACTGCGTTTTGTTACTCAGCTATCCCCTTTATACTAAGCAAAATGAATATTCAAATATTTTATTTTCGCAAAGTATAATATATGCAACAGATATTTACAGTGCACTTACTTGTTGCTGTACGTAATTCCGTTTAGGTGCATAACATAATTTTCACAGCCGTATTTGCGGTTGATAACTCCTTATAATCTACAAAATTAGAAGAACGCGATTTTAAATGTAAGCTTATACGACCCACGTGTAAGGCAAGACAACATAAATTCGACGGAAATAGTAGTGCTTTACATTTTGTATCATTTAATTATATTAACTCCTATTTTTATTTAGAAATTTCCTGAAACTCTATTTCTAGGCCACTAATAGTTGTGTACTTAATATCTAGTATTAAATATATAAAAATTTTATCATTTAAGATAAAGAACCAAGATAAATCTCACTCTTTTCAATGGATGTACACGTATAAACATATGACCTCCAGACAACTTCATTGAACCATTTGAGACCTGAAGCATGAATCCAGAGCTTTGAGAGTTGTCCGCTATATAGCAGTCGCATGTTGAAACAAAGTCAATCTAAACTTAACATAATAATTTCGGAATTTGAAAAATTCTGCACCATTTAAAACCAACTGTCTGAAAAATAAATTTGTCTTTAACAGTGTCATTCATTTTAAGAAACAATAAACGCTATAAGCTGCACCGAGAGTTTCCCGGCCTCCAAAATTCACTGCCATTGCTGCATAATTTTTTAAAAAACAGGCGCTTCTACGTCCTATTGGGTCGCTCCTCCTCAAAGGAGAGAGTGATGCAGGCTGGCGCACCACAAAGGGCTATTATGTCACCTTTCCTGTATATACTCTTCACCAACGACTTCCCCGTGGACGCCAGATGCAAAGTTGCAATGTATGCTGACGGTACTGCAATATACAACCATCATAAAGATCCTCATTATGGACTTTTAGGGATGCAGCGGTACATTGACCGCTTCCTTTCATGTCTTCATGACTGGAAAATCAAAATTAATGCGTACAAATGCCAGATTATACTCTTTACAAAGCGGCGCCCTTTGGCAATGAACCTAACGGTCGATGGTCAAGTATTGCACTGCCGTCAGCAGGTCAAGTACCTCGGCGTGACCTTGACACGCACGATGCAGTGGACTACCCACCCAAAAGATAGCGCCAACAAAGTGCGGCAGCGATTAAAGATGTGTGCCCCAATATTTAGGAGCAAACAGCTTAAGCTGCGCTCGAAGATCATCCTATATAGATCCTTTATTTTATCCGTGGTCCTGTACGCCTGCGTGGTCTGGGCCAACGCCTCCAAAACCACCCTAAAGTATCTCCAAAACCTACAAAACCTATCCCTATGCAGAATCTTGTCTGCTCCTATCCGAACAACAACTGACACCATTCACCAAGAAACCCACGTCCCTTACATCAACGAGGCCATCAACAAACGTGCCTCTTCCATCTGGGCGCGCATCCGACACCATCGAAACCCCACCATACACAATATTGGGAAAGGTGAACCCAAGCACCGAAAACACGCCTGAATCAGAGCATATTGAAAAAAAAAAAAAAAAAAAAAAAACAACACGACTGCAAAATTATGCCCGCCCAACACTTCCTGGCTCAGGCCACGCTCCCCGGCAGAGACCGCCATCATCGGCAGCCCTGGAGTCAGCTACCCGCTGCCGCACAGCCTAACTGCGAACATTGTAAATATTGTACATAGCCAAGTCAGTACAGTGTTGTGCGTGTGATATTGGGACGTACGTGGTATGCCCAGGGGTGCATGTGTGTTTGTGTGTGTGCGTGTGTGTGCGCGCGCGCGAGCGCGCGCAAAACAAGCGCAGTGTAAGTATGTAAATATAAAAAAAGAAAGACAGAGACAAATAACGAGATAAAACTGGTTCTCGGTGGTCTCAGAACAGGTTGGCGTATGGGTTTTAGAAGAACCCCAAAGACAATAAAAAAACCATACCAGAATTATAAACCCAAATAAATTTAGAGCCTGTAAGCCGGGTCCATTGTACCGGCACCAGGCAAATAAGTTATAAATAAAAAGCCTTATATACAGATATAAATTCGGAAATATTTATAAGATGTAGCAAAGTTTAATGTCAGTCTGCAAAGAAAGTTAATATCCAGATCATTCCAAACGGTTTCCTAGAATTGGTCAACGTTTAGTTGAGTTTAGCCATAGCCCGCTCACATACCTATAAGCCTCGGCACTCGCCAGCTGGAGTGTTATGAGTAAAAGTTAAAGATTTTTCCACTACTTACCGTATGGCGCTGGCTGATGACCCCTCTGCAACCCTGTTACAGCTTACAGCTGCAATGTGTTGACATTACAGGCGCAGAACTTTCCGATGCAGTGGTTTACAGTTTAGGAATTTAGGTTTCTAAAACACTTCCGTTGTCGCAGAAGCAATGCAGCTTAATATCACAGGAATATAATGTTTGCATATCAGTTCACTGAGCAGTTCTGGATGCTTTCAGTTCTCTGCACACATGAGATAAGAACAATGTTGCATTGCTTGCGTTATGTATTCCTCTAGGCTTTTTCTCACACATCCCTTAGGTAGCTTAGGTACAGCACTTGTTATAAATCTCTCTATAATTGCCAAAACAGAAACAAACTCTGGAGATTGGTAATAGAACGTGGAGTTTTCGTCCCTTTTGAGTGTTACATTTACAGGAGTTTCTGTAAACTTGGCGGTAGACACTTTTGTAAGACAGGTGGCAAAACAGAATTTGACCGACATTTTTAAACTATAAAACCTCCCATACATGCCAGTGATGATAAGTGGACTGTTGCATGAACCGGGGCTGTATAGGAAGAAAAGAAAAAAAAATTAAACGGTTAAAAGCAGTTTAACAATATACGTTAGTAAGTCTTAAGATGGAAATCCGCATTACTTTTAATATTCGCCCAAAATTGCAATTATTTTGTCTGGAAGTTGTGTTACAGTGTATCATGGTGTATGTTATCAATAACTGAATTGATTTATGACAACTGTTGGTTTCATAATAACGTAATCTTTCTTCATTTGCTTGTTACTTGTTTACAAACTCTTTGTGCCCTTTATTTGCTCTCCATAATTTACATCTCAAGGTGTTATTCTCTCTTTCCAATCTATTTTATTTGGAAATTTGTCTTCCTCAGTCTGAATTGTAGCGCAGTTATGTACGTGCATCTGTGCCATTATCCAGCGCATTAACATCAGCAGCACTGTTAACACTTTCTTTGCTAGAACTGCGTTTCCGTTGTTCTGTGTAAGTGTATTTTTGAAATTTGTCGCCTTTGTGTTGCTTGTTACACTAATTTATAATCTATACAGTTCGGAAAAATGCTCTGAATACTTCCTGTTTTCAGCACTTTAATTTTACAGTCTGGCTTATAGTTGTCCTCAGCAAAATGCAAAATTCACACGACTGTTGAATTAGATTTATCATTTACCACGAAATTAGAGTGCGATATAGCTTTTAGCCATTGTTTACGTAGTTTTCTTCTACCGGAAATTCATAGAAACTGATCCCTTTTGAATTTCATTTCTTATTTTCACAACCCCTATCAACCCCTGTAATGTACTTAATTTTAGTGATATTAATTTTGTTCAATACTTTGAAAATAGTGATTAAATAATACCTTTGTTTATATTACGTAGGATTATACAATGCAGTGCATTAAAATTTCTACCTGCTGTAATTGAAGTTACGTTAATTACTGATCAGTTATGCATTATATTTTAGGGGGCCCGGATTTTAATTTTTGCAGGTGAGCCCGTATTGCGTACGTTACGCCTCTGGATCTACTCCCAAAGAGAAGAGCAATACCAGAGGTAGCACGGTATGAAACTGTGGCCGCATTCCGTAGGATAACGCGACATCATTGTCTGCCAGAGCAGTTCCATCAAATGAAGTTTTTTCCTACACCCAACTGCATGCTGTGTAGTGAGAATGTGGTCATTGACTGAGAGCACCTTGAGAAGCGCACTGTACTCAAAAATTACAGGAATAAACCCAATGGACAATTATGTTGGGAGGCTAGAAGACGACTGGAAATGTTTCCAAGTGTATAAGGCATTAGAATAAAGAAATAAAAATTTTGTTATATTAGCAATACATGGATATACTTTAGCTACGCATTAGTCTATTTATACAAAGTGTATACTATTATAAATACAATGTTGTAAATAAATAACACAATCATCGAGTTCTGCTTTTTAGCAAACTTGGCTTGAAGTCACTAGCAGTTTTTAGTTGAATCATCTTTTGGCTGCAGCGAATAGTGGAAATATTGTAGGGCTTGAGCGATTTTAGTATTTTAAGAGTTGACCTCTATGTATGACCATACAATTCCTTTCTGTTTCACGGACAAAAACGATGAAATATGTTGAGCAACAAATTCCAATTTGGGAAAATATCCAACAGGTAAAGGGGAATACTTACGCAAATATATGTACTTACATTAATGGTGTATGTTAACGAGATCTAGATTGTTTTTGTGGTCCAAGTTTTTTCTGTCTCTTAGATTTTAACGTGAATGCACATTATTTGTAAGGCTATTACCAGAAACTTCAAGGTATATATTTCATTTGTCATGCAAGTACCTTAAACATAGACATGTAATAAAATTAGAGGAGCATTTTGTAGGAAAGAAAGGATGCTCCATATTTAGCGGAATGTCTGAAGCGAGACTTTCGAGAACTGTGGTGGGTTTCCTGCGTGTCCTACGGTTTTCCGCACCATCTTTGCACCAATTTTTCCATGAGTTATTCATCTCAAGCGTTGGGCCGAACAATCAACCCTGATTTAATCTCAGGTCAGATGCTTCAGCGCCCTCGCTCTGAGGGAACCCAAGCGCCTCCTAACGTCAGCACTGACGAGAGAGGGAGAAAAAAAATATACAATTCGTTTAAGACATCATCATTGAAAATGAAGTGTTTATCTTGAATTTTCTGGGAATGTCATCAAAGTCCTCTTTCTGGCGACATTTGCATAACTAGTAAACCCCAAGAGAAAGACCAAGTCTTACTACACAAAACTGTACCTTTCGTTAAAAGCAGAGACTTTATGTCAATTAGGCATTTTTTTCCTTGTTTAGCCATTTCCGATATATTCTTTCTTGTTTGATTGAATATTCCAATTAGTCAGCTTTTGGAAATGTATTCCTGCGGACAAACCGTTATACAAAGAGCAATTTTGAAACTTTTACTATCGCTGCAATCTTCTATTTAGATTGTAAAGGAAATATACAATAAGGCCATTTCTACGAATTTCGATATTGGTTATCATGAATAATAAGCAAGCGTTTTAAGAATATTTTATACAAGACTGAGTAGACTGCCCCGGTAGCGTAGATGGTAGCGTGTCTGCCTCACGTTCAAGAGGTGCAGAGTTCCAATCTCGGTCAGCGTGCACAAGGATACGGTTTTATATCTGTCAAAAACTGGTTAAGGAAAATTCTGTATGAGGTCTTTACCGAGGCTTTCCCATATCCTAAACGACGAATGTCGAGTAACGCTAAGCTCTATGGATCCAGGACTCATTTGAGCACCATTTCATCCATTCATTGATCGTCCGATATGACCACGTTGGAGGAAGCAAACTACAAAAATAAAAAATAAAAATAAAATACAAGACTGAGTAGAGAAAGTCAACTGAGTGCTTGCATCAGATTTTTTGCAAATTGGAACAATTAAAACAAAATAGTACTGTAAACTTGCTCTTTAACACATATACAGTACATAGAAAAGTACTGCATTCCACAAAAATAATTGAACATCTACTTTGTTTCCTAAATATATATATATAGTCTCTGAGTCTCCAAATTTAAAAGAAAGAAAGAACGTTGGGAGAGAGGAAGAAAGGGAGAAAGGAAGGAAGTATGCTTTCTAGAATCGAATACCTAAAAATCAATGCTCATATAAATATAAATCTGTGTATTTAAGGGAATGCAGCACCGAAATTGGCTAAAAATATGGGGACATTTTTTGAGCTAATAAAATTATTTGAACCTTATAGTATCATAATCTAACTAGATTTATGAGTTTCAGGCATTTAAATACCTTCACATGGCAATTTAAATGCCCGTGCGTACGTGCATACCGGCCGTTGGATCCACAAAATTCTGTCATTTGAGTTTCATTGAATGTACTAAATGAATACATTTGAAATTAGCGGGCGAGGTTTCTGGTGGAATTTTGTGTGTTGGTATGATGGTTATTTCTTACAATATGTGGCACCGTGGAAACAAAACACTGGCTAAAAACATTGAAAGCAAATAGTAGTGTTTATATGTTGCTTTTGTTTGAGTTCCTAGCTTGTTCGTGATTTTCTTGTGTTTCTCGTTAATCTACATACTGTTTATATATAATTGATGAGTTTTAGTATGCCAATTAACATTTATGAAGGTATTTATACATCGAAACGTGCATATAACTGTTATACAGGTTATAGGTAAAACATTCTTTGAAACAGCTGACCTTTTGTTGGCGTGTACATAGTTAGGTTTATGAATATGCTAAACGATACATGGGAAGAAATACATAAAAATAACACAACAATGGGAACATACTTGAGGGCTGATGTGGTACGAAACTAATGCCTCTGTACCAAAGGCTGGCATCAGATGAAATACAAGGAGATGTACATTGGGTAAAACACAAAATGCATAATTGCCCAGAGAAATAATTGTGTCAAAGAAGCGACTTCAGGTTGCTGTGACATCAACATCAGTGAATTCAATTTTGGTTGTTTCTGCCTCATTCAAGCTGCAGTGAGACATAATGGATACTGAGATTTCACCAACATCTCTAAAATTTTTTGCCTAATTTAAATTAGCCAAGGGAAGGACCAATTACGCTAACTTCATTCAGAAACTTCTGCGAAGGTAACTTCTAAAACATCCAGAAGGAAATTAAAATTGAACAAAATTGCTGCAGAAGAGAGAAGGAAGACGCAGAAGGGTCCAACTGATCTATATGGAGGGTTTAAGTCTGCGTCAAGGCATATAGCTGAGAAGGAAAATGTTTTAGATTTTAAAATTTGAATTACTCAGTTATAGTTTTTTCAACATTTTTTGTCACTCAAAATGTTCCACGCGATGCAGTTTACATTCAATCCCTATAAAATTTTCAACACAGGTACGTAGAAAGCAATTAAGGTTTCTATCGTATGAACTTTTAATATTCATTATCGTTTTAAAGTTATTTATATATAAAGTCAAAGGTTTAATCATTCTTTTGGCTTTTTTTCGTTGCTCCATACCTAATTTTTTCCCTCGGGAACTACAGGCAGTATAACAAATTCATATAATTCATATTTTCTTCATAACTATCTGAATATTTTTAGAAATAGATAAATTGAAATGGTGAAAATTTTCATCACGTGGAGCGTTTTGCCCAAATTTTGAATTTCACAAATTAATTGCTCAAAAACTATTGAAGATATATAAAAACAAAATGTTGAATTCTGTTTCCAATGTGCATCAGAAGTAAGTGGTCAAAATTTCAGCACAATTGGTTAAAAATATATGGATTTGGGGTTTTCGGTGCTGCATTCCCTTAAGTTGCACATTTTAAAGCATTTGTTAAACATCCTCTAATAGACTTCTTTTATTTTCCCCTCACAATCATTAATGTTTGAATAATGTACGTATCATGGGTTTAACATTCTTGCTTGACAAAGACTATATCTCCGGAATTTTTCTGAATAGTTTGTGAAGTCCTCTTATTCTGAAGAAAAGAAAAAGTGATAGAATGTTCTGCCAGCGGTTAGCCATAAGACCTAGAAAGCTGTTATACAAAGAATACAGCATTAAAATGTATAGTTTACGTCCAATATTGTGGCACTTTCCATTTCCGAGATACTTGTTGTTTATAATCCTAATTATGCAATACTTTACCAATAATTTGTTATGTTCTAGGTTAGGTTACCTTTAATTATTTTTCTCTTGATATGCCGCAAGGCAGTATGTGGCACTCGCTACACATCTTGTACGCACAAAAAGTGTTATTGAGATTATTTCTGCAACAATGTATCACATTTAACATAAATTAAGTACAAAAACCCTTTATTTTACCTATTATATTGTCATTATATTTGCTATAATTAGATATACAAGGCCACCCAATTTTCGTAATATGAATAGCGTGCAGAGAGCTCCAGAGACTAGTTTAATTAAACAGTTCTTTGATCTTGAAGGCACGTATCAAAGTTATAAACTCAATTTGTGCTGTGGAATAATTAGGTTATCTCTGCCTTGCTTTGTTCTCTGTGGTTTCGAATACCATCTGAACTGTTTCCAAACCTTATAGAGTGGTATTTAAAACCTTTAATTGAAATGATTTCATGTTTATAAGTTAACAGTTCACAATATGGCCATAATGTGAATTTAAATCAATGCTCTTTAACTACTTTTCTTCTCCGAGTCACCGTTACAGTGATACAGTCGCTCAATGGAAACGTAGCATGCAGAGCGCTCTTCCGGCCACCATCTTAACTACAAGAAAATATACGTGCTGACGTTCGGTAAGGCAACTAACTGTCTTACCCACTGCTAATACGCTGCCACGTGTTGAATTACCGTATACCGATTTCCCACGAATTCAGAAATTCTGGTTTAAACTTAATTGCGTCGCTGAAGTTATTAGCTTCTCTGCGAACTTCGCAAGGGGCAGAATTTATTTACTCAGTAAATAGTAGCTGATAAGTGTTTCTATGGGGATAAACTAATCCTAGTTTACCGGGAGATAAAGTGTTAATTTGTGCCGATCAGAAAGTAAACAACGAGGAAGAATTAGCACAAAATGCTTTTTTAACTTTGTGTAACGTTTAATAATACATATCTTTTATCCACGTAAGGAAAATGGAATTTCAAAAGCATGGTGTAGCCTACTGCACTTTCAAATTCCAAGGGCCCGCCTCGGTAGCGTAGTGGTAGCATGTCTGCCTCACGTTCAAGAGGTCTCGAGTTCGTATCTCTGTCAGGGTGAGTTACTTGGATAAGGTTTTACCGGGGTTTTCCCTTATCCTGAAAGAAGAATGTCGGGTAACTCTAATCTCTGTGGACCCTGGGCTCATTTGAACATCATTTCTCCCATACCATTCATCGTCCGATATGACTTAACGTTGGAGGACGTAAATTGAAGAAAAAAATCGAAGAAAATTGGCAAACATATATTTCTGCAAATGTTTATCTCAAGTAACATGAAGTAGAGAAATAAGCGTGTGACTGCGCACTTGAGACCTTTTGAGTTATGCTGTTCATGTTCACGCAAAAATTTGTTTCTAAGAAGGTTCCTTTTGAGTTCTGGGTACCTCAGAATACTTCAAACGCCGGTACGAAAATTTTGAATGAAATAAAATAGATCTATAGTTTCCATTTCTCCTACTTATGTTTTAAGTAGATTATGCACTTCCACACATTTTCATTCAACGTAGGTCATACTGGACCGAGAATGAAATACATGAAATGATCCTCAAATGAGCCCAGGGTCGCGTTTCCCGATATTCATTTTTCAGGATGAGGGAAAACCCCGGAAAAAACTTATCGAAATAATCCAACCTGACCGAGATTCCAACTCGGGACCTCTTGAACAAGGGTGGAAACACTATTGCCGTGCTACAGAGGCGAGCGGAGAACCATATTATTAGCAGTAAAGGAAGCATGTGCTGTAGACTGCATTTACAAACTTATGTGCCGTGTGTTTCGACTCCGTACCAAAAATGTTTGAATGTCAATTTATAGATAAATATGAAATATTTCTAAAATATTTAAAAAGGGAAATCATAGTCGCTACATGGGATAGTGCCACTTTATAGAGCGTGGCCGACTGTCTCATTTCAAGGTCAGATAAACCATTGAAATTCTGAAGTCATATACACGGTGTTCATTTTTATCTGTGATTTTTCCGCGCAAAATTTGACTTCTTCAATAGCATCGCTGATGGAGCGAGTTTATATACGATTCCACTAGCGGCTTGCGATCGTATTTGATGTGCTGACAGCAGCTTTGAGCCTCCCTTTACCGGCAGGCAAGTATACTATTTGAGATATGGGTCTGCCCGCGTAATATAACGGTGCGTAATTTCACCTGGAGTGTAGATACGATAACTGTTAATATAAAACTGTATACCGCAATGTAATGTGCTGCACTGCAGAACTAATTATGCAGCCATAACAGTAGACCATGAGGAATATACGAAATGGTAAGTCAATGAACACTTATTTCACAATGAACATCTGATTTTCTGTTATAGTTAACATACACATATTGTAAACCTGTCACATAAAATAAAAATATTTCAATTTTATCTCAATCTTTTTTCTCTATCACCCACAGTTTCCTCAATGTAACTTCTTTACAAACCAGAAAATTAACAGAACATCTTCTAGGAATAGAAAATAAATTAGTGTTTCAATATTTACAAAGCTTTTATCCAAGTCTATAACAAGAAAGTATCTCTTGTACATAGTCTTATGTGCCCAAATTCTTGTATTTCCTTTCTCTCTTCCCCTTAAACACTGCCTATATTGCGAGAAGGTATGCTTGAAGCCTTTCTGTCATAATATTTATTGCTTCTAGATTGGAACCAGCCAGTTTATAGTGTAAAATGTCTCTCTTTTTGCGAGTAACTTATCCTGCAATTTGGAAATGTTTGATGTACCTATTGGGTTTAAAAGAAATAAGGATCCCAACATTAATAGACATTTTAATTAAGCGTGAGAATGACAAAAAATTTATATCGTATAGTGATAAAACGTAAGACGTTTATGTTGAAAACAAAAGTATGTCAATTTGACGTTACCTTGACACTTTTGACATTACCGTCCGAGTTACTTGTCTGAATGCTGGATAGCGTTGCATAAACTCCTCTATGCAGCGGTTTAAACCATATTTACATATCGCACCAATTTTAATGCCGGTACGAAAGTAGCATTCAACCATGAAGATGCGGTGCTATGTTACAGCACGACCACATTTAGAGCGCTGTAATTTGCTTAATGTTCCACAAAAATTACCACTTCTTCACCGTAGAGGGCACTATGATTTCAAGATAGACCCACCAGTTAACTACGATGTCATTCTTGCTCAATCGGAGGGCGAGAAACAACGAATAAAAATGAACACCATGTATGGTATAGTTTTGGCTATAAGAGACCTTTGTGGACATCCGCCCGTGAGGTGATCCTTAGCTTCGGACCTCCCGAGTAAGTTGACGCGTCAGCTTTCTTATATTTTTTAAAACGTTTAATAGTAATTTAATATTCCGGGCACATTTAAACAAGTATAAGCTCAAATGTGAAATGAAAATGAATTTGTTGCTGTGATCAAACTATACAGATACAGCTAGAGGATGTTAAGTCATAACGGACGATGAATGAAATGGATGAAGTTATGCTCAAATGAGCCTAGAGTCCATAGAACCGAAAACTCTGACCGAGATTCAAACTCCAGACCTCTTGAATGTAAGGCAGGCACCCCACACCACAGAAGTGAGTAATTTCCTGTTCCTGTACACCTACTCTCTTTTAATTTACTTCTCATGTCTCAAAGTTATTCTTCTTCTATTTGTATAGGGCACAGTCCTGTTCAATTATGCTGCTCTCCCCCTTATGTCACATTCAAAGTTGAAAGGGTGTTATACAATGGTCTATGCGGTGACGGCACGATACCTTCTTCATGAACCTGCCGATCAAAATAGAGACTAGGTAAACTCAGAAACGTTAGGCACCTCACCACGTTGACGTTGCCGCCACCAGAACTAACACGTCTAGTTCCTTCTTCACATAACTTTAATAGACGTAATACGCCCTTTAACAGAAATACTGAAATTCTCCTCCGCTTCTAAAAAATACGCTTAAAGTCTGTTTAGTTAAAGCATGTGCACGTCGGCTTCTGCCTTTGACGAACCCTTATAATCGTTTTACAACCCCCGACCCTCCTTCCAGACCGTTCTGCAAGGTTGCCACCTCTCTCGATAACTCATGGGTATCGTACGAGTTTTCGTCTAAATAAATAATCTTATGTCCATTACTGCAAAACTTCCTTAGTTTTGACAAATATATATATATATATATATATATATATATATATATATATATATATATATATATATATATGTATATATATATATAAGTCTACTGGATTCCATAATAACCCTTAACTTATTCAAAGTGCGGTATTTGAAACCCAGCTCCTTTAGGAGACCGCGCAAAGTACAGCGCCCATAAGGAAAATTACAGATTTCTTGCAAATCTGCAACCAATTCGTCTAAGGTGGGCGCTCTCCCTTTTGCATAGAATCTATAAATTTCTCGACGAATTAAATAGCACATGAAATTTTCTACTTTAGAGAAACGTTTCCTTTTGTTTTCACACTTGATCGGCGTCTTTGGTATTCCTTTCGTCACAATATTTCTCACTGTACTTCTGTGAATATCCAGAACTTATCAGGTTCATTGCATGACCCCTTTCCAAGATTATTTGTCAGCGCATATTTATATGTGTTCAAAACAAGCGCTTGAATTTGCTTAGAAGCAATTCCCGTTATAACTTTGTTATTTTTTAGGTTTTTCCAGTAATATAGTTCGGCCCAGTTATTCACACTGTCTTCACTTTGATTATTTATCTCTACTTCATTTGCATTTACCACTGCATTTTCCTCCTACGGTCTCCACATTGTGACACACGACGAATTTCTGCACGTAATGAAACAGATCAACTGGAAGTTGGAACTTTGGCAACTGAGACTCCACGTGGACTAGACATGCGTCTGTCACTTCGAGAAAATCAGGTTTGCTATTGGTCCTCAACGACAGTGTTCCATTTCTGAAGTGTGGAGATAGATTTATGACGGTCATTAGTGGGCGGGCGGCTCAGGTTCCTTTGACTCGGAACTGCACATGCGTTGAGTAAACGGACTTTAACTGTAAGCCACGTTTAACATACATCTGCCAAGCTCCTGAGTTGGCTAAAAATCTTTATAGAATAAAATATGTCTTAATGTCGACACAGGGAAAAGGGGTGGAACACTCATACGTATTCTCCGGGAAATATCACTTAAAGCGTTACTTTCCGACCGTCCTAATTTATTAGACAGGTCACACGTTACTGAATAACAGCACTTCAATTAGGTCAATGGACGACCACGTTATATATGTCTCTTACGCCCGTTTTCCCCTTAATTGTTAATTAAGTTTGAGTATGTTTCCGCAACGCTGAGTTGCTATGGCAACATGGCCGCCTAGCAACTAGCAGCACGAGTCATGAGTAAAGCTATCTTAAGACAGAAAACTTGTGCTGTGACATCCATTAGTGATGCCGCCACGTGCCACGTTGGATATTACATCTTTTGATAAATAATGCGCAACCGGGACTTCATGTGAAGTTACTTCTGTATCGTATTACCTCAGAAGGCGTTTCTCACTCTTACCACAAAATAACAAAAATCTTATTTATCTCATTTCCACGTCAGCTTTGTCCTTATATTACGGGTTGGCTCATAAGTCCTGGCATCTTTCTAAGTGAAATTTGAGTGCATAGTAAATGATTCTGGCAGCGCCTTTTAAGTTACTCGATAGAAAATTACGTACTATTTCAAATAGCGCATTTAGATTTTTTTAATGCTTTATACCGTTCTTTTCAGGTCAATGAAATGAAGTCTCAGGAGCACAAGAAACAACATTATCTACACCCTCTGCTTTATTCATTTAATCGAAATGCCAAAGACACAGCAGTTGTTTCTCGTGCAACTTTTGATAATATATAAAAGCCAACATAGTATATTTTCGACAAAATGTGTAAGGAAAAAAGAAAAACCTTTTTAAAAGTTTCAATACTTCCTCAAACACAGCAGAATGACGATACCATTTAAATAACTCAAATCTGCAGTTTAAATGGATCTGTATTAGTGTTTAAAAATTCTATATGCAATGCAAACATTTGACTTTCGGTAATTTTATAAGAAATATTTAGTTTTCAGTCGTCAGAGGCACACCTGAAAAATTGAACATCTCACCTAATTAGAAAACTTTTCTTTTAACACAGTTTCTTTCTGCCGAACTTTATTTGTTGATACCTACACACATAACACACAAATATCAGAGCAAGATGGTTCAGGGGGTAGCTCTGTGGCCCACATTCGGACACTGCTGTTAACAAGAGATAAAGTCTTTTCATATTGGGGAGATGGAAAATATTCTGTGAAAGTGACGGTAATAAGTTTTCCACTCTTTGTGTAAGGTTACTACTTCACATTGATCTTCCTATTATATAGTCGATGCAGTTGCTTAGCACTAAGGTCTTTGCGGACACGTGAAGAAGCAAGATGGTATGACACGGAAATGAACCTGAAGCTGTATCGTCCACAAACCGGTTAATGAGATATTTTGTAACAAACCTACTGCTCTATAATAAGGAAATTGAAGTAACGTAAACTAGATAACCACACACACACACACACACACACACACACACACACACACACACACACGCACGCATGCACGCATGTAGGCCGCGCCATGGCCGAAAGCTCTCCTCAAGCCGGCCCGGATTCGAACCCAGACGAACGACAAGTGAGATTTGTGGTGGACAAAACGGCGCTGGGGCGGGTTTTCTCCGGGATCTCCGGTTTTTCCCCGCCATCTCATTCCACCGATACTTCATCTTCATTCCATGTATCATCAGTCCCCCTTCAGCTGTTGTGGTGCGGGCGCTGCGGACGCTTAGCACACGTGGTACATCTGACGTTACTAGAGGAACCTCGGGCCGAACTGCCGAACCCCTCCCGTCTGGGAGCTGTTCGGATTGGGTTGGACTCGAAGGGGCAGTGTGTTCCCAACACCCGCGGGAAATCGGGTACCTCCGGCCAGCCTCGACCCCCCTGAGGGGTTAGAGTGTTGGCTCATAAGTCACGGGTAGTAGTCTGCATAGCTAGTAGAAGGTTTGCTAGATCACCAGGTGGCCCCACCGAGGTATTCGGTAGTCTTCCCTGTGGGATTGACGCATGTAAGTGGCGTATCCACTTCCATCCCATCTTGACGTTGACGTCGGTGGAGGGCTTTTTGGGAAACCAGATATTGTCCTATGGAAAGAGCTCCGGAGTTTTCCATCGCTCCCGGGTAGAAGAAGGCCCGGGTCTTCGGACTTATGGGTAGATCCTCTGTGCATAAATGTCACCACCTGCGGTGCCGCATCTAGTATAAGCTGACGTTAAACACTACACACTCATGCATGTGTATATTTTAAAGAGCTTTACAGTTTGAAGGTTTTGCCATCTATTAATTATTGTCCCCTTACACTCAAGCTTTTTTTTTTTCTCTTTCTGTTATGCAATTCACATTATTGTTTAAATATTCAAGTCTGAACGTTATATTAACTTCAATTAAAGATTTTTTTTTGTTCCTTATGAAGCTATATATAGGGCAAATTGGAACTACTTACTGCTATTAATTTTTAAAACTCTGATTATCGTATACTATTATACTCCATAGTAAACATGGGATATTTAATTTGAAAATTCTTAAACCTTTTATACAGAAAACCCAATTTCTCACGGGTGGCATTTCAAACTCGAATGGTAAATAAATTAATTTCATCTACTCCTCGAAGTTATTTATGAAGTTAGTATATAATGATACAGAGGAATACTAAACATTTTCATATACATAGTAAATGGATTAAAAACTTGGGGGGAATGTCCGATTTGCTTAATATTCCCCGGATGTCTTCCAAATCGCGAAAATGAAAAATAGCATATAAGTACCCTATAGCATTGGAACAATTACACTAGTCTACGAATTTGAACTTTAAAAAAAATTCAGAAATGAAAGAAGCTGAAGCTTAATGAATTCAAAGCGCTGAATTAGAAACTGTATTCAATTTTTCTGTGCCACCCTCAGATCGTTTGCAATTCCTGTTATGATAAATTGTAAATCAAAATTAACTTGGCGTCCCAAGAATGTGTATTCTAATATACAAATCGTGTAAGGCTCTCAAATTATGATAATGTGATTATTTATTTTAGTGGAAAGTATGATAATTAAAATAACATGGCTACTCACATTTATGTGGTTGAAGGGAATGATCGTTTCAGACTTTTTTCTTTTACGTGTTGTCATATCGGGTGTGTAACAGTTCAGAACATTAGCAATTGGGCAAACAGATAATTATCTAGGCTTCAGGGGGAGGGAGTTGTTTTTCCTGTTGAATTGTGAAGGAGATTTAAGAAACTGTCTGAAAAGTCTTGCCTATGTACATAAGTTAAATTGATGACAAATTCTATTTTATGCGAATGAACTTAAATAATGAAGAAATAGGACGAATTCTTTCTGAATGAGCTTGTAAATTATTGACAAATTCCGTTTTATACGAATGAACTCAAATAATGTAGAACTGTAACGAAATCTTTCTGAATGACGTTGTAAATAGGAGGACTGTTCAATAAAGAATGATCATAAGCTTTTACGGTCATAATTTTTGGCACTAATATTCAATCTTATTATATTCCGTCTGCTTAATGTGAAACAAACACGCCATAGTAGTTTCATTGTTGGTACTCCTGGTTCCCGCCTGTGAGAACCAGGCAAGTTCAGATATGTTCAGTATCGCCTACCGCTGCAATGGAGGTAACATGCAGTTAAAGTTGATGTTAGAGGAAGATCCGGAGTTTCTATCGCAATCATTGCTGATGTAACTTAGCTACATCATTTTGATCCTGAGAGCAAACAGCAAAGCTCAGTGTGGAAATCTCCTTCATCACCAACCTCCCAAAAAGCAAAAATGGTTGCTTCTGCTGGGAAAGTTATGGTCATCTCATTCTTTGGTATTCATGGAATGGTTTATCAGCATGTTGTACCTGCACACACATCAGTAAATGGAGAACACCACAGGGATGTCCTGGAAACATTGCAGGTCCATATTTGGCGCAAAATACCACATTTCCGTGAAGCAGGCTGGATGCTGCACCACGATAATGCGCGGCCGCATATTGCCAATTTTGCTGCTGAATATCTTGCAAAAATCAACATGAAGTGCATCCCTCACCCTCCCTATAGTCCGGATTTAGCCCCATGTGACTTTTTTTTATTCCCTAACTTGAAGAAACACCTTCTGGGGAGGCATTATCCATCACCAGAAGCAGTGGTGAAGGCTGCGGAGGTGATTTTGAAGGATATCTCAAAAAATGGTTTCCAGAATGTCTTTGAAGACTGGCAGAAACGCTGGGACAAGTGATTCGCATTCAGGGGAGACTATTCTGAGAAGGACCATCAAAATTATGAGGA
>CM060950.1:229734002-229736502 GCA_030765055.1 Mantis religiosa
ACCAGCATTAAAATTGGCGCGATATATAAATATAGTTTAAACCGCTTAATAGAGGAGTTTATGCAACGCTATCCAGCATTCAGACAAGTCCCTCGGAAGATAATGTCAAAAGTGCCAAGGTAACGTCAAATTGACATACTTTTGTTTGCAACATATACGTTGTATGTTTTATCAGTACACGATATAAACTTTGTGTCATTCTCACACTTAATTAAAATGTCTATTGATGTTAGTATCCTCATGTCTTATAAGACCAATAGGTACATCAAACATTTTCAAGATACATGATCAGTTACTCGCAAAAAGAGAGACACTGGACGTTAAAAAGTGGCTGGTTGCTATCTGGAAACAATAAATAATGTTATGACAGAAAGGCTTCAAGCATACCTTCTCACAATGCAGACGGTGTTAAAGGGGAACAGAGAAATTAAATATAAGAAAACGGACACATATGACTATGTACTACAGATATTTTCTTGTTTAGACATCGATAAAATATTTGTAAATATTGTAATATATTTTTCATTCCTAGAACATGTTCTGTTAATTTTCTGGTTTGTAATGAAGTTACATTGAAGAAACTGTGGGCGATAGAAAAGAAATGAGATCAAATTAAATATTTCTATTTTAAGTGACACGTTTACAATATGCATATATGTCTACTATAACAGAAAAAGCAAATGTTCATTGTGAAATAAGTATTCATTGACTTATCGTTTGGTATGCTCTTCATGGTCTACTTTTATGGCTGCATAATTAGCTTTACAGTGAATTGGATTGCAATATATAGCTTTTTAAAGCAGTTATCGTATCTACGCACCAGGCGAAATTACGTACCTTTATATTACGTGGGTAGATCAACCTCTCAAATAGTACACTTATCTACCGGTATAGGGACGCCTCAAAGCTTATGTCAACACATATAAAGCGATTGCAAGCCGCTAGGGGAACTGTATATATACTCGCTCCATCAGCGATGCTATTGATGATGTCAAATTTTGCGTGGTAAAACTACAGATAAAATGAACACCGTGTAGATGGAATTCTTTTAAAATGTTAATTTCATAAAAATAGACTAAGACTTTTGATTAAAATACCGTATTCCTAAGATGTTTTTATTAACATTTTATGCCAGTTGGGATAGAAGTACAAATATTTTCTTAATTTTATGTTAGTATGTATTCACTTCAGTGCGTTTGTTTATTTTTCTCTGCGTATGATGATTATCTGACAAATATTTCACAATTTTTACTCTTTGTTTCCTGCATGGTTTTAACTGCCCCGCGAAATGAAAAGCCCTGTCAGTATACACCATTCCTATTCTCCTAAGAGTTCACCAGCTGACGTAATGACTCAGATAGACTTGGGTCATTAGTCCGGCGGCAAACATCCGGATTGAGTTATACACTAAAATAAAGAAAAATTGTATTGGGAATTCAAAGATATGCTTTATTTAAACATAGTTAAACTAGTTTTCCCTTCCCTTTCTGTCCGAAAGGGTATGTTGTAAGAGAATAAATAATTAAATATTTTGGTACGTAGGAACTGTCAGTGATTCCTGTATTTTTTACTAGTTTCGTAAGACTGACCTCAACATTCGTTATTGACAAGACCGTCCGCTCTGCTTTGCCCCTCACAATAACTCGCCCTAGAAAATAAATATGTACCTATAGCATGTGTGTGCACTTTTGCATGTCTGTGTGTATGAGAGAGAGAGAGAGAGAGAGAGAGAGAGAGAGAGAGAGAGAGAGAGAGAGAGAGAGAGAGAGAGAGAGAGAGAGTATCGGGGGTACTAACCAACCGAAAGGCACCACTATAAACAACTAATATTAGTAGGCTGTCTCATAAAGTCGGATTTTTGATTTTGGGGTTTTATAAAATTTATTGGGTTTCTTTGGTTTAGCAGTGATTCAGATTTTGATTTATTCTGCCATTTGCAACGTTTTATTATTAAATATCGTCAAAAAATAACACTAAAATTACACTTATGAGGTTCAAAATAAAAACAAATAAATATATTTGCAGATTATTAGCAATTTTAGGTATACAAAATATACCCATAACAAATCTTAGCACAATACTAATAAATTTTAATAAACTAAGCCACCCTTCCATTTTTATTGGTCAATTGAGTAGAAAGCGTCTATCACCAAGTAAGTCTTTGTTGAGGAAATTTTCTGCACTTCTTCTTTTACTGCCTTGCTAGAATGAGGTAAATGATTGTTGGTATACATTTTTTGCGGTACTTTCAATACATTTGACAGCTAATGTTCCCTTGAAGCTATTTCTAAAGTAGTTATGCGTTGTTCTCCTGTTATATTCATGATTTTTTCTAGTTTTTCATATAAGTGGTTTCTTATTACAAGTTTGAGACATGTTATTTACAGAATGCTATTTACAGAATGCGCTGGCTAGTGTAGCGTTCAAGCATATGCCAGTTAGTGATGGGCAGAAACGAATGATTTTAAGAATTGAACAGTGTGTATTCAAATACTTTGTA